>CM076584.1:954552552-954749947 GCA_034641835.2 Pinus albicaulis | reverse complement strand
CAAAGAAAAAGGTTGTACGTGAATCTTCACACGAAATTCATAGCCAAACTTAGGGCCCGTTAAATAAATAGAAAAAAATAACAAAATATGTAAAGGGCTGGAAAAGAAAAAGTGGGTTGAATGACCCTTATTTCGTTTCTGTTTGAGCATTTGGGGCTTCTTGACGGAAGTTGCCTGAGAATTTCATGGGGTTTCTTGGCGGAAGAGCAATGCGCATTGCAACAGTTTAGAGTTATAATTTCGAGTTATCCATCTTGAGTTTTAGGCAGTAAGCATTCTTGATACAGTTGTTTGAGCTCTCTTACTTAGAGTTGTAAAGATGTTGGAAGCAGCTCGGAAGGATGAAAATAATGAGCAGGCTTTAAAAAAGCACGTGGGTCATTCCCAAACAGGCAGAGACAAAAAAATATGTAAAGGGCTCGAAAATAAAAAGTGGGTTGAATGACCCTTATTTCATTTTTGTTTTAGCATTTGGGATTTCTTGGCAGGTTTCTTGGGGTTTCTTGGCGATTGAGTTTATGTGGTAACTTTTGGTACTAGAGTTTGAGCTCAGAGATAGACTTGAAAAGGACACTTCTCTGTAAAATGTATCTTTAGCTACCCATTAAGGAGGAGCTTCTGCAGTCTAATCATTCCATAAATAAGACATTGCTAGGGTAGGGTTTTGAGATACAATGGAATGTCGACCCCTACAGATATCAAAACTGTGACGCTTGTTTGTTGAGTAACAGGAGTTGCGGTTTTAACAAATCGAATCAATTTCTTTGTTATTGTTCAGATGGAAAATCACATCCTAAAAAATGCCATGGTATGTATTTCATAAAGCTTCAAAAAAATTGATTACAAAACTCAGGGTTTTCATTTCTTTTAATTTGTATGAATTCATGGTATAATAACCATAAATGTTAGGATTTTTAGCCTAGCAAAGACTTAGTAAACATAAATATTAGGATTTTTAGTCTAACATAGATTTAGCAAACATATATGCCATATTAGCTCAATTCTGATACTTGTAATTGGGTGTATACGTGAAGCTCAGTTACACTTTTGTGAGAATAGGGGGCTGAATTTTTTTTTCAACAATAGTTCAGCCGAACATTTTCCAAAGTTCGGTCGAACTTTGTAAGAGTTCGGCCGAACTTTCTTATAAAGTTTGACCGAACTCGTGATTCCGTTTAGATTGACAGCACACTGACGGCGCGGGAAAACAGAATTTTTGCCGGAGATTGGAAAACCAGCAACAAAATTTCAGCCGAACTTCTAAAAACGTTCGGCCAAACTATGAGTTCAGCCGAACATTTACTTTTAAAATAGTTCGGCCGAACTATTTTCTATAAATAAATCACCCGCGAAATTTTATGGTTTACTGTTTCATTGTTCGCGCAGTTTTACTGTGGTTTATCGTTTTCGCTGTGTTCGCGTTGTTGCTGTTGCCGCCGCGCTGGTGCTCATGCCATCTGCGCTCGTCGACTTCGTCGGGTAAGTCTCCATACGCCCGCGAATAATTTTTGTGCATTGAAATAAAAAAAGGTGTCTGTATTTTATTAAAATTCTATGTATTAAAATGTTTGTGTTTTAAATGATTGTATTTTAAATGTGTTTTAAATGTCTATTTTAAATCTTGATACCTTGCAAGGTTCCAAGAAAAAAAACCCTGTCATATCAAATTTCCAATGGCCTTCCTAAAACCTTGTGAAACATCAAGGTTCCACCTGCATTTATGCTAAGTCTGTGTGGTGCTTGTAATTTTCCTTTCCTCTAGACATGGGAGACTGCATTCAATGTCACAATGTATCAGTCAATTGAATCATTTGAGAATAAGGGATATTCACAAGAGTTGTGAAAGAACTTCCCATAATTTTTGTATATATTTTGATCAATTGTGAACCTCCTCAATTAGAAACTGAGATGTTTGAACTTATACAAATAAAAATGAGATGCCTCGCAAGATTTCCGACGAGGTGTTCATTCTGAAAGTAGCTTCCTAATGGTCTAACCCTCTTGATGAGTGAGTACTTCTGTAGAACTAAATAATCAGGTGGCACCTTTATAATATGATCCATTCATTTGCAAGACTTGCTTTTCATCTGACATCCTTGTGACAAAATCCTCACAGTGAGAGCTCTGCCACAAGTACGGCAGAAGTTTCAAAATCCCAGCCTCTGTTCCCAACAGGAATTTTCACAGCAATATCTCTCTAACGAAAGAACGTTCAAAATATCCTTGCAGTATAGTGGTTCTGTCATCCACCGTGAAGAAATTTTCCCTCCATTATAAACTAAACATTATAATCCATTCAAATATGCATAGGGATATAGAAACATTTCTTGGTAGGTTAGAAGTACCAGTAACACTTCTGAACAGTATCATCTAGTCAGTTGGAATAACAAACCATTCCCTAGTGGAACCAAATTTTTAATAATCCTTGTGATTATATAAGAAACATCAGGCTCGCTTGCAGGTTAATACAGGCTCGATTGAGTACTAAAGAAAACACAGACAACATCTTTTGTTGGAAATATTTGCCTCCCTTCTTGACTAGAATGTTGGAAACCTTCTCTGTCTTGAAACCCCTTCTTGGAGTCTCTCTCTAGCTAGAATTGCACCTACACTCTGCAACTAGCCAAAAAACAGATTTGAAATATTTGACTAATTTTTTATATAATTGACATTCAAAAACAGATGATTTTCTTCAAGTTTTAACTGTTTAAAATATGATTGTTTGAGCAACTCTTTCTCTGGGATACAAGGAGGCTGAAAGATTTTTTTTCTTGTATACTTTTATGCTCTTTTCCATATAGTAATGTCATAGTATATGAAGTTTTAAATTGTTTGTATTATTTTTATTATATGTTGGATGTGATTTTGATTGAAAATGCTTCTTTTTTATTTATTAATTAAAAAAAATTATTAGAAAAATTATTTCTTTAAGCCTTGGAATTTAAAATCAAATTTAGAAAATGCATTTATATCTAAAATATTATGAAAAGTTTAATATTGTTTGATTTTCTCTACCATGTCCTTTTTACATATATCTAGAATAATATTATTTGTAGTTTCCAGTTTTCTTGTAACATTTTACTACCATAATCAAAATCTATAGAAATAATAATCTAACATTATAATATCTTGAAATGGAGCTAGCCAACTCAAATATAGTATTGCAAATCCCTGGCTAAGTTAGATGAGGAGGCAATGTATTACTTAGTATTGTATCCATATTGGGGTTGCAAGTTCTATGGGTTCAAAAGAACACTTGCAAACAATTTGTTTTCCATATGACCTCTCTTTTTCATAGATAAATTCTATTCTTTTAGCCATTATGGATTTGAGAAAAATACATCCTGGTAGGCCAATAAAAAGCCTTAACAATGAATTAAACATGAACAACTATTAAATATGGGTAACCAAATAGCATCAAAACAAACAACTAAATCACCAAGGCTAGTAGTGATAAATAATAAACATTCTAGGATACTTAAAAATTCCATGTAAATAATTTTTTTTACCTAAAATCACTAGATGGTGAGGCCCACAGCAACAACTGCAAAAGCAATGCAATATAACCAATCAAACTACACCAACAAAACATATGGTCTTGAATGAGGTTTTGGACTCTTTAGATATAAATGTACACAGTGGCAATGTATCTTATATAAAACTTTAATCCATGTGCTTAACCTTAACATTGACACAAATGGAATACAATTTTACTCATTTCTTTATGATCTAGAAAAATATTCGGATGAGTATTTCCCACATATCTGAAGTCAAAAGGGATAGATTAAAAAGGGATGCTCTGGTCATCTATAGAAGATAAATTAAAGAAGCATGACATGACATATTAGTAATGCAAATTAGATATGCATAACAATTATGTTCATATAACAACACAAATAGATGATTCAATACAAATGTCACATAGAAGTCATATTTATCTCATGGGCCTTCAACTTAAATTATATATCTAGCATTACATTAAGCTATAGGAGATAAATCAAAGAAGCATTTGAATGTAAATTAAACATGTGTAATAATTATCTCCTTTAGTTCAATAAATAGATAATAATTTGCAAATGCCATATCTAAGCTATATTTCATCTAAGTAGCTTTCAATTTAAACTTATATCTAATGTTAAATTATATAAAAGAATAATAGTAATTCAAACTTCAAAATAATATTTAGAGTTAGTATAAAATGTGACATAATTTTCCTTCGTGGAAAAACATAGTTATTGAGAGTTCAAAACTCATGCATTTGAATAGAAAGTGGGTATACGAATGAGCAAGTAGATTTTTTCTAGAAATGAGGAAGTGAAGGTTGGTAGAGAGCCACACAAAATTGCAAATTCATACCTCAACAAAATTGTTAGATCCTTTTAAAGAAAACATATTTAATCAACTTTCATTGAAATATATGATAAACTCAACCCAATTTTATGAAAATTAGTATACAATTTTTTACATAATTTCACATAATACAAATAGATAAATTTTAATTAAAAGTATTGTTATAAAGATTTAACTACCCATCAAGAGATGGCCAAGTGATTGAGACAGGGCATCATCACAATAAAAAACCAAGTACAAATTGTAGTAATCCTAGAATCATGCTTTACATGAGGTAAAATTGGGGAACTCATGACTTGTACTATAGATAAAAAAACATTTACCCTTACCAAAAAATATATGATAAAAATTGACAAACTACATAAGCTTAAGCTTAAGTGGATATAATCCTTCTTGCCTTCCATATAGATAATGAAAATTATTGTTGGAAAAGTCTCATGTTGCTTCTCATGTTATTTTATAAACCTTGATTGGAAAGAAAAATAGGAGGGCAGAAATGTAAGAAATATAAAACATAATGAAACACAACGTAAGAAATAGAGAACATAATGACACACACACATAAATATCTCTAGACAATCAACACAATTATTTTCCTAGGAAATCCTTACATGGGATACAAGCAACCCTAAAAGGTAATGATTCTCTAGACTCCTTTTTCCCTAGGAAATCCTTATGGGAGAAAAACAACACTAAAATGTAATCATGCTCTTCTCTCGCTTTTCTGGTATGGAAAATATGTGAGTACAAAGAAAGAGGTAATCTCTCTAGAGTTAGCTAAGACTTTTAGCATGTAAGGTTGCTATAAAAACTTAACTTCATACACTTTTCTCTCTAACTTCACACTCCTAGTTGTATTTTCAACTATGGAACAAAATACAATAACACAAAATGGAACTCTTATTTCTCCTAGTGGCCAAGTATTTAACCTAGTGTGATAGCCAACTAGGTGTAAGATTTGACTCTGTCAACCATTAATGAGGTTTGTGATTTTAGACCTTTTAGAGTCTTGTTAAAATTCCACATGTAGCTAGCTTGCCATGCATGAGTAATGGGGATAAGATGTCATTCTCTCGTACCATGGTGGTCAGCATGATAGGTCAACTTACTAAAGGCATAAATTTTGAATGAAATTCATTTGATGTTTTTCTTGCACCATTGGATATGTCTTTAAGTGTAGAATAATGGTCAATATTTCGGCACAAGGGGTAATCGTTTGACCCCCAGAAATGTCATTTAATGCCTCAAATGACTCCAAAAGGTTTTAGACCCCAATTCTCCACCCACCATTAAAATGACCCTACAAGTTGATTCTTTAAGTTTTTTCACTCTATAAGCATCAAAATATATGACAAATAATATAATTATCCAATCTAGATCATTATTTAATAATTTGTTAAAATTATGAGTAAGATATACATCATGGAATTTAAATAAATAGCGTTAATTCATTGAACACCCTTGTACATATTCCTTGTTGATACTTTGAAAGTAATACTTTTTGAAAAATAATTTGTTTATGGATTCTATTTTCGACATTCTCTCAACCATATCAAAAACCTTCTTATAATATTTGAAATCGAATGTCTTTCCCATACCAAACTATGTTCTTTTAAAACATGTTTTCTTGGTGATATGGGTGATTTAGAAATGATTGGGAGAGCAAAATTCCTTGAATTTAATATAAACCTTGATTGGAAAGAAAAGTAGGAGGGCAGAAATGTAAGAAATATAAAACATAATGAAACACAACGTAAGAAATAGAGAACATAATGAAACACACACATAAATATCTCTAGACAATAAACACAATTATTTTCCTAGGAAATCCTTATATGGGAGACAAGCAACCCTAAAAATTAATGATGCTCTAGACTCCTTTTTCCCTAGGAAATCCTTATGGGAGAAAAACAACACTAAAATGTAAACATGCTCTACTCTCTCTTTTCTGGTATGGAAAATATGTGAGTACAAAGAAAGAGGTAATCTCTCTAGAGTTAGCTTTAAGACTTTTAGCGTGTAAGGTTGCTATAAAAACTTAACTTCATACATTTTTCTCTCTAACTTCACACTCCTAGTTTTATTTTCAACTATGGAACAAAATACAATAACGCAAAATGGAACTCTTATTCCTCCTAGTGGCCAAGTATTTAACCTAGTGTGATAGCCAACTAGGTGTAAGATTTGACTCTGTCAACCATTAACGAGGTTTGTGATTTTATACCTTTTAGAGTCTTGTTAAAATTCCACATGTAGCTAGCTTGCCATGCATGAGTAATGGGGCTAAGATGCCATTCTCTCGTACCATGGTGGTCAGCATCATAGGTCAACTTACTAAAGGCATAAATTTTGAATGAACTTCGTTTGATGTTTTTCTTGCACCATTGGATATGTCTTTAAGTGTAGAATAATGGTCAAGATTTCGGCACAAGGGATAATCGTTTGACCCCCAGAAATGTCATTTAATGCCTCAAAATGACTCCAAAAGGTTTTAGACCCCAATTCTCCACCCACCATTAAAATGACCCTACAAGTTGATTATTTGAGTTTTTTCACTTTATAAGCATCAAAATATATGACAAATAATATAATTATCCAATCTAGATCATTATTTAATAATTTTTTAAAATTATGAGTAAGATATACATCATGGAATTTAAATAAATAGCGTTAATTCATTGAACACACTTGTACATGTTCCTTGTTGATACTTTGAAAGTGTTACTTTTTGAAAAATAATTGTTTATGGATTCTATTTTCCACATTCTCTCAACCATATCAAAAACCTTCTTATAATATTTGAAATCGAAGGTCTTTCCCATACCAAAGTATGTTCTTTTAAAACATGTTTTCTTGGTGATATGGGTGATTTATAAATGATTGGGAGAGCGAAATTCCTCATTTAATATGTACAATATGTTTGGTTCATGCCACTAAGCCAAGAATTTTAAATTCAACTGAATTTTAATATAACCAACTAAATCTTGCAAAAAAGGAATAAAACAATTTATGTTAGGGTTGTGGATTTAGGCATTGAAACAACACACCATGATATTTCAAATTTAAAAATAATGGTTTGAGTCCTAGGTAGCTTAGAATCCTATTTGTTTTCAAAATAAGGATGCACTCCCATTTCATTCTCGTGATTAGGTTGTAATCATGAGGCTCTCGCTCAAGAGTGGACCTTCCCAAAATCTTGTGGCGTCTTGTCACAAACAAAACCATCAAACTGAAAAACACATCATGCAAGAAACATAGCTCGCTGACATATCATTTTTCTCCTTCAAAGAAAAAAAATTCACATCATGTGAATATCTCCATGTACTCTTACATATTGGTGTAGAAAACCATCAACCAAACACAAATCGACAAAACATGCCTCTTCAAACAACTGACTCTCAAGTGAAATAATAGAGCTCAGGTACAAATTTCCATATTTTTTGCATTTAAGTGTGTCAACGTAACTCTACTTTCAACATCTTGCTTCATGCAACATGCACCATACTTTGAATTTGCAAAGAAATTCATGAAACATCAAAATACATGCAAGGCCTTAATTAGATAAGAAATCTAACCATCTGTTAGCAAACCATTTCAATGGCGCATATTTTAGCTGCACTTCATCATGTGAATCATCTTGACCCTCATCGATTATGGAATCCTCTTTTCCATTCTTGTCGTTATCTCTTTCCACCTTCTTCAAATGTTGTGGATGACTTGTTGTATACAATGTCCAACACTTGTCCACAAGGTGACCTTTCTTATGGCAATGAGTAATAAACAATTGCATCTTATTTTCAACATCATTTTCCTTGTCCAATGGGCCTTTGAATTTTTTCCTCATTTATTTAGAAAGTTTCAATGTGTATGGATATCTTCTTCCAACATCTATAAACATTATGATTATTCAAACCACAAAAGGAACATGTGCAAGTTCTTTTATATATCTTATGTGAATATTTACTATGTTTATCATAATCAAAAGCAATTTGATTAAAGGCAAATTTATACCTTGAACATTCACCATTGTCGCCTTCTTGAGGAGGTGAATTTGATGAGGTAGTGGCTCTCCTCTTAATACTAGCAATGAATTCAATGAATAGATAGAGATTTCAACATCCTCTTCTTTTACATTCTCATTAGCTGCATGTTTATTAACATCTTCTTGAAAAGTGGGTGTCAAAATTTTCCATTCATCATGAGCACAAACTTCACAAGCTTGAGGTAATGAACACGAAATAAAATTCCTTCTTGGAACAGCTTCATGTGCCTCCTTAGATTTGGAGCATTCTCCATGTTTTCCATAACCAAGACCCAAATAATTAGGCCCTTCCTCAACAACATTTGGCTCAACTATGCCTTGTATTAACTATGCCTTGTACATGGTTTCCTTGAACCCTTTACTTTCATAGCACATTTTCATCAAAAATTTGGACCTTATTCCTCTAGTGTGTCTTTAAAAAGAACGTACACATTCATTTTGAGAGGAAATTGAAGACAGAAGCCAATAGCTAATTCTTCTAACTAACCTTGACTAAAATGAGCTAAATTGTACTTTGATACCAACTTTATTTGAATATGGACAAACTAGTTTTATTGGGCTATCTCCCTCATTGGTTAAATAAAAATGTGTTTAGGATCGTCTAAAGTTAGGCAATTGGGAAGGGGTTTGTGTCAAGCTTTAAGTGTATTTTGTGAGAAATTTATGAGTTAATTAGCTTTTAAAAACTCATGTGTACAAATAAAATGCAAAATTTTTATTTAGGAAATTTTTTCCCTCAATCGAGATTCCGATCATTGGACATGTAAGAGGAAGAAAGAGGGAATTCACTTTTCAAATCCTAGACCTTGTCTAAACCAAAATAAACTAGAGGTTTGGTTTTCAAATACATTCACTTATTTGGAAAAGTTCTAGCTACCAAAAGTCCATATGCCAATCCACCTCCCAAGAAATACATTTAGTACACCACTGGTTAGTTTTTTGTCTTCCTATATTCTTTATCAACCTCTTCTAGTCCAATTATAAAAACCAAGTGAATATTTCTACATATTGTTTTTTGTCCCATAAACTGTACAATATATGTGGAGTTTCCTCGCCCTAAGCGAGATGTTTAACAAACATGATAATAGAGAAACAATTAGTGATGTCACCAAAAGATGTAGCCTCTTCAAGGTATCATATCCTCTCATCAAGGTCAAGAATCTATTCACCAAAAATGTCCTATGGAAATAATGGTTTAAGAAACAAAACTAGACAAAAACCTTCAGTGAGAACAACAAAATATAAAATCTCTTCGTCTTCAATCTTCTCGTAAAGTTAAATTACATGTCTTGATCCATCTATGGTAAAGAAATCAAATAGTTCTATCAATTCCACCTTGCAAATCTAAGAGACATTGAATTAAATTTCATCTCAAGATAGGCTTTGAAACACATGGTAAGTATCAAGAATGAAAATTTCCTTAATGTCATAGCCTTCTTTTGCCTAAATGAATGCAAATTTCCTTGCCATTTGGCTTGCGACATTCATAATTCATGCTCATGTAACATGATTGTGTTGCAATTGTGATAACATTTGTTGTATGCAGAAGCTAATAAAAAATGATCAAAAATGACATTTTTGCTCTGTTTTCTTGAAGATTTAAGGAAAATTACACCAAGTAGCTTCCAACCTCATATGACCATCATGTCAAACTCATCTCAGGATATTTTCCAAGTAAGAGCCACTTAAGCAAGCAATCTAGTATACATGACTCCAATTTCAATTAGCAGCAATGACAGTTCTAAGTATGGTGCAAACATTGCTCCAGATCCTCAATGGGGCATGTTTGATGACAATAATTTGGGGAGTGAGAGAGAGAGATGGCAAGAGAAAAAAATCAAGGAATCCATGGGAAATTGAAAAATATATAGCTAATAAGGTGGAAGAAATTTGTAACCTAAGAGAGAAACCTATTAGGAAATGGGTGAAGTTGGTATTACACACCCAATTGGACAACCTCGAGGAGAAAACATTTCTCCCACTTTATTTGTTGGCATAACCTAGTAAGTATTATTCACTAGCATGTATTTTGTAAAGGCCTTGTCCTAGTTCCCATTCAACTCCATCCACCAGGTTGTAGAGGATTCCAAGCCTAATTTCATGAAAAGTAAGTTGGGGATGATCACACTGACCTGCTTCATGACGTGTCTATGAATATTAACTACCTTGAACTATTTTTTTGCGTAGGGAAAGAGACACATTCCCATGTCTGAGCATGAAAATGTTATTTGATATTGTTAATGCCTCTAGTGTTTACTTCTACAAGTTCTATAGGTAGAGTCTGTAAAGGGCCAGGTAGCCTCTGGATCTCATATTTTATAAAAGGTGACATATCTAGTAAATGCCCCTACAGTCAATCTCTGGAATGGATCTAAACAGAAGTTATTCATTTTAATATCCATAAAACACAACAAATTTAAGGTAAACTATGTACATGTGTCATTTCTCCCACAAACTAAAGTGTATAAGTGGTAAATTTTATACCAAGTGTGCTCCCACCATGTAAAGCGCAATTTGGTGAACTTATCATTTTTATAATTTCTTTTTCGATTAAATTTAGTTTCACACATGATCAATTATTGCTTTGAAATTTGTGTTCTACATAATTTGTGTACACTAAATTACAAAATGATTTTTTAAAATCTATTTTGTGTAAATGTCGACCAATAGATATATATCATGGAGGATGAATGACAAAGATCAGTCGAATCCCATATGGATGTTCAGGGATCGGGGGATGTTCACGGTATTTAAATATAATCTTAAATCTCCATACATGTGTGTACATATGGAATTGATTTGTTTATTAAATTTGTGAGTTAAATTAGTTGTTAATAAGTTTCATATTTTAATTTTTAGGAGGTAAGAGGAGAAGGGTTTCAACTCCATCCATGGAGCGTGGCCAAGGTTCAACCGGTCGAGGTATGAGTGGTAGTAGGTTGCGAGAAGGGGATGATATTTATTCCCCCGAAGGCCAATCAACCATTGCCGGTTCTCAACAGGGTCATTGTGGGTCTGGTTCTCAGCAACATCATTTTGGGGCTGGTTCTCAGCAGGGTCATGTTGGAGAAGATGTTAACCAACAACATCAAGGTTGCCATCAATTTCAATATTTTTTTATTAAATTTGTACAACTTTTTTTACATGTTTTTTCTAATATATGAAATTATATATATATTGATGCAGAGGTTGAAAATGTTCAAGCCAGTGGTAAAAATAGACGCAGGGCAGTGTGCTACATTCAAGAAGAAGGCTGTCAACCTAGCACAACTTATCCGGCTGAGATTACTGATATACCATGGGAAACCAACATGGCGGAATGCACCTTACAAAGGTGTGAAATCCTTCATGCAAAATTGAAAAGAGATCTCGTGGCTTTGTCTCTACCTGCTGAGAGTCAACAAAGCATTGAAATGTTGAATCTTTAATTAATATGAGAGGGGGGGGGGGGGTGAATTAGTTTAATACATACATTCGTCTTTTAAAATTTTCACCAAAGTTATTTACAGCTTAATATGTGAGCAATGTTATTTGCAGCCAATATTAATTTATTGTGATACCATACTTAAGTTGAAAGCAGCGAGCAATTAAGCAGATTGAAATAATCACCTCAACACATAAGAAGCACACATAGAGACAGCAGATGTAAGTGGAAACCCATAAAGGGAGAAAACCACATCTTATTATTGTTGTGATGCAAAGGCAAGCTCCAACTTCCTCTCACCACTGTTTTCTGCAAGCACCAACCTACAGGAGGCTCTATCCTCAATTTTGCAAGGTACAACTTGCAAGGAAGCACCAACTCCCTTCAATTTTCTGCAGCCACCAACCTACAGGAGGCTCCAACCTCAGTCAGCTACAACTGACAGCTATCAAGCTGTAACTTGATAGGGAAGCTCCAACTTCCTCAATTTATCAAACTGAAAGTTTGTTGTTTTACCTCAGATATCAGCCCTGTTCTGTAGCTTCTCCTTCTGTTCTGCTTTTCTTAATCTTCTATGCCTCACACTTCTATATTCGGCCTTCTCTTGATTAACTCTCTCTCTCTCTCCCCTTTTTTTTTTTTGCATATCAAGATGATATTATTTATAGATTTCCTCACATGACTGTTTGTATTCTACTTGGAATTCGAAATGGAAAGTCATGTCTCTTTGCCTTCTGCCTTCTCACTCCTTTTATCTGCTTACTCAGAAAATATAACTGTAGGTATCAATTTAACATTACAGTGGGAATTTTTTCTCTCTCGGAGACTTGCCAATGCATCACAAACAATAAAAAACAATTAAAATATTTACATTCGAACTACAAAGTGAATTCCAGCTCACTCATTCACCCTCTTGGCTATCTACGCATTTGTCTTTTCTTTGACTGTGTTTTGTCTTTTTCTGTGATTGTGTTTTAACTCTTTTCTGCTCTGTATTCTATTTTTTCCTCTACTGTGGTGTAATTGCTGTATATATGTAACAGTGCTTTCATATCAGTGCCTTTTAGAAAAATACGTGACTGCTGACTTGTAGCAAGTGTCTTGTTGATGTGGAACATTCTGCAGGCCGGAACATACATTTATCACAATTGTATTACATTAATAATTGCCCTCCCCTTAAGCTGAGGCCCGTGGGTCTACAGACCATACGGCTTATCGCAACAGTGTTATATATATATATGACAGTGCCTTTTAATATATATATATAACCCAACTTTGTCTCTTGGATTAATTATAAGATGATTTAATCATATAATCTGCCCTTTTAATACACCTTAACATACTCTTGACGCATACAATAAAGCCTGTTTTAAAAAATATAGAACTCCTTTCGGGCCCACCTGACATGTTTTCAAATGCGATTGGTCACAATCAATAATTTCTAATTTGCAATAGTTGCTATGCAATTTCGACCAACTGCGATATTGCGATGGTTGCGATATTGCGATATTGTGATGGTTGCAATATTGCGATATTGCAATGGTTGTGATATTGCGATATTGCGACGGTTGCGATAATGCGATGGTTGCGATATTGCGATAGTGTGATGGTGCAATGTTGCGAAGTTGCGATATTGCGATGGTGCAATGGCGCAATGTTGCGAAGTTGCGATATTGCGATGGTGCGATGGCGCAATGTTGCGAAGTTGCGATATTGCGATGGTGTGATGGTGCAATGTTGCGAAGTTGCGATATTGCGATGGTGCGATGGCGCAATGTTGCGAAGTTGCGATATTGCGATGGTGCGATGGTGCAATGTTGCGAAGTTGCCATATTGCGATGGTGTGATGGCGCAATGTTGTGAAGTTGCGATATTGCGGGTCCCGCCTTATAAAACTTTGTATTATGCGCTCCGTATAACTTCATAAATATGCTTTGGACCTTTGATTATATGATGCGCTGCACATATACTCCAGCGTGGGTAGCGATTCCCGGAATTTGTGTTTATGTTATATGTAACGCTTGGCTGGGTAGTGATTCTCGGAATAACGGCTGTGTCTTTGCAATAACAGATGTGTCTCTGTATTCGACTGTTCCTGTCTTTCGATAATGATTCTTCCTTGTGTCTTTTCCTTACCTGCTTCTGTTGCTCGACCTGTCTCTATCTTTGCTGCCTCCATTGCCTTCGCTGTGCAATTCCTCAACATATTTTAATTAATAGACACCACTTCCACTGTTACCTTATATGATTCCGCTTACCCCTGACTGATCAATATTACAATTAAGGCACAGCATATTCAATTTTGTTCGGCATTTGCTTCCTTTGCTAGTTTTTTTTTTTTTTTTTTTGCTTTCTCTGCTACCTCTCTGCTGCCTCGCTCTATTGCTGGTTTCTTTGCTGCTTCTATTGTCTCTCTGTCTCTTTCTCTTCTTCTTGTCTAATGCTTCTCCTTGCTTCCTTCATTCTCCTTTTGCTGCCTCTTCTTTAAATGACCCTGTCTTTGCTGCTCGAACCTCTCTACATCTTGCTGCTATGCTGCTCTCTTTGCCTGTCTCTGTTTTTGCTGCCTCCTTTGCCATCAATGACAATATTTCCAATAGTCTCCCCCTTTGGCATTGGTGGAAATCCACTTTTCTCTGTTTTCCTTCTCTTGCTTTTCTTGTTTGTTCTTCCTCCCCCTTTGACATCAATGGAAAAGCGTTGCTTTTTGCATTTCCTTTCTCTGAGTTACGTTTAGGTCCTCTTCTGCTGAATTTGTACCATGCTGCTCCAGAGTGATGTATAAAACTTGTTGAGAGAACACTTTGAGGAATATGTTTTATAGCTGTGTTTCATTTGTAGTGCCTGTAATCTGTGTCAGATTGCAGACAGAGATGATGCATTTTTCAATTGAAGGGTCCTTGTTTCTTTTCCATGCTGAATGCTGATAATACTGAGATTATGCTGATAATATTGATAATGCTGATACTACTGATAATACTAATCCTGTGGACCTGTTTTATGCTTTCCTTACTGGCTGTTCTCCCCCTGGAATGATATTTTCGTTTTTGTTCTCCCCCTGAAATTGTGATTTCTCTTTATATCAGAGAGTAGCATCTACAGATACTACCCCTAGTCTATCTCTCAAATATTGAAATGGTTCTCTAGCAAGAGGTTTAGTAAATATATCAGTTGTCTGTTCTTTCGTTGGTACATATTCCAGTTTTACTATTTTCTGAGCCACTTGTTCTCGGAGGAAATGATACTTGATTGGAATATGTTTGGTTTTTGAATGAAGCACAGGAATTTTAGATATACTTATAGCACTTGTATTATCACATTTGATTGAAATAGGTTCATCAATTCTTACCTTCATGTCTTCAAGAGTTTGCTTCATCCACATGACTTGTGTACAACATGCTGTTGCTGCTATATATTCTGCTTTAGCTGTAGACAGAGAGATGGATGTTTGTTTCTTGCTTAACCATGCCACCAGACTTTCTCCTAGATAGAAAGCACCTCCACTTGTACTTTTCCTGTCATCAACACAACTAGCCCAATCTGCATCTGTGTAAGCTGTTAAATGAAGCTTTTTATTTTAGGATACCAAAGTCCATACTGTGTTGTTCCTTGTAGATATCTGAGTATTCTTTTTACTGCCAGCAGATGGTTTTGTTTAGGTGCTGCTTGATATCTTGCCACTAGTCCTACTGCTAGCATGATGTCTGGTCTAGATGCTGTCAAATACAGCAGGCTTCCTATCATGGATCTGTAGAGTTTTTGGTCTACATCTGTAGACCCATCATCAGCACACAGCTTGCATTCTGTGATCATGGGGGTAGTCACAGGTTTGCAGTCCTCCATTTTGAATCTTTTCAGCATTTATTTTAAGTACTTTTCTTGAGAGATGAATGTCCCTGTGTTCTTTTGCTGAATTTGCAGTCCCAAGTAGAAACTGAGTTCTCCAATCATAGACATTTCAAACTCTGTTTTCATCTCATCAGTAAACCCTTTTTCTAGTTCGTCTTTGTTGCTTCCAAACATAATATCATCAACATACACTACAACAATCAGGAGTTCATTTTCGTGGGCTTTTATATATAGATTGTTGTCTACTCCACCTCTCTTAAAACCCTGTTTTTGCAAATATTTATCCAGTCTTGAGTACCAAGCACGAGGAGCCTGTTTCAGTCCATATAGAGCCTTCTTCAGTCTGCACACATAGTCTTCTTTGTCTGACAAGGAGAAGCCTTCTAGTTGTTCCATGTAGACTTCTTCGTCAAAGTCTCCATTCAGAAATGCAGATTTTACATCCATTTGATATACTTTGAAGTTTTGGTAGCAAGCAAATGCCAGGAACATTCTGATAGCTTCCATTCTGGCTACAGGGGCAAATGTTTCATCGTAATCAAGTCCTTCGATTTGTGAATATCCTTTGCAGACCAGTCTGGCTTTATTCCTGATTACCTGTCCTTCATCATTCATTTTATTTTTGAATACCCATTTTGATCCTATGACATTTTTCTCAGTGGGTCTAGGAACCAGTTCCCAGGTATTGTTTTTCTCAATTTGATCCAATTCTTCATTCATTGCATTCACCCAAGACTTGTCCTTGTTGGCTTCTTCAAATTTCTTTGGCTCTATTTGTGACAACATCGCTATGTATACCTCTTCAGTTTGTTCTGTTAGTTGCCTTCTTGTCTAGACCCCTGCTTTCTTGTCTCCTATGATCTGATCTTCGGGATGATTCTTCTGAGTGTATCTTGAGGGGGTTTTTGAGTTCAGTTCAACATTTTCTGATGTTTTTCTTGTTTCTTCATCATCTTGGTCCTCTTCTTCATGGTTTTCAGGATGGCTGCTGCAATCTATATCTCTTGTCTTGTTTGGAAGCTCTTCATCAAATCTTACATCAATACTTTCTACAATTTTCCGAAGAGTCTTGTTGTAGCATCTGTATCCTTTACTTTTGGATGCATATCCTAGAAATATCCCTTCATCTGCTCTTGCATCAAACTTTCCAAGATTTTCATCATTATTATTTATGTAACACTTGCTACCAAAGATCCTGAAGTGTTTGATTGAGGCTGGCTTTCCATGCCACGGTTCATAGGGTGTCTTGTCACTGCTTGGCCTTAAGTGGGCTTTGTTAAGGATATGTACTGCTATGTGCACTGCTTCTGCCCAGAAGGTTTGAGCAATATTATTCTCTTGCATCATGGCTCTGGCAATTTGTTGAACAGATCTGTTTTGTCTTTCTACTACTCCATTCTGCTGAGGTGTTCCTGCAATAGTGAATTGTTGTTTTATGCCATGTTCATTGCATAGGTCAGCAAAGTCATAATTTGTAAATTCTCCTCCTCTATCTGATCTGATACATTTTAGCTTGCATCCAGTTTGATTTTCTGCTAATGCTTTGAATATCTTAAACTTTTCCAGTGCTTCTGATTTGTTCTTGAGAAAAGCAACCCATGTCATTCTAGAGAAATCATCTATTATCAGCATGAAGTAGGATTCTCCACTTGGTGTCTTAGTTCTTGCAGCTCCACATAGATCCATGTGCACAAGCTGGAGTGGTCTTCTTGTTGATAACTCCTCTTTGGCCTTAAAGGATGTGCAGGTCTGTTTACCCAATTGACAAGATTTGCATATGGTATTAGAAGGCCTCTTCATTTCTGGCATGTCTCTGACAGCTTTCTTCTTACTTAGTCTGATGATGTGATCGAGGCTTAGATTTCCCAAACTTTTATGCCATAACCATGACTCTTCTAGCTTGCTAAGATGACATGCTTCATCTCCCTCTTTCACAATGTAAACATTACTCTCTGTTCGAACACCCTTGAGCAGAGTCTTACCTGTGGTGTTGGATCTGACTTCACAGTCTTGTGCTCTAAAAAGAACTTCACAGCCTTTGTCACACATCTGACTGACATTTAGTAAATTTTCTTTCAGCCCATCTACAAATAGTACATCTTGGGCCTTTCCTCTGCCATTGTCTATGCTGACTGAGCCTTTTCCTTTTATTTTTCCCGATTTATCATTGCCAAAGGTAACATTTCCATATTTCTTTCCATCAAGAGTTATAAACTTGCTTTTGTCTTCTGTCATGTGTTTAGAGCAGCCACTGTCCAAATACCATTGAATTTTCAAATCTTGAGCAGTTAAAGCTAAGTCACACTTATTCTCCTTCTTTATCCACTGGAGGCATCCTTTTGTTTGGTATCTTTTGTGAGTTGATGAATCACATCCTTTCAGAGGACATTTGGAAGGTGTATGTCCAATTTGATTGCATATACAACATTTGATCATAGTTTTTACAGAATTGTGAGTATGAACAAAATTTCTTTCATTCATCAACCTCCTTGAGGTGTTGAACATCAATCTTTGTCCATACTTTCTACATTCAATAATTTTATGGCCAAATTCCTTACAATAAAAACAATAACCATAGAAATTATTTTCATACCTAATGTAAGGTTGTTTTCTCCATTTGTTTGTTTGAGACAGTCTCTTCACTGTTTGCATCTTTTGCAGGTCTGAATTACTCTTCCTTGCATAACAATATGCAGCAATGTGTCCCGGCTTGTGGCAGACATAACAGGTAGCATTCTTCTTAGGAGGGAATAATCTCCTCTGATGGCTTCCAAATTTGACATACTCAGGGGCATATGATTCTTTTTCTGTCATCTTAGTATTTATTATATTATTTGTTACTAGGGATTTCTTCTGATCTCTGTCATCCTTATTACATGTTTCTTCTTTTGTAGAAATTGTCTGGGCTTCTTCATCAGTCTTCTTTGCTTTTACAAAAATTACACTTTTGTTTTCCTTTTCTTTGCCTTTACTTGATTCTCCTTCATAGCCTATTCCTATTTTTATCATTGGGGATCTTTGAGCAACCATGATTTAATTCAACTTACTAGAGCTTGTTGTTTGAGAAGAGTTTATAACCATTGTCCTTTGAGCATTTTCTAGTTTCTTCCTAAGACATACTACTTCTTCTTCCAGTTTCTCTTGTTCTCGGGTTTTATCCTTGATTTGCTGAAGTAACATGTCTTCTATCTTCTTGGCTTCTTCAAGCTCTACCTTTAGCTGCATGAGGACTTCTAAATTTTGTTCTTCTTTCACATATTTGAGCAGGATCTCTCTTTGTTTTCTGCATTTTAGTTTGATTCTGTCAATCTCCTCCAGTGTACTTCTTAGCTCCCCCTCAAGGTCGACTTCCCCTTCTTCTTCTTCTTCTAGCAAGAGTCCTTCAAGATCTTCTATGGCCATCAGTAAAAATTCATAGGTTCCCTCTTCTCCTGAGGATTCATTTGAGTCTTCAGATGCACTGCTGTCTTGCTGAGCATAGAAGGATTTTCTGCTGAATTTCTTTCCTTTCTACCAGTTCTTTGATGTGTCCCTCTCTGATGATTGAGCTTGATTTCTTACTTTCTTGTGAGGACACTTAGCAGCATAGTGTCCCACTCTTCCACAGTTAAAGCATTTGAAGGGGAGTTTACCTTTGTATTTACCTGAGCCTCTATCCAATTTCTTGACAAACTTTGCCTCTTCTTCATCTGAGCAAGAGCATATGTCTCCCTCTTCTTCTTTCTTCTTTTCTATTTTAAAGGCTGCTTCCCTTGTACTTGGCTTTTTCTGTGGGAGCCTCATTTCATAGGCTGATAGATTTCCAAGCAACTAGTTCATGGTCAAGGTCTCCCAATCAGCTGTTTCTTCTATTACAGACACCTTGGGATTAAATCTGGATGGAAGAGATCTTAGAATCTTTTCCACAATTATACTCTCTGGCATTTTTTCTCCAAGAGCTTTCATATTGTTAATAATTTCTGCAGCTTTTAGGAAGAAACTGGCAATGTCTTCATCATCATTCATTTTTAAGTTTTCAAACTGGGCTCTATAGACTTGAAGTTTGGCAGTCTTTACTTTCTGGTCTCCCTCATGTATGTTTTCAAGAGTATCCCATATTTTTTTGGCAATGTCTTTGTGCATTACTTTAATAAACTCTGCTTCACATAATCCATTCAGGATGGCATTCATGGCTTTTGCATTAGCCACAAAATCTTGTTTTGAGTCATTTTCTGTGTCAGTTACATTCGGGGCATATCCTAATTCCACAGCAGCCCAGACTTCTATTCCTAGAGACATTATGTATGTCCTCATTCTGATTTTCTAGAAAGCATAATTTTCACCAGTGAAGAAAGGGGCTTTATTGGTTGAGCATCCTTCTTTACTAGCCATATTGGGAACCTAGGATCTCCTTTCAGTTGTTAGACTTGTACAAATGAAACCTGCTCTGATACCAATTGTTGAATCTTTAATTAAACTGAGAGGGGGGGGGGGGTGAATCAGTTTAATACATACATTTTCCTTTTAAAATTTTCACCAAAGTTATTTACAGCTTAATATGTGAGCAATCTTATTTGCAGCCAATATTAATTTATTGTGATACCATACTTAAGTTGAAAGCAGCAAGCAATTAAGCAGATTGAAATAATCACCTCAACACATAAGAAGCACACATAGAGACAGCAGATGTAAGTGGAAACCCATAAAGGGAGAAAACCGCATCTTATTATTGTTGTGATGCAAAGTCAAGCTCCAACTTCCTCTCACCACTGTTTCTTGCAGGCACCAACATACAGGAGGCTCTATCCTCAATTCTGCAAGCTACAACTTGCAAGGAAGCACCAACTCCCTTCAATTTTCTGCAGGCACCAACCTACAGGAGGCTCCAACCTCAGTCAGCTACAACTGAAAACTATCAAGCTGTAACTTGATAGGGAAGCTCCAACTTCCTCAATTTATCAAACTGAAAGTTTGTTGATTTACCTCAGATATCAGCCCTGTTTTGTAGCTTCTCCTTCTGTTCTGCTTTTCTTAATCTTATCTGCCTCACACTTCTATATTTTGCCTTCTCTTGATTAACTCTCTCTCTCTCCCTTTTTTTTTTTACATATCAAGATGATATTATTTATAGATTTCCTCACATGACTGTTTGTATTCTACTTGGAATTCGAAATGGAAAGTCATGTCTCTTTGCCTTCTGCCTTCTCACTCCTTTTATCTGCTTACTCAGAAAATATAACTGTAGGTATCAATTTAACATTACAGTGGGAATTTTTTCCCTCTCGGAGACTTGCCAATGCATCACAAACAATAAAAAACAATTAAAATATTTACATTCGAATTACAAAGTGAATTCCAGCTCACTCATTCACCCTCTTGGCTAGCTGCGCATTTGTCTTTTCTTTGACTGTGTTTTGTCTTTTTCTGTGATTGTGTTTTAACTCTTTTCTTCTCTGTATTCTATTTTTTCCTCTACTTTGGCATAATTGTTGTATATATGTAACAGTGCTTTTATATCAGTGCCTTTTAGAAAAATACGTGACTACTGACTTGTAGCAAGTGTCTTGTTGATGTGGAACATTCCGCAGGCCGGAACATACATATATCACAATTTTATTACATTAATAATTGCCATCCCCTTAAGCTGAGGCCCGTGGGTCTACAGACCATACGGCTTATCGCAACAACATTATATATATATATATATATATATATATATATGACAACGCCTTTTAATATATATATATATAACCCAACTTTGTCTCTTGGCTTAATTATAAGATGATTTAATCATATAATCTGCCCTTTTAATACACCTTAACATACTCTCGGTGCATACAATAAAGCCTGTTTGAAAACATATAGAACTCCTTTCGTGCCCACCTGACACATTTTCAAATGCGATTGATCACAATCGCAAATTTCTAATTTGTGATAGTTGCTGTGCAGTTTCAACCAACTGCGACATTGCGATGGTTGCGATATTGCGATATTTCGATGGTTGCGATCTTGCGATATTGCGATGGTTGAGATATTGCGATGGTTGCGATATTGCGATAGTGCGATGGTGCAATGTTGCAAAGTTGCGATATTGCGATGGTGCGATGGCGCAATGTTGCGAAGTTGCGATATTGCGATGGTGCGATGGCGCAATGTTGCGAAGTTGCGATATTGCGATGATGTGATGGCGTAATGTTGCGAAGTTGCGATATTGCGATGGTGCGATGGCGCAATGTTGCGAAGTTGAGATATTGCGATGGTGCGATGGCGCAATGTTGCGAAGTTGCGATATTGCGGGTCCCGCCTTATAAAAATTTGTATTATGCGCTCTGTATAACTTCATAAATATGCTTTGGACCTTTGATTATATGATGTGCTGCACATATACTCCAGCGTGGGTAGCGATTCCCGGAATTTGTGTTTATGTTATATGTAACGCCCGGCTGGGTAGTGATTCTCGGAATAACGGCTGTGTCTTTGCAATAACAGTTGTGTCTCTGTATTCGACTGTTCCTGTCTTTCGATAACGGTTCTTCCCTATGCCTTTGCCTTACCTACTTCTGTTGCTCGACATGTCTCTGTCTTTGCTGCCTCCATTGCCTTCGCTGTGCAATTCCTCAACATAGTTTAATTAATATACACCACTTCCACTATTACCTTATATGATTCCGCTTACCCCTGACTGATCGATATTACAATTAACGCACAACATATTCAATCTTGTTCGACATTTGCTTCCTCTGCTCCTCACTTAGTTTTTTTTTTTTTTTGGCTGCCTCTGCTACCTCTCTGTCGCCTCGCTCTATTGTTGGTTTCTTTGCTACTTCTGTTGTCTCTCTATTTCTTTCTCTTCTTCTTGTCTAATGCTGCTCCTTGCTTCCTTCATTCTCCTTTTGCTGCCTCTTCTTTAAATGACCCTGTCTCTGTTGCTCGACCCTCTCTACATCTTGCTGCTATGTTGCTCTCTTTGCCTATCTCTGTCTTTTCTACCTCCTTTGCCATCAATGACAATATTTCCAACATGAAATAGTTACACATTCATTGGGTGAAATGGTAAATGTGTACAGAAATCTTGGGCCAACGACTGATTCATTTGTAGAACTGATGAGAAAGAGAAAAGAAACAGTGATAGGTCCCGATAAATGGGAGGACGTCAAACAAAAAGTTACAAGAGTAGATGCCAAGTCAATGTTTAATTATAAGGAAGGGCCAAAAATAAAAATGTTGAAGGTGCAGTATTTCAAGCACCCAGACAAAGCTCATTATTTGTATGATCGGCATCTTGCGGCCTTTGAAAGGCTTTCATGGAATGATGAGGTTCCTGTTTATTTTGCACAAATGTTTTATGCCGAATTTTTTTTGGGTATGAAACCCAACTAAAATGACCATCCTTCAGAATTTTTTGGCTTGGGGAAAGATCGATTATATCAACATAAGGGCGCTAAGTGAGATTTGGAGTTGCCTCGCCCTGAGCCGCCATTGGTGAGTCGACCGTTTCGAGTCGAAACTCTGCGATCAGAGATGGATGCGACTTCTCAAATAAGTCGAGAAGCAAGGGATGTTATGATCGACAATGTTCATAGTGGATTGAGTGGAGTCGATATTTCTTTAAATCGACAAAGAGCACGTGAAAATGTACGTGCCAATTTTGTTTATCGTACAGATCAAGAGATTTACAACATGAATGTTGAAGATCTCCGAACATATGCAATAAATTGTCGCAATGGTCTGCAAGACCTAATTTTTCATGAGGAAGAGGGCACCAGAACGGTATGTGTTAGTGACCTTAGGGTTTGAAATTATTTTACATATACATGTGTACAATTTGTAATAAATACATGTGTATGTACATGTATACATTTATTTTTATGTGTACATTTTTTTTTTGGACAGAAACGATTATGGAGTATTAATATTCATCTTAGCTTGAATGTCGGAAATCTGATTCCATTGAGGATGCCTAAGTCCTGATGCATCTCACTGCTAAGAATGAGGATGTAGCCAAAGCTTGCAGACTTCTTCCATGATAAGAAATCTAACAATTCGCTTGTAGAGATTTTCCCCAACTTGAAGATACAAACAAATTTATTTAAGAGCAAGCAGTAAAACATGACAACAAACAGCTTATGGAATGGGTTCCCATGATTCTTCTTCATCTTTCATCTTGATCCCGGCAGAGAGGAGGGTAGCTTTGTTGGCTTCAATGTCCGCCTCTTTGTTATGAGTTCTCATCACATGGTAGTAATTCAACTTCTGAAAATCATTTTCCAAACCCTTAATTTTGGATATAAGCCTTGCTAGTTTGAGATCCAAGGCTGGGGAGTTGGAAACCATTGCGTTTATAATGATCTGGGAATCACCTATAACATTAGCTTCACTTATATTTAAATATTTGAGGGTCTTGAGGCCTTGAAAGAGGGCCAAAGCCTCAGCTTGAATGCTGGATGAAAATCCAAGCCCCCAAGTAAAGGAATGAATTTTTTCCCCAATTGGACTTACAACAACACCTCCTGCACCAGCTTTGCCCGAATTGCCCTTTGCTGCCCCATCAAAAAAGAGAGAGTGCCTTGAGTGCGATTTGAGCTAGTCTTGAAATTCATTTTCGGATTTCCTTATTTGCCAGTCTTTGAGAGGAGGAACGTTTCTAACTGCTGATTGGAATTGCAAGTCAAGGGATGAACCCCAAGCAATGTCCTGTTGGCTAAGATTGGAATCATCTTTTATATCAATCAAGCACTCCTTTAACTGACATTTAATCTTGATTTCTAAGACCTTGTGATCCTGTTTAATATTTCTGAAGATTATTCTATTTCATTCTAGCCAGATCTGCTAACAAATAACCTTTGGAAGGACAACCCATGCAGATTTGATCATCTGGTTTTTAGGAGGGGGACCAGGATATCTGATTGCCCAATTAGAAAAGAGGTCAGTAGTGGAACAATGAAGAAAAAAGTTGGGATCCAAATTGTGGATAAAGGAGAACCAGATCTGCTTAGAGAAATTGCATTCAAGGATTAAATGGACTGCTGTCTCTGCATTTTCGTTGCACAACGAGCAGATGGAGGGTCCATAGAACCCTTTTCTCTGCAGGATGTCATACGTTAGGATCTTGCCATTGCAGAGAAGCCAAGAAAAAAAGTAGACTTTGGGCCATGAAGGAAAATGCCAGACCCCCTGCCAAGGTGCAGGGTCAGGGGGGACGTATGGCCTCTCTTTCAGCTTGTCATATCCCATGGAGACAATGTAACCTTTGGCATTCGGCCCCCAGCCTTTCATATCTCTTTTCCTCATGCGCATGGGTGCCAAGCCATGAAGGAGGTCAAGCAGCGTGGACCATTCGTGGGTCAAATGATCCGGTACCTCAATTCGTTTCCAACCTGCCCAGACAGAATCGTTCCAAAGAGAAAGATCCCACAACAAACACAACCCCTCTCTATCCATCCAGCATCACAGCGCTCTAATGGAGGCTCTGTCTTCAATTGGGTCCTTATTCATAATTTTATCAGCCAAGATATTGATCTTTTTGCCGTTTCCTGGTATCTAATAGGAGTGTTCCTTGATTAAGGGAGAAACTTTAACATACAGTTTGATAAAAGACGAATTAGGAAAATGGATTACATTGTCTAAACAAGTAGAACGAGGGCCTTTGAAGTACTTTTTCCAGAGAGCCAATTGGGCCCAGCCAGGCTTGGGCGCAATGATCCTCCAAATAATCTTAGCTTCCATAGCCACGTTTTGCTGACAGAGGTTTTTGAAATTCAAACCACCCTCCCACAGTGGCTTGGAGATGGTTTCCCAACTGATAAGGGGAATCTTGTTTTCATTATGTTTGCCTCCCTTCCAAAAAAACCTCCGCATGAACTCTTCCATTTTTTTTAATATTCTTGCTGGAGCGAGAAGCACAGCAAATTGAAATAAAGGAAGGCTAGAGAGCACAGATTTAATAAGGACAGATTTTCCAGCAGAGTTGAGCGAGGAGAAGCCCCATGCTTGGATCCTAGACTTGAATTTTTCAAGCTGAGGGAGCCAGTCTTTGCTTGTAGATTTCTTATGAAAAATTGGAAGGCCCAAATATTTCAAGGAGGTCGAAGTGGAGGAGGCTGCAAACCCCAAACATCTAGAAATAGCAGAGAGCAATCTGGGTGAAGTGTTCCAGCTGAAGATATGACATTTGTTCTTATTAACAACGCTGCCTGAGGCTTCACTGAAATCATCCAAAACTGCTTTAAATTTAGAGGCAGAGGAAAGAGAGGCAGCTCCTAAAAACAAAGTGTCATCCACAAATAGGGTGTGGTTTATATTTTTGACCCCTCTTGCAATACACAGTCCGTTGATATCTTGATCTTGCATCTTTTTGTCTAACAGGAAGCTGAGGTTAGAGGCTTCGATGAAAAAAAGCAGAGGGGAAAGAGGACACCCCTGACTTAGCCCTCTTGAAGCTTTGAAGAATTCAGTGACTCTTCCATTTACAAGAGGAGTGATCCATGGCTCCGAGATGCATGCCCAGATCCATTTGATGAAATTTTCTCCAAAACCAAACTTTCTCATGACTTTGAAGAGAAAGCTATGATTTACTCGATCAAAAGCATTTGCTAAATCAAGTTTGATCACCATACCTTGTTCTTTTCGAAGAAGACTTGAGTGAATTGCCTCTTGAACGAGGGTAAAGTTGTCCATGATCTGCCTGCCTTGGATGAAGCCTCCTTGATTCTCCAGAATTATTTTGGGAAGAATGAGCTTCAGTCTATTTGCAATTACTTTAGTGATTAACTTGTACCCAGTATTGCATAAGGAAATCAGGCGGAATCTGCTGAAGTTGTTGGTGCCTTTTTCCTTTGGTATGAGGGCTAAGAAAGCGGAGTTTGTGCTGCCTCCTATTTTATGAGTATTTTGAGACTTCTGAACCATTTTGAGCAGATCCTTTTCAACAATCGACCAACAAACTTGAAGAAATCTGGCAGAAAAGCCATCCGGCTCAGGGGCCTTATCTGGATCCATATCAAAGAGGGCCTTTTTGACTTCGTCTTTGGTGGCTTTGGCCTCAAGGATCTCATTCATACGAGAAGAAATTGCAGAAGGAATAATGTCTAGCAGATCAGAGTAATGGTCCGGGCCCTTATCTTCACTGTAGAAGTTTTGAAAGTGAGAAAAGGTTGATTTTTTAATGTCTTCAAAATCCTTGAAGGTGACGTTATCCTCCTTAATCTCAAAAATAGTGTTGAAGAATTTCCTAGCCTGGGCTTGTCTGTGAAAGAAAGCAGAATTCCTATCCCCTGCTTTGAGCCAGAGATTTCAAGATTTTAATCTCCAGTATTCTTCTTTAGCTAGGCAGGCCTTATGAAACCGTTGTTGCAAATGAGCCTCTTGGTCTAACAGCTCCTCTGTGATGATAGCGTGCTCCATATGAGTTTGATGAGAGGTAAGAGAGAATTTAACGGCTTTCCTTTCTGTAGTCGGGTTGGACAGGGTTTTGACCCATCGCTTTAGATCGCCTTTTACCCTTCTAAGTTTTTCCTCCCAGATATAGAAGGGAGATCCATTGACAGGCTGACTCCAGCAATCCTTGACTATTTGCATGAAGTCTGGTTCCTTGACCCAGAGGGGACTAAATCTAAAAGGAATAGGACCCAGATCTAGATGGGCTAGGAGCTCTAACTTTATAGGCTTATGGTCCGAGATGCTGTTAGCAAGAATGTGCATTCTGGGCTCTAATCCTAGTAACAGATAGGAGCTTTGAATGAAGAATCTATCTAATCTGGCAGTAATATGACCTGGGCCCCCTTTTTTGTTAGACCAAGAGAATTTACTGGAAGAGGGTTTGATATCTAGCAAGTCCCAGTCCTGCAATAGATCCTCCGCCCATTCTCTTTCCGGATCTCGGACAGCGCTGCCTCCTCTTTTTTCAGACGAGTGGAGAGTGAGATTGAGATCTCCAGGAATAATTATATTTTCCAGATTTGTCAGGTCTACTTGGTGCCTTATAGAGTCCCAACATTCCTTTTTTTCCCTGACATTGACTGAAGAATATACATTGAAAAGGAAAAAGATTTCCTTAGTATCCAGATTCTGCATTTTCAGCAGCAACCAGTGAGTATTACTAGCCTCAAAGGTGACAGCAAATTTGTTGGGGTTCCATAGAGTGCCAATCCCTCCCGATGCGCCCCGGGAAGAGATTGCTCTTGCTTCACTTTTTAACCAAAGTTTCTTGCATGCTTGCAGGAAGACTACGTCTTCCAGCTTAGTCTCCCGGACGAGAAGTATGTCTGGAGTTTCTGTTCTTACTAAGCTTCTCATGGCTTCTTCCTTAACTTTACTCCCCATACCTCTACAATTCCAAGAGATGACCTTCATTATTTATGTTTCTGGTGGGCTCCCTTGGAGCCTTGGGGTTTATTTTTCAACATCCTAGGCTTTGAGGCTAGCAATTTTTCTAAATTTGGCTGGCTGCCCTGTAGCTTGTCTTTATAAGTCTCCTGCTCTCTTTTTTCCCTGTCAGTTTTACGGCCTCTTGTAGATCTTCATACCGAGGTTTGGGATTCTCCTATTTCTCCTTCCTCTTCTGACTCATCCGTTTCCTGCTCTTCTTCCTCATCTTCTGAAGTCATACCTTTGGGATCTTTGGCACTTGTTCCTTTAAGGGAGTGTGAGGGAGTACATTTTTTTGGAGAGACAGGATTTTGGGACGTGGTGTCCCGAGTAGATTCTGACTGCTGGCTTAGTGGGTCAAATTTGTTTTCTTGCGCCCTTTTTGGAGAGGGGCGTTAAAAATTAGCCTGTAGAGAGCCTTTTCCAGAGGGTCCTCTCAGTTTTTTCCCTTTATGGTTGGTTTTTTCTCGTTTGACTTGGTTCCAACCCTCTTCAGTCCCTTTCTCTGGCTCTGCGTTGGACAGACAGTTTCTAGCAAAATGTCCATGAACATGGCATTTCCTACATTTGAACGACAGTTGCTCATAGTCCAAGATCTGCACATGAGACCAGCTACAGACTTTGATTTTGATAGCCTCTGGAAGACCCACCTCTAGATCTACTTCTACGCAGATCCTGGCACAGTCGTACTGGTCCTTACTGTTTGCCCGATCTATGAATTTCCCAAGAGTGTTTCCAATGTGTTTCAAGGAACTCCAGTTCCAGCAGTGAACTGGTAGATTTGGAAGACGAACCCACACTGGGATAGCCTTGGGAACATCGACAGCCGGATCAAAGTCCGAAGTCCATTTGTTCAGATAGAGGCCCTGAGAACCCATGAAATATGGCCCATTTTGAAAGATC
Source organism: Pinus albicaulis (assembly GCA_034641835.2). Lineage (NCBI taxonomy): Eukaryota > Viridiplantae > Streptophyta > Pinopsida > Pinales > Pinaceae > Pinus > Pinus albicaulis. The sequence continues at coordinate 954,721,034 of CM076584.1, read as the reverse complement.
AAATCTTTGTCTTCTTTGGAGGAGAATTCGAAGAGGAAGTACCCTTGCCCCAGAAAGTAAGAGGTGACATTTTCCTTGATCAGAGGAGCCCAGTTCCTGTTAACCCATCTCTCAGTGGTTTTCGAAGAAGGCCACAGGCCTGTAAATTGGCCAATGAGACCACGATCAGCCAAAGATAGAGCTACTTGAATGGGAGCCTCCGGAGGCAAGGAGATCTCAGGAATTTCATCTAGCTTCTTAACAAATTTGGATGCTTCGCTTCTTTTCTTCTGAGGCAAACAGGCAAGAAGCTGGTTGAAGGCGTTGACGGCAGGAGAAGAAGGCGGATCCATAGAAGGACCCAGCGTCTCCATAGGGAAGGCCTGAGGCTGGCCGCCGTAGGGGCAACCACGCAGTAGAAGCCCTAGCGTAGCAGAACGCGCAGAAGCCCTAAACAATCCCTATAGCAGCAAACCAAAAACAAAAAAAAATTATGTGTACATTAATCTAACAAAAATGTATGATTATATGTTAAAACACCATTTGCAGTTCTCAAGCATGATGCGTGATGAAAATGTTAATATTACATTCGGGACCTCCGGTTCAAAGGATGCAGATGGGTCTGACCATCATGATAATGTTGGCACATGTTAGTGTTTTTTAAGTGACTCTAAAATAAATAATTGTTGCCACACATGTACATGTATATATATATATATATATATATATATATATAATTTTATAAAATGTTTTAACAGGTACCGATTCTGTCTGATGTTTTTGGGATGGCGGTACCTTCTTCTTCCTTAGGAGATGTACCTTCTACTTCATTAGGAGATGAGCCACAAGTATGGACAATTTTTCACAAGTTTAAAATTTATGTTTAAAAGTTATATATATATATATATATATATATATATATATATATATATATATAAATATATATCTTACCTCAAAAAAGTTCCATTAAAAATTGAGATATATATATATATATATATATATATATATATATATATATATATATTGAGTTATTTAAAAATTTTAATTTAGGTTCATAGAAGATTTCTTTAACTGGGACTCTAGCGACGGAGATAGGAACATCCACGCATTTGAACAAGTTGTCTTTAGTTCCTTTTTTTTAATATTATTGAAAAATAAGTTTATATATGTACACATGCATTTTCATTTGAAAGTTTTTTAATATATATATATATATATATATATATATATATATATATAAATATATATATATATAGATATATATATATATATTTAACTGTACATGTATATTGTACAGCTTACCACTGCAGATGTTCCTGTGGGAGAACCTGTTCATCAAATGGAGAGGGAACCTTATGAGGTATTGCATGATTTTTTTGTTATATTTTATTTTTTACATGAAGTTATAGATATATATATTCTCATTCATTTTTAAAACATCAAATTTTAATGTTCAAGTACATGTGCATTGTGTATGTAGGTTTCCTATTCACAGGATAGGGCGCAGACTGAGACCCAGACGCTAGATCCTCCATTTGATGGACATGAGTTGCAGTAGATTTGATTTCAAAATTTATATGGTTTTAAAATTTGTTAAACTTGATACAATTTGATACTCAAGTGAGATGTACAATTTTTGGACATATTTTATTACATTGTCATTATATAATTTGTTTTATTTAATTTTTGAATGGTTTTAGTACTTTTGGCATGTGAATGTAAAGTAATGTTGTCATCTGAATTACATTTGGCATGTGATATTTAATGTTAAATGTTTTTGTTGGATAGTTGAATTATAATTGGCATGGCATGTGAAGTTTTTAAAACTCAAGTTTTGGATGGCTTCAATCTACATTGTGCATGTGATATTTAATAAAATTTAAATGTTTAATGTTTTAATGTTGCATGATATATAATAAAAAGTTTTTTAAAACTTAAATTTTTGGATGGTTTCAATCTACAACTTAAATTTTTGGATGGTTTCCAAACTCACATTTGCACATGTGGTAAATTGAAATGTTACTTGTAACAAGACAATCCCCATTCATTTCAATGTATATGTTGATTTCTTAGTTGATGTAATTGGATATATGATGGTACATTAGTTTTAAAGTCATTGAATTAATAGTGTGCATTGATTTCAGTGTAAGCACAAAAATTATTGACAATGTAGAACGATTTTTGTGTTATAGTAATTAAACCAAATAATATTGGAGAGCAAGAGAGACAAGGTATGGTGTTTACTACAAGAGCTGGAGCTAAATATTTAAATGGTTTATGATTTATGATTTTTACTTACTTTTTAATATAATCGATACGGAAAGATGACAAAACTAAAAAGGGTGACAATAAGAATAGAAGAAGAAAATAGTTTAAAGATTGATCACAATAAATGCTATTTGTAAGTGATTACATTCTAATTATTCACATTCTATCATTCAATATTATTACATTGTCACTTCACTTTCAAAAATTTTATTTGATCATTTTCCATTATTAAAGTTATTCTACAATATTTATCATCTCACCAAATTGAGGTAACTAAGAAAATTTAAAATTAAAATGACTTGATAAATCTCAAACATATTTAGCATATTTAAAATGGTTATATTAATATTAGACAGTATTTCTACATATTATTGATAAAATTAATCATGTGTTCCTCATATTATCGATAGTTTTTCGTTGGTTGCACACGACTGAAACCAACCTAGATCCATCTTAACTACGAATCTATCAAGCGCCGAGAGGGATCAAATCTATCGAGGTGGAAACATTTCCTCAAGTTTTGCACTCAAAAAAGAGGTTTTCAGCTCTAGATATTTGATCCCTCTCGGTGCTTGATATATCCATACTTATGATGGATCTAGGAAAATTACTTTCTAAAAATAAGTAAGGGAAAAGCAAATATAGGAACAATTAGGAGTAAATTTAGGAACAAGTGATAGTTGGGTGAGATAAAATCATATTTTAATAAAATAATGGGAATTTGTAGGAGAGACAAATAGTGGATACGACATGTATTTTGGTGAATAATCAAATTTATGGAATTAAACAATTAATTATTTTTGTATGTGAAAACAAGATTCACACCTAATCCTCACTTAAAAGACTAAATTAAAAACATTATTATTAAGGGGACAAGGAGCTTTCTAGGTTTTGAGCTCCCCATTCTTAGATGAGTGTCGTAATGGCATTCTAGGTATTTTTGTGAGAACTTATGATATTGTGATATTCTAATTACGAAATAGTGATCTTGAGTACACACTGGATAATGTAGTGATAGAACTTTTGATAAGGGGAGATTAGGGATGTGACCAAATTCCTATCAGTGAAAAAAAATTTCTTCACCTTCCTATAACTCCATTTTTGCTTTGGGGGCCAAAGGTAAGAAGAGTACCTTGGAATTTCTTGGGTGAAATACCAAGTAGGTCACCAACTTTGGTCTAGTGCATTGGAATTCATTAAAGAATTGGTCATTGGAGCTACTTCAAGCCAGGAGTGAGCATCGTCACCAACCTACATTGAATATTTTACACTCCCTAGGGTGAATGGTACTTTAAATTGATTGAGAGTCTAAGACTTTCGAATTTTTCCGAATGCCAAATGATCTTACGAAGCTAGTATTTATAATATCCTATTAGGTCATTCGGTGACAACTTTTACCGGAAACTTGAAACAAAGAGAATCTATCCTTGGCTAGGACATCATGTAAGATGCCTGCCATAAACAGTAAAATTGTACTTAAAAGCAGAGATTCGGGCAAGTGGGGACAAACACTTGTTATCTCGTCCCTTGGAGGCTAGGCCATATGGGGTCCGAATTTGACCTTACAAAATAAAGTGAAATAATTTTGAAAATTAATGCATCGTAAAAACATATACAAGAAACAATTAACATTACACAATAACAATGATTTCATTCTGAATATATATATCTAAAGACATATAACATTTTTCATCAATTCACATGTATAGAAAAACTACTTTCAGTTGATACTAGAGCACGTGTTTGTACCCAAACAATTTGTAACATGTGAAAACCACAAATAACATAAGAAGCCCAATTTTTAGTTGAGTACTGGAAGTTCTAAAACATATTTAATCCAAAGATAATAAATTGTTGGACACTTCACTCAAAAAAATTCTAATGGAATTCCATCTTCAATAATCCTTTCATGATCGGATTTTGACATTTTTCATTTCTTAATTTTCGATTTTTTCTTTGACTGAACTTCTATCAACTTTATGCGTGCTGCACACACCAAGTGACTATATTGAAAACTTATGGAATCAAGTTCATAGTCTTCAAAGTAAACAAAGTCTCCACTTTGATGAGTTTGTTTGAAAAAATAACCTTTCAGTATAATAGACCCTCTGTCATATTGAAATCCGTGATCATTATAGTCTTGTAATAATTTCATTTTTCGTTCAGTGCAACGCATCAAATAATACTTCACATTTTCATCCTTGTCAATAGGTACAATTACAGCAAAAACATCTCCTGCACAATAAAATAAATATAACATTTAATTATGCATATTTAAATTTATTTCTAGATCTTTAAATCATTAGAAAGTAATTCAAATGTTACCTTCTCTAACAAGATCAGAAACTCGATCACCATCGTATGATATTGTAGTTTCCTCTGATCGCATTTCTTCAAACATTGCAACAGACATTTTTCCCTTTGTATTTAGCTCTGTATGTTTCTAATTGTTCACATACATTTTGTTTTGACAAACGTCATTGGATTTTGTGTTGTCTATGCAAACATCACAAAAACAAGAATATTTTCTTTTATCCAATGCAAACACATTTCTGGACGACTTTGTTTGAATTGAATGCAATTTTCGAGTCCCTTTTATTGTTTCAACGCCATTTCCAATTGATCTATCTACGTCTTCGATTCCAATATGCCAGAAAAACCTTTATATGGAAAATTAGAAAAATAATTTGTAAATATGATATCAAAATACAATTAAAAATAATCATTGCATGATAAATGTACAATGTTTAAAATTAGATTTCCAATATAAATTAAATTGAATGTACCTTCACACTTCTCTTGATGGGTTTTTCTCATGGCTTAGAGCAGCGATGCACCATTGAACAACTTCTTTAGCGTTTACAAGTTGGCGTGCAGAGTGGTTCATTTGATATCTTCGAAGTACTCGTTTTATGAATGCTCCTGCACCATCATGTTCTCCTTTTCCATGGCCAGTCTCAAAGAAATTCCAACAATGTTTAATGCAGGTTTTCTTATGAAGACAAAAAAACCAAAAGAATGATCGTGTAGATTTGAATTGACCTGCGCATCCGTCTGACCATATCCAATGTTCATTGAATTTTATTCCACGATTTTTCAATGAATCATAAATTCTTCCAAAACAATGTTGTACAAAACATGTATCATGTGTACGATCATCACTGATATAAAAGTGATATTATTTAATGATATGTCGATTTTCACTCGTGCTTTCTATATGATCGACATTTTGTTCAGCATGTCTATATAGAATATGGACGAGCATGGAGACTTGGTCATAATGATAGTATTCACTCTGAATTTCTTTTTGTGGAACAAATGTGTAGTTTTCTGCAAAATCAATCACTGACAAAATGGTCCCTGGTGGAAAAAATTCACGAGATTTTTTGAATTGCAAGTCTTGCCATCAAGCTCTATGGGAATGCTTGGTGTATTTGTAAATTTCTACCTCAAACTTTCTCAAAAAGTCTATCAGAAAAATTTCGTCTTCTTGTAATTCGATTCTTTTAACACTATCTGCACCTTGAATCGATGTACCGATATATTCATATCTCTTCCATTTCACTTTCATGTTAGACAATGATTGATCATTTATATCAATACGATATTTGTTTTGAAATTTAGTCAAATTTCCACAATCATCGCATTTTTTACCACCAACACATTTTTTTTTGTAAAATAGTTCATTGCTTTCTCTTTCACATAGAATTTGAGATATTAATTCACAGATAGTGGAAGGAGGAGGTGAATCCTTCCATAATGTTCTACCTAAATCAAGGAATGTGTCATAATATAACTCAAATTCCACATGATAACGGCAACAACAAGTGTCGCGTACGGTGATAGGTTTTACATACCATGGTTTTTGTTGAACAAAAGCACTAAGTGAAACATGAATTTGACAATTCTCTTCTTTGAACTTGTTGAATAACTCTATTTGAGTGGTTTCCAAGAGATGTTTTTCATGTTCTTCGTATTGATTTCGTGCTATTCTTCTTCACATCACATGTCTTGCAGTCGGTGAAACACGCGAATTGTTCTTCCAATATTCATATACTATTTTTTTAACATCTTCTCCAAGTCTATCTTTGTATGGTTGCCTACAAATAGCTCTCCAACAAGCAAGTTCATCATTTACATCTATTTGCAGTCGAAATTTTCGATGTTTGTGCAGAGTTTTTCGCAAGGTTCCCAGTGCTCGTGCCATAGATGTTAGATTCAAACGATTCTCTTGAGTACTTGGTGAAACCATTGCCATCTGTATTCCTCTACGTATATTTGAAACATCTTTATCTCTAGATCTCTTAATTGACTTTATAGCACTACTCACATTTTTTATCACTTCTTCCTTCATTTTTTTATCTTTGGTTGATTTTCAAATACCCAATAGTGTCGTCGCTTCTTTTAATTTCTTTGATGATAGGAGACCTTTCAACATTTGAGCTTGAACTGTCACTCGCTCATTTAAGAAATAATCTTTAAAAATGCAGTTGACACGATATCGTATAGCATGGTCAGGTTTTTTATCTCCATATGTGTGAGTGTCAACATTTTCTAACATCTCATTATCGATAGTGATTTCATCTGTACATATTCGAAAAAATCGTACATATTCAATAAATCACTAAATTAATAAATATGTCAATAAATATTAGGAAAATTTTAAATATATCAATAGATCATAATATTTACATTTACATACCCGATTCAATTTCTGCTTGAGGTTGATTTTCTTCTTCAATATTTTGAGGAGTATCTCTCTCTGTTTACATTAAACAAAATATTTTTCAAACTAGTTCATCAAATAAAAATTAAGCTTCACATTTTACATTGGGAAAACTTTAAAAATATATCAATAGATCATAATATTTACATTTACATACCTGCTTCAATTTCTGCTTGAGGTTGATTTTCTTCTTCAATATTTTGAGGAATATCTCTGTCTATTTACATTAAACAAAATATTTTTCAAACTAGTTCATCAAATAAAAATTAAGCTTCACATTTTACATTAGGAAAATTTTAAATATATATCAATAGATCATAATATTTACATTTACATACCTACTTCAATTTCTGCTTGAGGTTGATTTTCCTCTTCAATATTTGAGAGGGCTTCTAACTTTCTTTTGCGAGATTGTCTCGTCTCTTCTCTATGTGCCTCGGGGTCTCTTTTTCGATCATATTTCTCGCACAAGTTCTTCGATTTCCCATGATAATAGGGTATGAAGTTCAAAAAATTTCCTTCAAAAAATTAGACAATAACTCAATTACAAAAAATATCACAAAAGATTTAATTTAAAAAAATTCAGTGTAAATTTTTTGTAAAAATTACATATTCCAATCCAAACCCACACTTTAAAAAATTTGAAAGAAAAATGTCTTATAAAAATGAAACGAAGCTCAAAAGATTTACTTCAACTCAAAACACGTACATACCTCCAAGAAATGTCTTTTGAATGTACGTCCAAAATTTTTTTTACAATTTTTTCCAAAATCACGCTGCCTCCAAGAAATGTCTTCCAAACAAAAAAATTCTTAAACCCAAAATTGTAAAATCAATTTGCTTCCAAGAAATGCTCTTAAACCCAAATTTTGAAGAAATTTTTTTGAACCCAAACCAAGATCTTTGTAAAATGAGATGAAGTGTGCGAAATGTGCGAAAATTGTGAATCATTTCGCAACAATTTATATTGACCTGAAATGTGTTTTAGTAGGGGGCTCCGCAAAACTTTCCAACCGACGGAGAGTTATACAATAGTTCAGCCGAACTTTTGATCAGAAGTTCGGCCGAACTATTAAAACGTTAGATTTAACGAGCCTTAATCGGAAAACATAGTTTGGCCGAACTTGGACTAAAAGTTTGGCCGAACTAACACGTCACCAATCACGCAAAAACCAGGCTCTGAAAACGGTTCTGCAACTTTGGACTGATTAAACTCCATGAAAGGTTGTTAATTAACTGTCGGAACCAAGACAAGCATTTTCAGAATTGAATCTACTTTTAGGAAATATAACTTTTATGGAATTTCATAAATGTTTATTAATTTTAATTATTTTTCTAATAAAATTGGTGCAAACAATTTGTAAGGGTCATTGTGATTCAGTGAAATCAAAATTTTGTATCTCCAAAAATACACTGTAAAAAAAATTGAAAAAACTATGGGGCATTACATTGGTTTGTCATCTCTAATGGGTAGCTTTTATATTTTTAGTTTATAACTTATATGTTAAGAAATTTCTTGTGACATGAAACATATCCAAAATACACAGTTTTTCGTATTGGACCAGTTCAAAAAATTCTAGTAATTATGATATGCGTCCATTGGCTTTGTAAATATGACGAAAACAAAGTAGACTCTGTCTAGATTGTTGTAACACATTTTTTTTTTCAAAAACACAAATTTTCAATGAATACAACATTGCGTCATAACATGACTTCTTATGAATCCTTTGATTGTTAAGAAACACACACTCAAAGAAACGCTAAGTGGACATATCAAATATGCATAAAAAAATTTCAAAAAATAAGTAATAGAAAGCTAACAAAATTTCTCACAACTTTTATTTTTATCGCAAAATGAAATTCTACAAAGAAAAATTGTTATAGTTTGCAGAAAGTTGAAGAACCAAAAAAAATGAAATTTTTTTCTCAAAAAAGGGCAAAAAGTGTAACCCAGCTTCACATTTTCACCCAAAATTTGTGATATTTTTGATATTATATATTATTTTGAGGGAATAGTATTAGTATTTATTATTGTTGTTGTGAAGGAATAGTATTAGTATTTAGTATTGTGAAGGGAAGCCTTGATTGAAGCACCATGTGACATGTATGTCTTGAAAGTTTTCGAAAGTTTCCCAATGTAGCACAAGACTAGCCTTGTTGACCATGATTGAAATGCTAAATCCCTTAGATATGACTCTCATTATGTTTGACACAAGCTCAAGTAGCCTTGTTGACCATGATTGAAATTCTAAATCCCTTAGATATGACTCTCATTATGTTCGAGACAAGCTCAAGTTAGTTTGATGCTTATCATGTTTGGTGTTTGACTTGCATATCTCAGTGAGATCCACTTAGACCTTTTTCATATGCATACCAGTGTTCGACTTCTCTCAATGAGATCCACTTAGACCTTTGTCATATGCATACCAGTGTTTGACTTGTCTCAATGAGATCCACTTAGACCTTTATCATAAGCATAACATAGTGAGACTAGGAATACATACCCATAGTGAGACTGGAAACTTACCCATAAATTAAACCCCTATAGCCATGTTAGTATTTTTCACATTGCATTATATAAGCATATATGTAAGATTTTCAATTACATCATTTCATATGTAAGATTTTCAATTACATCCTTTGACTTGTCTCAATGAGATCCACTTAGACCTTTGTCATTTTCATACCAGTGTTTAACTTGTCTCAATGAGATCAACTTTTCTCAATGAGATCCACTTAGACCTTTGTCATAAGCATAACATAGTGAGACTAGGAATACATACCCATAGTGAGACTAGAAACTTACATAAATTAATCCCCTATAGCCATGTTAGTATTTGTCGCAATGCATTATATAAGAATGCATGTAAGATTTTCAATTACATCGTTTCAAATGTAAGATTTTCTATTACATCATTTCAGATGAACCATCCATAATTTGTTACAAAATCATCTTCCACATGCCCAGGGACATGGCCACATTGCTACAGATATTTTCACGTCATTTTCTTGACATCATGACCTGGCAATGAAATTACGCACAGTTTCATGACCCAAGAGAGATCCTCTCTATATTGTGTTCCAATGGCTTACTTTACTACCGGCTAACAATTTAGAACCACAATTGGAAGCTAATACCCAACATAACAAAATGATAAAAATGATGTTTTTGTGTTTTAGGCTAACATGCCATAGTTAGCCAAAACATTCTGACTATTAATGAATGTCGCCAAAGTAATTCAATAAAACTATTTGGAAAAATATTTTACCTAAAATCCCTGAATGATGCAACAAACCATATAAAACAAAAATGAGTTTTCACAGTTAAGATACAACAAACCCAACAAAATATACTGTACTAGTTGGATCATTAATTCTGCATGGAAATGGATATGGATTTGGATCCCTCTGAGTTTTTGAACAGTTAGGAAATGAATATAGAAACGGTATGCCAAAAATATAAATACTAAAAAACAATACAAACCAAAAACATAGAAAACTCATATCTCTCCATATATTTTGTTTTAAGTTGGCTCTCACAAATTCAAAAATGCAGACAAGCAAGATAAAATTAGATTTGTATGTTATAGGATTTTGTTAAAGAAAAATAGTAGTATTTTGGATGTCATCCACCAACTTAGCATTTTCAGCAATCAAAAAGAAAATTCTCTGCCCTTTCCAAATTGAATTGAAAACATATCCAGAGAGAACCTAGGTCTGCCAAAAGGTGGATCCGGTAACTTAACATGATATCAAGTGATTCAACTCAAATAACATAGCAAAGGCAACTTAAATTCATGGCTCCAAATTGAAATTTAAATCATATCCTGAGCGGATTCAGTTTTTCCAGAGGTGGAACCATTAATTTAACATGACATATAATTAATCTCAATCAGCACAACAAAGACAACTTAAATTAAAAGACATTATGACTATTTCCATGACAGGATATTGAATTATCGCACTGATAAATGACATCAAACTCTTAAGATGAAAAGTGAAATACATTAATGATGGGAACTGATCGTACAACAAGAAAATTTCTAGTCCTAGAATATCGTAGAATATACATTTTCAATAAGCAGCAGGTAATAACCCTGTACACTCTTCCTACTCAACAATATATCTAAAAGTGGAAATTTTCCCACCTAAATTGAATAGTATATAGGTGATCGAACAACAAAACACAGAGTAGATGACACATCCCGCAGCGTCATATCTGTGCAAGCTTTCATATTATGGTATCATTGGGGACTATGCAAGGACCAAAAGGAAAATGGAAATATTATGGAAGAAGCTTCCCCACAAAGTCAGTTTATTAAGGCAATTCCATGTAAAATCAAAATCACAAAAGGGTGCAATATCAAGGAGCATAGGCAGTTCTGAGGACTTCTAAACCAAGGGTGAATGCAAGTTGGTTGCCACGCACATAAACTCTACTTATTTGCACCTTTGGCTAACCAGTTGCTTTGTCTATAAATTGATAAATATAGGATCAAATGACATTGTGCATAAACTTAAATGAGAAAATCAGGAACTCCACTTTTCCTTGTTATTGATTCTGATAAACAACAGGGATTTAGAATTCCAGTCACGGTTAAAATCCACAGTTGAGATGAGCTAATTACCATAAAATATGTGTCGGGTCACTCCTAATGTCAAGAAGCATTGTAACCAGACTCTGTAAGTGCAGGAAGTCTTTTCTGCACTATGGCTAGTTGGGTTTTACCATCATTATCAGCTGACCGAAGTGACTGAATCATTCTCTGGATCTTCTCTTTTTCCTGGCAGTGTTGAGCTACTCCCAATTATTCTTGAATTTCATGTGGAAGGAACCCTGACAACAAATATGGAAAATGTTGTGAGTGAGATAATTCCATCACATTGATACAACTTCCCACTAAGGATTCTTTTTCTTTAGTGCCCAATTCTGCAGCCTCCAAGAGAGGAAGTACATTCTGCTCCTCTTCTTGAAAGTGTTCCATACAGTGAGCCTGCCACACATCGTTGCACTGTTAGGTAGTGCTACAGATACAAGATGAAACTAGACCAAATAATGACTAAAGCTGAGGTTCCAAAACATAAATAAATAGTGAAATCCTATGACAAAGAACACGCCTAGCCATAGAACAAAGATTTGATGTAGAAGAGAGAAACACCTGTAATGTCCTCAGCTTCACAAAAGCCTAAGTAGAGCTTGAATATGATCTGGGCTACTAGCTTCCATAAATGTTAATGTTTTCGGCCATTCACAGATGCCATTCATTAGTGGAAAATCTTGTGCATGTTCATCATTTGCAACTTTAGTAATACTTGCAAAAAGTTTCAAGAAATAGTTGTTATGTGATAGCTTGATTCTTAGGATGATTCGTGTTTATCTTTTGTCCATATAAAACTGCTTGTTACCGAATACCTACTATGAAAGGACAATGGCAAAAAATGTCAGGAAACTCCAATATTTACCTCTCTCAGCCCTTTCCAGAGCAGGGAAAAAAATTATCTCTTCCATTTGAGCATGTTCCTGCATCAAATCCACAAGTTGTGCGTAGTTTTTTGACAATATTTTATTTGCATGGAAATAATTCCCTTACCAAGATCTATAACCTTAAACCCTTCTTTCTTGGACACAACTAATTTATCTGTAGAGCGAACGATCTTCTCCATGTGGCACAGAATGCTCTTATGTTGCAGAACTGTCAATGTCACGAGTGAAGGGGGTGCCCTTTCAGCCAAGGTTTCGGAAATAGAACTCAGTAGCAAGTCCATGTCGATTTGAATCGGGCAATAAAAGGGAAAGGCCAACATTTGTCTATGATAATTCTACAGATGATAATGTACTGGACTGATTTCAATTCCTCTAAAATGCTGCAATGGGACTACTAGATAAAGAAATGGGATAAGATATACATCTGCCATACTAAAAACATTATCAAAGGAATAAGTTCCCCTGTTACTGTATTCCATAATTCCCCCGTTCAATCTTGCAAATGATGTTTCAAGCTTCCTTTGTACTTCCTGTAGTGCCAGTGGATTACTGTCATAAAGAAGTTCTAGACTAATGGTGAGAAAATATCCTGAATATAAACAACCCAATCTAAACTTATATCAGCCATGGGTCCCTCCAAAACTAGACGTGGATTCGGAAACTTTTCTTCAATGTACTGCAAAATGGCATCAGAAGAGCCAAAAATAGTGTCAAACCCATACTGAAGGATTGGCAACTTTACATCTAGTCTTATGGAAGCAAGCAATTCCTACTTCTTGTCTCTCATGTCATCGTCAGAAGTTAGCCACACAACATGTGCATCAACACCTTTACACTGCAAAGAAAATTAAATACGTGATGTAAATGGACATAATTCAGATCCAAACAACCTAACCAAAGGTTGGCCTTTTGCAGAATAGGATGGCTTAGCTGCAATACCATCACCCGTGGTAATTTTCTTTGTAAAACAGGAACCCATCACAGACCAGCCTGGGATCTGATGGAAATAATGGGAATCGGGATTGGAGATAATATGCCAGAGTTAGTTAAACTGAGACTATTGTTGTAGTAGTCTGTGAACTATGAAAGATTATTAGAGCATTAGTGCCAACATTCTGAAACTAGGAACAACACCCTTGGCCAAAGTTGCATCCCAATTAAAAGCCAAAGGTTAAATAGCTACAAAAAATAAAACAAAACTGCTCAAAACGTTCAATAAAATTTACTTTTTGTTAGAAAAATGCTCAAGCCTCATTGTAATAGTCTAAAATTGGTTGAAATTTTCAATAAATTTTACTTTTAATTACAGCAAAATGTGCGAATTCCAGTCTAAAAATTAAGTCTAATAAGATACCTATCAATTAAGTCTAAGCAGAGACCTAACAACTATCAAACGCGTGAGTAAATAAAGTAAGCCACGGGCGGTAGGTTAGTTGGTCAGTGTGAGATTTATTATGGGTTTGCTCACAGGTAGTAGACCACCATGGATGGTAGGCAGTCAGTTAGTTGGTATTGAGATTTACTATAGGTTTTCCCACAGATATTAGAACACCACAGATGGTAGAGTATTTGGTTTGTATGGAATTCAATCCTTATTCAATTACTTTGCAACCTACCTTTCTTGTAGGTTTCCTTGTGGCATGCACATTAGTCGTCTCCCTCAGATTTATCGAATTGTGGAAAAAAAACAAATTTCTTTGAAAATAAAATGACTCAGCAATAAATGAATAGGCGGAACATTCCATGAACAGATAGAGCATTCAATGAGGCAACAATTTTATTAAAAAAAGGTTTGATACTAAAACCTTATATTCTCGAAATTTTATAAGTTCAATAATCTCTTTAAAACTCTATCTGATTTATAAAAGCATTCATGAAACAAGATAAACTTATTGATAATTTTTTTTTTGGATTTTACACATTCATAAAACAATATGAACATATTGATGATTTTTTTACATTTTATTATGTAAAATATAGCAAGAAATTATTTTAAAATCTAGAAGACTAAACATAGTTTACAAGAAAGATTGTTTCTTGACCTGGTTAATGTATTTCGGTCGTTTTCCTATATATGAAACCATGTAGGTTTCCAATAAACAGTTTACTAACCCTACTCATCATCATCAGAAACACATAATATTCCTGATGATGGTGGGTGGATTTTTTTGTGTAAAATATATGAAATTCTCCACCCATTATCATAAACACATAATTTTCTCCACTCCACTTTGTACATAGTAAAATACAGTAAAAAAAATTCAACAATATGAATTGCTACCAGAGATGGAGCGTCCACTCTGTATAGAGTAAAATACAAGAAAAATATCATCAATCTACAAACTAAAAGAGATAAGAAACAATTGGATACATAAACTTCTTATTTCAAAATTTAATTATCTCATTGTTTTAATATTTATAAAGAGAGATTGATCTGCTCGTTAAATATATTTTGCAACGATTATTATCATTTCCATGGTATTAATATGTAAACAGTTCAATACACCCCACTCACATCTGTTTGACGAAAAAAATGCTTAGATAGAAATATGTTATCTCTAATTGTCTCTCTCTAGATGAAACATGATGCTTCAAATATTACTCTTATGTTATGTATATGTGTTTCCAAATTTGTCAGGGATGCAATCTTTTCCCAAAGAAAAGTTCTGTTTGATGAAAAAAATGAATAGATAGGAATATGTTATGTATACGTGTTTCTCTCTAGATGAAACATGATGCTTCAGATAGTACTCTTTTATGTTATGTATATGTGTTTCCAAATTGTTTAGGGATGTAATCTTTTCCCAAAGCTCTGTTTGGTGAAAAAAAATGATTAGATAGCGATACGTTATGTATACTTGTTTATCTTTAGATGAAACATGATGCTTCAGATAGTACTCTTATGTTATGTATATGTGTTTCCAAATTTTTCAGGGATGCAATCTTTTCCTAGAGCTCTGGATCCTTATCCAGGAGGTCGAAATGAATCTGATCTTTTAAATTATGTTGTGTATTTCTGTTTAGTGATTTCTCAAGTATGCATTCTCTTACCAAAAACTATGGATCATTGATATAGGAGGAGGAGGAAGTCAAAGAAAAATTGCAATTATAATAGGTAAATATGGTTTCTTCCGATTCATTCAAGGTGAATTTGCATTTTTTTCTTATCAATATTTTCTTCAGGGATAACTATCCATCACTTCATTCGATGGCAGGTTGCTTTATTGGAGGGATTGTGCTGACACCATTGGCAGTAGTAATAATCTTGAAGTTTATGTGAAAAAGAGAAAACTTTTTAGCAAGGGTTTTACTAGTGGTTTTAGCAGGGGTTTTACTAGTGGTTTAAGAAAACACAACAGAAAGTACAAGGAAGCAGCTGGTCTAAGTGGGCTTAAGATAAGAAATTTTCCAATATTCTCTTATGAAGAACTTTGTCAAGCTACGATGATTTATGATTTTTTCCAGAAGGATCACTTTGAAAAAGTGTTGAGGCCTCTAAATGAGATGGTTGGCTATGGCGTGAGCCCAAATGGGTTTGTGTAATACCATCACTCAGGATCTCTGTAATGTGAATAAGTTTTAGTAAACACATAAGGTTATTCATAAGATGATTTAGGGTAACTTTAAGGTGGATACCTTTACTTGTAATTAATTGATGAATGCTTAGTTGTTTTTACCAATTTTGTAACTTACATTGTTCTGATTAGGATCATTTATAGTAGAGGAGAGTTTGATAAGGCAGTTGAGATCTTAGATGGTCTGTTGTAGAAGGGATTTTTTCTCAAGGCAGCAAATTGTGTACCATCTACTTACCACTTATAGTTCTCTGTTTGCATATCTTTGTTGACATAGGAAAGCAAAAAAAGCAAAGAAGATTTTTGGGCAGTTAATTAAGTAGAGAATTTAGGATCCTTCAATGTTCAAGGCAGACCTTATCAACAAGATTCGTGCAACCCAATTGGGCAGTTAATTAAGTAGATAATTTAGGATCCTTCAATGTTGTCAGGGGCTGTATTTCTACTTTAAACCTCCTCTTGCAGTCAGACATTAGCAGCCTCCCTTCAGTGGACATCAAACAAGAAGACACTGCGACACTTCTCTGCTCATCGGGGACAACGGGAAAAAGCAAGGGAGTCATCTCCACCCATATAAATCTCATTTCCATGGTCGCAAGTGTTGTTCTTAGCAGAGAAGATATGAAGGCCGGAGAGAAAAAAAATTTATCCATCGTCATGTTGTTTCATATTTTGGGGTTTTTCTATACACTTTCTCGCATTGCGATTGGGGATACCATGGTAGTTATGCGCAAATTCGATTTGACTGAAATGCTTTTGGCCATACAAAATTACAGAGTGAATACCCTCCCTGTTTCTCCAGCCATTGTGCTGGCTTTAAGTAAGTCCTCTGTCATTTCCAAGTACGATTTGACTTCGCTATCCTCGATACCCTGTGGTGGAGCACCTCTTGGAAAATATGTCATTGAAAATTTCACTACTCGATTTCCCACTGTTTAGCTTCAACATGTGCCATTCATAGTACATACCTATTCTGCAAATTTCCTTTCCTTCTACAGTTATTAATTTTATATACTCATTTTGATTTGGTGTTTCAACTAAAACAATCTCCATGCTCCCAAAGACATAACAGGCTTGATTCCTTCTGTTCCAACTTTCCAAACCCCACCAAATGACAAGAGATTGAAAATTTATTGTTTCCTCATGTGTATGTGTTTTAAGTAAAACGCTAATTGAAGGCAGTTATTATTTGGCAGGGCTATGGATTGACAGAGTCTAGCAGGTCAGTATCACTCACTGAAACAGATGAAGAAAGCAGATATTACGGAACGACAGGCTTTCTTGCAGCTAATGTTGAAGCTAAAGTGGTGGACACAGCCAATGGAAAAGCTATGCCTCCTAACCATAAGGGCGAGCTCTAGTTACGGGGACCTGCAATCATGAAAGGTGTGATCATCTCATCTTTTCCTAGGCATGAGAAGTTTTAACAAATTTGTAGGCCTTTTTATATCGTAGTCCCTTTTCAAATGTTTTGAATTTGAGAGACTGATTTGAATAGCACCCCTATTCACCTGGACCACTATGAACAAAATCTTAAACTTCATAACCAGCAAAATTAGAATTCCATATCCACAGCGAGAACATTGATGAGGAGGGCTTCCTTTTCATTGTGGACATAATAAAGGATTTGATCAAGTAGAAAGAATTTCAGGTACTAAACATTTCAAGTATCATTTAAATTTCAATTCGATACCCACCATATTAATATTTCGATGATCATTTAAATTTCAATTCGAAACCACAATATTAATCTTCTAGGAAGTTTTCTCGGAGTTGATCAAGTACAAAGCATTTCAAGTACAAAACATTTCAAGGGCCATTTAAATTTCAATTCAAAACCCACAATAATAATCTTCTACGGATTTTTTTTAGTTTGCGCCTACAGAGTTAGAGGAGTTTCTCCTCTCAAACCTAGAGATTAGTGATGATGGTGTTATTTTGTGAGTGGAATTTTCTATTTCTTGTTTTGATAAACCTTCAAAGTTCTACATATAGCTCAATTTACCACTAACTCATTTGATTAGCTGGATTTACCACTTATTGAGCTAATAAATATTTTTGAAGTTTTATCTAGGTTATAACACAGAGTTTCTCTGCAACATTAGTTGATGCCCTACTCCTTTACGCATTGATCCAAAGATAATTTCATACATGTTACTTATTGAAGCATGCAAATCTCTGTCTTTTGGGTTTGTATGGTAGGTATCCTAATGATGAAGCAGGTGAAATACCAATGACATTTATTGTGAGGAAGTATGACAACAATCTCTCCGAAGAAGATGTAAAATTGTTTTTTGCAAATTAGGTAAATGAAACACGGAGATATTTAGTTTGTGAACTTTCCTGCTCTCAACTTAAAACCTTGGTTTCTTTTGTTGGAGAACTGCTAATTTCCAAGAAAAAATATCTTTTGTGTGCAGGTTTTTCCATACAAAGGATATGTCGTGTAGCATTTGTCAATAAATTCCCAAGTCCCCCATTGGAAAAATCTTAAGAAAGTATTTGATTCATGAGGCTCCCGTCCACCTCCATATTGTGACTCCCACAGAACAATCTTTAATTTTTGTGAAGCAATCATCTGCTAGTTTTTTATTTTAATTTTGAACAACATTTTTTTATTCAAACAACATATTTTAAAAGTGTGTGTCTAGCTGTTATAATCTCACAATGTTGGTAATAAGCATCGATCAATTTGTTTGATATTTTGTGGCACTCAGGGTATAATGTTGTAATTGACTTCCTCGGTAGTTTAAGGTATAGATAATGGAAGAAAAATAAAAATTTTATTATCATTTCCCTTTGCTTTATCATACCTGCTTTTGTCATTTATCTACAAAACAACTAAACATATCTACAATCTCTGTTTACATCAAGTATTGGATATGTTCATGATTACTTCTAGCATCCTGTTGACAGATGAAACTTGCAGCACCCAGAGAGATCATTTCTCTGGTTGGTGTGCAGAACTTATAACCTTTTGATCCTACTTGTGGTATTACAATCAAATACTCATGGAAATAGATAAAGTTATAAAGTTATGAATCTAGACTTGTTTTCATTTTATGAAAAGTTGATTTTTATTTTGAGCTCGTGACATTCATGAGGATTCAAACATTACTCTACAATTGTTAGATAACCACCTTATTCAATTATGCGGAAAAGACAAAAGGAGTCAACTAGTATGACACATGATCAACTGGAAACTATTGTAGAGAAAACACGATTTCTAGAAGAATCATCTGATCACAAGCTTGTCTTGGAACATTTGACTTGGGTTTTTCATATAATCCAAATCACCTTTATTATAATTCATTAGGATTTGGTTGGCTTCGTTTCCTTTTTTGTCTATACTTGTGGTTTTGTATTGAGATTATTTGGGCTTGTTGTCAGTGTTTTTCACTTCTGAGAATGCTTTGTTTTTGTTTCGCTCTAATTATGTATTGAACATTTTTAAAAAATCAATGCTTCTTATACAATTTCAAGGACTGTCATAACTCCTCACATAATTCTTTAAAGGGTGCTAGCTCATTGGAAGATCACCTACCATGTAGGAGGTTGGTGGTTCGATTCCACTACACCCTAACATGAATTATTCAATGATATTGTTGATTTTTTTAATTAAATATTTTTGTATTGATTTATTTTAATGGTGAGATATTTTTCTGGAGTCATTGTTTTATATTGTCCCTAGAAAGACAATAGATAGGATTAAAGACATTGTCTCCATAAAGACAAATATGTCTTTAATTCCAACTATTGTCTTTGGAGAGACAAAAATGAAATTGTCTCAAGTTAAGACAATTTACCCAAAAATTGTCTTAAAACCCCCCTTTGTGTTGTAGTGCAACTATTGTCTCTGGAGAGACAAAAATGCTCGTGTTATATATTGTCTTTATAGAGACAATATTTTAAGACAATTTAATTTTAAGACGATTTGATTTGAGACACCTGCGTAAAGACAATATTTAAGACAATACACAAGTTTTCTTTTGTCTCAAATTAAGACAATTTACCAAAAAATTGTCTTAAATATTGTCTTAAGACCCCCCTTTATGTTATAGTGGCACCTCCAAATTGAACCTACAAAACTGACATGTAAATTGGAATACAATATGATTGAACCTGCAAACTGATAGCTACAATTTGAAATCCATGTTGCACACTCTAATCTATGAAGGTGGTTAAATTTGAAATCAAAATAATTTGAACAATCAAACCTGCAAATTTGAAAATAATGCTAGGGAAACGTAGGCAATCGAACCCATTAAGCACCATGGCTGTGTAAGAAAATGCATTTGAATTTATTTTTTTCACAAGAAAAAACAACAATTTTCCATAGGTAAAAAAATGTTAAAAAACATGCATATAGCATATGGTCCAGATTAAAAATTTCATGGATAAAAATACAGAGAATCAATCTAAAAATGTAAACTCAAAACACTGTGGGTACATACATCTGCATAATAATGATTGAAATAAAAAAATATAAACCAGGTCGAAAGGCCCATCAAACCCATAAAGGATCAACATAAATCCCCAGAATGGGAAAAAACATGCAAGGAAAGTCAACAACTACCCTAGGAAAGAGGTGAAAAGGCATAAAGCAAGAAGCCTAGATTAAGACATTGCCAGCCCCAAAACCCAAAATTCCCCAAAAAAGTGGCAGCAAACACGGGCATCTGTAGCACCAACCCAGACCCATGAACAACATCCACAAAATAGAATCCCATTGTGACAAACGAGAGAAAACCCAATGCCAAAAAATCAGATATCGGCGGTGAAGAGGGCCTGCAGCGGCCAACCACCAAAGAAAACCCCAGCACGCCACATCCATGACCAGCAATAGGAAAACTAGGAGGTAGCAGGTCCACATCACTGCAAGAAGCGAGGTAACTGAGAGCTCACCTGAGAAAGAGTTAGCCACCGAGGATGTTGATGGGGCCACAGTGATGAAGCAGCCACTGAACCCTAGCAAATAAAACCCAAAAAAAACCAATGTAGAAAGGGCACACCACATCCAAAGCAGCAACTGGATATCTGGGAAAGAGTCGAACCAACAACGATTGCTGCAAGAAGCAACCCGCCGCCCATCGATACTATGCTACTAGCAAGAAATGGGCCACAGAGGATGTTGTGAGAGCCGCAGCAGCGAGGCAGTCGTTAGACCCCTCGCGCGAGAAACCCTAACTTTTGTTTTCCCTGCCCAAAATCATTGAATATCAGAGTATTGTGATCACCTTAATGTTAACAACCATTTGGGTGTCACATATCTAACCCAAAGAAACTGCAACATCCTTTTTTCTTATAAGAAGTGTTCTAATACTTTGGTTGGCGAGACAAAATGGAGCATCTCGATCTCTCGTTACTAAAGGGCTGGGTCATATTTTTTTAAATGGTAAAGCTCAAAATTTACAAGCTTAAGTTTGTAGAGTTAATTTGAATTCCATGAAAGTTAAATCCAAATCATTTATCTAATTCCTTAACAAAATTGAAATTGTAAACCAGCCTAGATCCATCTTTACTCCAAATCTATCAAGCACCGAGAGGGATCAAATTTCTCAAGGTGAAAACCTCCTTTTTGATTGCAAAACTTGAGGAAATGTTTGCACCTCGAGAGATTTGATCCCTCTTGGTGCTTGATAGATCCGGAGTTAAGATGGATCTAGGCTAGTTTCAGTAGTGTGTGGCCAAGGAAAATATATCGATAATATGAACAACATATGATTAATTTTATCAATAATATGTAAATACATCTAATATTAATATAGCCATTTTCAATATGCTAAATATGTGCGAGTCATTTTAATTTTAAATTTTCTTAATTACCTCAGTTTGTTGAGATGATAAATATTGTAAAATAACTTTAATGATGAAAAATTATGACTTTTTTTAATGAAAAGTGACAATGTAATAATATTGAATGATAGAAAATGTGAATAATAATAATGTACTCAATTACAAATAGAGTCTTCAATTTGATCAATCTCAAACTATTTTTTTCTATTGTTATTATTGTCACCCTTCTTATTTTTGTCATCTTTTCATATCGATTATATGAATGGCAATTGGAATCATAAACCATTTAAAAAATTGGCTCAAGTTGTTGTAGTAAACATCACACCTTGTCTCTCTTTCTCTCCAATATTAATAGGTTTAATTAGTATAACGAAAAAATAAGCGTACATTGCCAATCATTTTTTGTGCTTACACTGAAATCAATGCACACTATTAATCCAATGACTTTAAAATTAATACAGCATCATGCATACAATTACATCAAATCAGAAATCAACATATACATTGAAATCAATGCATCTAATGCAAGAAATCAAATAAGATTAGAAAAAAACATCTACACTGAAATCAATGCATTTAATGCAAGTAATCAAATAGGATTATAAATAAACATCTACACTCAAATCATTGCATCTAGTGCAAGTAATAAAATATGATTAGATACCAACATCTACACTGAAATCAATGCATCTAGTGCAAGCAATCAAATAGGATTAGAAATCACCATCTACATTGAAATCAATGCATTTAGTGCAAGCAATCAAATATGATTAGAAATCATCTACATTAAAACAAATGCATCTAGTGCAAGCAATAAAATATAATTAGAAATAAACATCAACATTGAAATTAATGCATCTAGTGCAAGAAATCAAATAGGATTAGAAATCACCATCTACATTGAAATCAATGCATCTAGTCCAAGTAACCAAATACCATTAGAAATCAACATCTACACTAAAATCAATGCATCTAGTGCAAGCAATCAAATAGGATTAGAAATCATCATTTATGTTGAAATCAATGCATATAGTGAAAGAAGTATTCTTCCCTCTCTACCCCCTCCATATATATCTATATCTCCCTCCATATCTCCTTCTTTGTCTCTTTACCTCACCCCGCCAAACACACAAACTCTCTCACTCCATATATATTAATCTCTTTGTCCCTCCCTCCTTGTCTTCGTCTATCATTTCTTTCAATTCACCTTCCATCTACATCTCTATCTCCCTCTATCTCTCTATATCAACCCCAAAACATACACTCTATTTACCCAATCTATCTATCACTCCCTCCTCCTCTCCCCCTCTCTATCTCTTCACCTTCCTTCCCTCCCCCTCTTCTATCTCTCTTCCCTCCTGCTATCCTCTCTCCCTCTATCTCCATCTTCCTTATTAGTATCCCTCTCTCTCTCTCTCTCCACCTTTCACTCTATGTCTTTATTTTCACCTCCCTATCTATCCATATTCCTTATCACTCCCTCCCTATGACTCTCTCCACCTTTCATTCTCTGTCTTTATTCTTACCTCCCTCTCTCTCCCCCTCCATATCCATCCCTCTTTCCTTACCTCTCTTCACTCTCTCTCCCACCTCTCTCTTTCTCTATCTTAAACTTCCAATTTTGTTACTATATGCCTATCTCTCCCCTTCTCTCCATACCTCCTTGTTTATCTCTTTTCTCACCCTAAAACATACACACTCTCTCTCCTTCTCTACCTTGCCACTCTCTCTCTCTCTCTCCACTACTCACTCTTTATGTCTTTCTTCCTCCCTCCATCTCTTCCCATCCAACTCCATCTCTATATCCTTCCCTATCTCTCCCTCCCTCTATTCTGCTCTCTCCCTCCCTCTCTCCTCCTCTCTTCCTCTCTCTACCTCCCCCACCCTCTCTCTCTCTCTTTTCCCACCAATCCTCTCTCTTCCCGCATCACTATATCTCTCTCTCCAACTATGTTACTATATCCCTCCCTTTCTCCTTCTCTTCCCCCTTGTCTCCATCACTCCTTCTATGTCTCTTTATCTCACCCCTAAAAGTAGACACATTCTATCCATACCTCCCTTGTCACTCCCTCTCTCTCCACTTATCACTTTCTATTTCTTTCTTCTTCCCTCCCCCTCTCCCCTTCCAACTCCATCTCTCTATCCCTCCCTCTCTCCTCCTCCTCGCATCCTTCCTCTCTCTCCCTTTATCTCCTACCTCCCTCTTCCTTCCCCCTTCTCTCTCTCTCTCTCTCTCTACCCTCCAATATCTCTCCTTATATCTCTCCCACCTCCATCTTTATGTCTCCTTCTGCCTCTCTTACCCTCCTCTACCTTTCTTACTTCTCTCGTTCTCTCTCTCTTGAATTTAGTCCAAGAAATCAAATAGCATTAGAAATCATCTACATTGAAATCAATGCATCTAGTCGAAGTAATCAAATATAATTAGAAATCAACATATACACTAAAATCAATGCACTTAGTGCAAAAAATCAAATAGGATTAGGAATCACAATTTACACTGAAATCAATGCATCTAGTGCAAGAAATATTCTTCCCTCTCTCGCCCCTCCATCTATATCTATATCTCCCTCAACCTCTCCTTCTTTGTCCCTTTATATCACCCCATCGAACACACACACTCTCTCACTCCATATCTATCAATATCTTTGTCCATCCATCCTTGTCTCCATCTATATCTTCTTTCTCCTCACCTTCAAGTATCTATATCTCCCTCTGTCTCTCTATATCATCCCCAAAACATACACGATATTTTTCCAATATATCTATCTATCACTAAGCCCTCCTCTCTCTCTCTCTCTCTCTCTCTCTCTCTCTCTCTCTCTCTCTCTCTCTCTTCCCCCATCACTCTCTCCGTCTCTCTCAAACTATGTTACTATATCCCTCCATTTCTCCTTCTCCCCCCCCTTATCTCCATCACTCCTTCTATGTTTCTTTATCTCACCCCTAAACATACACACTTTCTCTCCATATCTCCCTTGTCACTCCCTCTGTCTCCACTTCTCAGTCTCTATGTTTTGCTTCTTACCTCCCTCTCGCCCCCTCCAATTCCATCTCTCTATCCCTCCCTCTCTCCTCCTCCTCTCATCCTTCCTCTCCTTCCCTTTCTCTCCTACCTCCCTCTCCCTTCTCCCTTCTCTCTCTCTCTCACTCTCTCCTCCCATCCTCTCTCTCTCCCACCTCCATATTTATGTCTCTTACCCTTATCTACCATTCTCACTCCTCTCCTTCTCTCTCTCTTCATTCCTCCTCTCCTTTCTCCTTCAGTTTATCTACATCTCTCTCTTGGCACCCCCTATTTCTCCACCTCTATCATATCTCTTTGTTATTCCCTCCCATATATATCTATAGTTAATATATATATATATATATATTATAATATAACAAATTTAATATTGTATTAACCAAAGTTCTAATAATAATATTTTAATATTAATGTTAGGGTTAATAATGTTTTTTGTATGGTATTAATAATTATTTGGATGATGGTATTTGGCCCATAGGCTTAACCTAAATAAAACCTCTTTTTTGAGTTTTTGTAAATATAAAGAGGTTTATGCAGTAAATATAATTTTTTTTTTAATCTTATTTACCATACCTCTAGTTTATTTATATTTTTATCTATTTACCATACTTAGTGAGTAATAATAAAAAGAGGTTTTATTTATTTACCATGCCTTTCATTTACTTATATTTTTATCTATAAACCATATCTCATTTTTGAGTGTTCTTAAACTTCTTCATATTTTAAATTTATATTGTTTAAATTTATTTGTAATGAATTTTAAATGTTTATTTATATGGTTATGTAAGTCATTGTTTAAGCCGACATTGGTTATTTTTTTTTGTCCTTATTTATTTTAATTCTTTACTTTGGCTTCCGACATACTTACACAAAGCCATTCCAATACAAAGATGTCTATTCACCTATTAATAATTAATGGTTTTTGAAATTTATAAATATTTTAAAAACAAATTTATCAAATATTAATCCTTGGAAATTCAGAAAACATAAAAAAGTTCACTTCGGTCAAGTAACTTTTACTAATAATGTACACATAATTTACTAACTATTTACCCACAATTGGTTATCGGGTAAATTGGATGTGTGATAACACTCTTGTCAAAGAGTCTTTAGGTGGTGATATAATTTTTGTAGTTGAGATTGACAGAAAATGCATTCGTTCTCTTTTAAATCCCTTATATAATATGTGGCATTTTAAATATATATAAAAGTAAAATTAGGGAAAAAATATAACATAAATTTTAATTTAATTTATATAATGTATAAAGTGAAAATAATGAATGAAAGGGTTAATTTTAATTTTAGAGTAAAAATTTTGATTGCTATTTTTCATGAGAAAGAATCAAAATAATTGACCAATTATCCTCTCCTCCTTACACTCAGTTGTTACACGTTTGAAATTTTATTAAGTATTTTAAGCAATTTTGTATGACGATTTTTCTGTGGATTACAAAATCGACAGATTCTTTGTATTGAATGTGTACGCACTTTATATTTGTTGTATGTCTGAAATTGCAATCCATATAAAATTCAGGGACTATATATAAACGGGAATATAATTTAGATTCTTTGTATTGAATGTGTACGCACTTTATATTTGTTGGATGTCTGAAATTGCAATCCATATAAAATTCAGGACTATATGGAAACGGGAACATAATTTATAAAATAAATTTTATAAGTGCCAATGCGTTACAGCTAACTTTACTTCATGTTTATTTGATCATAGAATTTAAAATTTAAGTAGATATGAAAATGGAGAAGATAGAAATTCCAAATAAATGTAAAAGAGTAGTAATCTCGAGTTTGACCTTTATGTTGTCAAGTATTTCACGCTGTATATGAAAGAGAGGAGAATGGATTTCCAAACCTTTGTAGAGTACTGCAATTGCACGTAACATGTTAGGTGCTTAGGTACAATCCAAAAAAAATGATGTTTGCGTTAAGATACAAATTTATTATAAACCCAAGTGTCTTCCAAATAAGGATATCAAAAAGGAAGTGGGTGTTACCATACAAATTAATTATCGAATCAATCGTCTTATGAGTCTAAGATTTTTTTTACACATTATTTTCAAGCTATGAATCTTCTTGAATACCTTTGCTATAATGGGTTAGAAATATTCCCAATCAATGCTATCAATAAATAAATAGTGGCATCAGCCTACATTTTCATTGAATTTTTTGTTGCAGGAAGGATGAGGTTCAACTCAAATTTGTAAGTTTTTTTTCGCAATTCACGCAAAATCCAAAACATAGTACCCAAAGTATTTTTCTGCGTTTATTTATTTTTCCGCTGTTGACTTACCTGTTTGTCCGCACTTCGTATCCTGCAGCATTTTTGGTTTACCTTTAAGCCTTTCGCCAAAGTTATATTTTCGCCGATGCGATATCGGCGGGAACCACCTTACCTTTACCGCATTAACCAAACTGTACAAACCTTTGCATTTCCACTTATTCCTTTGTTTTTCACATTTCGCATTTACCGCATTGCAGCCTGCACTTCGCAACATTTAGCATTTACCTTTTAAGCATTTTGCTGAAACTTATTTCCCCACCAATGCGATCTGGTCGGACCTTCAACCGTACCACATCGCCACCCACACTTCGCAAAGTTTAAGACTTACCTCTTTAGTGCCTACAAGTTATGTTATTTTGTTTGCGATGTGATGCGCTCGCAATAGCATGTGGAAAGCTCAGGAGGATAGCGCATATCAGCGCTCGCAAGCTTAGGAGGGTAGCGCTCGCAAACTAAACAATTGAAGTTGTGATGCGATATGTGCCTTTGCACGTCGCAATTGAAAATTCTTATGTTTTCCTGTATCGCACAAATGTTAAAAGTTAAGATCATCGATATGTGATTTGCAATGGAGGCATGGACGTGATGTGTTTTTAGAGCCAAAACGCATAAAATTTCAAGTCTGTTGTTATGTGTTTTGGTACGTTGTTTCGTGTGGAAAAAGAAGAACAAGCAAAAGGACGTATTGGTTGATAAACGTCCATCCCTGCATTGAATTGCATTGAATCGCAAGCTCCGCCATTTTTGTATTAAAGGACTAGAATTTCCATATGTTTTTTGAGATGAATCAAATATAGAGAAGAGTTGAATAAATTTGAGAAAGTGTTCCTATCCTATGTTGTTCTTATTATTTGTCTGTGTCTGTGAATTGTTATTTCCACATATATTTTCATTCTCTATGTTGTTGGGGGAAAACGAATCCCTCTGTGTTTCTTCATAATTTCCAACATGGTATCGGAGTGGGTCCAGGCTCTCAGTGAAAGAAAATGTTCTTTACTGAAGAAGCTGAAAGACTGTTTTGAGAAGTTGATTCTCCAGCAATGAGAAGGCTTTGCTTACACAGTCAAGATGGTAGCACGGGCATAGGCCTAACTAATCCCCAACTACCACAGTTCAATGGGAATAATTATGATTATTGAGTTATTATAATGAAAGCACTATTCTCCTCACAAGATATTTGGGAGCTGGTAGAATATGGTTTCCAAGAACCAACAGATGCAACAACATATAATGCTTTGACATAAGCAAAAAGAGATTTGTTGAGGGACAATACGAAGAAGGACTCCAAAGCGCTCTTCTATATTTTCCAAGTAGTACATGAGAGTATTTTTCCAAGAATTTCAGCAGCAACGAAGTCCAAGGAGGCATGGGATACCCTTCAGACAGCCTATCAAGGCATGGAAAAGGTGAAGGCATTAAAACTTCAAATGTTGAGAAGATATTTTGAACCTCTTTGTATGAAAGAGTCTGATAACATAGACTCATTCTTTACACACGTGATTGGGTTAGTTACCCAAATCAGGTCTCATAGTGAGACACTTGAAGAAAGGAGAATAGTTGAGAAATTCTTAAGAAGCCTACCATCAAGGTTTGATGCCATAGTAGTTGCCATAGAAGACACAAAAGATCTCTCATAGTTTTCAGTGGATGAGCTTCATGCATCACTGATGTATCGTGAACACAGATTGAATAGAGCAAAAAAATCCTCATTGGAGCATGCATTTAAAACACAAATGTCTTTTCTTCAAGGTAGAGGTCGAGGAAGATCAAACTACTGAGGAAGAGGAAGAAGCCCACACAAAGGTGGAAGATGTAGTGCTACAAGCACAAGTGGAAGGGGCAGCAATCAGAATCCAAGCCAAGGCTCAAGACAGAATCAAGCACAAGGATAGAGGTATGATAAACCTCAAGTCCAATGTGATTATTGTAAAAGGTATGGCCATTATACAAATGAATGTAGAAAGAAGAAAAATGACATGGGTAGTAAACATAGTTTAAATTTCACAAAAGAAAATCAAAACCATGGGAATGTACTTTTAACTTGTAATGTGGCACAAGAAGAACAAGAATATGTATGGTTCTTTGATTCAGGGTGTAGTAACCATATGACTGGAAACATAGCAATGTTTTCCAACCTAGATGTAAGTGTAAAATATGAAGTGACAACGGGGACTGATAGAAAAGTCTCTGTCATGGGGAAAGTAAGAGTAAACATACTAACAAAGAAGGGAGAGAAGAAGTTTGTGCCAGATGTTCATTATCTACCTGGCATGGAATGTAACCTACTAAGCATTGGACAGCTTGTGTGAAAGGGCTACAATCCTTTTTTTTTAAATTATGTGTGCATAATCATGGATATACCTCCAAGTAGATAGCTCATTGCAAAAGAGCATATGACAAGCAATAGGATGTTTCCTCTCAAGATCAGAGCAGACTTGAAGGAAGGAGGTTTTTTAGTAGCTATCACACCAGAAATATTTCAATAAGAAGTTAAAGATGAGAACTAGTTATGGAATTTGATATTTGGACATCTCAATTTCGGAGGTTTTAATTTTTTCCACAAAAAAGGCATGGTAAAGGGATTACCACTCATAGAAAAAATAGACAGACTATGTGAATCTTGCATCTTGGGAAAACAACATAGAGAATCATTTCCATTAAGAAAAAGTATAAGGGAAGATGCACCTTTGGAGATTGTCCACTCAGATTTATATGGACCAATGCAAACGCCATCATTAGCTACCAGTCATTATGTTTTGACATTTATAGATGATTACACAAGGAAGATATGGTTCTGTTTCCTAAAACAGAAAAGTGAAGTGTTTGAACAGTTCTACCACTTCAAAGCTTTCGTTGAGAAGCAAAGTTGACACTATATAAAAGTGTTGAGAACCGACAGAGGTGGAGAATATATCTCCAAATACTTCCTACGTTTCTAGAGGGAGCATGGAATACACAAGCAGTTTACCACAAGGTATACACAACAGCAAAATGGTGTATCAGAAATAAATAATAGGACCATCATGGAAATGGTAAGAAGTATGTTGAAGACAAAGAATTTGCCAAATGAGTATTGGGCAAAAGTTGTCGATTGTGAAACATATATCTTAAATAGATGTCCACACAAAAGTGTTATGAACAGAGTTACAAAACAAGCATGGAGTGGAACAAAGTAGTTTTTCACTCATATGAGAGTGTTTGGATGTGTGGCATATGCACATGTCCCAAATATGTTAAGGAAGAAGTTGGACAACAAATGGGAGTAATGTATATTTCTTGAATACATTGATGAATCCAAGGCCTACAAGCTCTATAATCCATTAACCAATAAAGTAATCATCAACAGAGATGTTCATTTCATAGAAGAAAGTCAATGTGAAGACAAGTATTTCACATGAAGACAAAGAGGAATTGATTGCAGAAAGCAACTCCCCAACGGTGCCTCCTCCTCCACCTACACAAGCTCAATAGAGCACACCATAAGCAAGCAATAAAAAAACATTTAGAAATCAAGGAAGTGCTTCTCCAAGCACAACACAGGGATCAGTAACTCCCTCGAGTTCAAGTGAAACTCCAAGCACATCTTCAACAAATACAAGAAAACCAAGATTCAAAAATTTGAGTGAATTTTATGAGCAATAAGAAGTTGATAATAATGTTGGTATGAATTCTTTACTTGAATTATTTTTTCATGTTGATGACCCAATACATTTTGAAGATGCAGTCAAAGAAGATAGGTGGATTGAAGCAATGAATGAAGAGATAGGAGCAATAGAAAAGAATGACACATGGGAGTTAGTGGACCTCCCACAAGGAAAAGAAGTTATTGTGGTGAAATGGGTCTATAAGACCGAGAGAAACATTGAAGGCAAGATATAAAGGCTCAAATCAAGGCTAGTTGTCAAAGGCTACAAGAATCAGCAAGGAAGAGACTATTAGGAAACCTTTACACCATGTGCAAGGATGGAGACAGTGCAGACAGTGTTGTCCATAGCAGCACAAATAAAGTTGAAATTTTATCAAATGGATGTGAATTCAACATTCTTGAATGGAGTGCTAAAAGAGGAGGTATATGATGAACAACCTCTTGGCTATGAAATATAAGGCCAAAAACACAGAGTGTGTAAGTTTAGAAAATCTCTTTATGGGCTAAAGAAAGCACCATGAGCATGGTACAACAGGATTGATGCTTACCTGATACAAAATGGGTTTGACAAGTGTGATGGTGAACCCACATTCTAAATCAAAGAAAATGACGGTAAGATCCTTATTTTTGTTTTGTATGTAGATGATTTGATCTTTACAGGCAACGATTTTTCTCTCATTGTTGATTTCAAATTAGTCATGAAGAGTGAGTTTGAAATGACTAACTTGGATTTGTTAAGATATTTTTGGGCATAGAAGTAGAGCAAACAAAAAAGGGGATTTTCATCTCCCACGAAAATTATTTTGAAGAAGTTTTAAAAAGGTTCAATATGCATAACAATAAGCCATAATCAACTCCAATTGTCATGGGGTTGAAATTGAGCAAGGAATATTGCAGCAAGAAATTCAATCTGACATTGTACAAAAGCAGGGTTGGTAATCTAATGTATTTGACTGCAACTACGCTTGATATTATGTATGCAGTAAGTTTGATATCCAAATTCATGGAGACAGCGAAGGAGACACATTGGCAAGCAGCCAAGAGAATATTGAGGTATGTAAATGAAACAAAGGAGTATGGTGTTCTATACTCCGAAACTGATAATTTTAAGATGATTAGTTACATTGACAGTGATTGGGCTGGAAGTGTTGATGGCAGAAAGAGCACATTAGGGTATGTTTTTCACTGAGGATCAGGAGCCATTTCATGGGCTTCCAAGAAGCAGCCAATAGTTTCATTATCAATAGCAGAAGCTGAATATGTAGCAACAATAGCAGCAGCATGTCAAGCAGTTTAGATGAGAAGGATGTTGAGAGATTTATGTCATGAAGAAGAAAAGGGAACCACAATTTTCTGTAATAACATATCAACAATTCCAATTTCAAAGAATTATGCTTTCAACAAGAGAACAAAGAATATTGATGCCAAATACCATTTCATAAAGGAATTAGTTAACAATGGTGAAATTTATTTGTAGCATTGCAGGTCAGAGAAACAGTTTGCTGATATCCTCACAAAGCCATTGGGACAAAACAATTTTTTTTATCTTAGACAGTCTCCGAGAATGATTGATGGTGGTAGTTGTGATTAAGGGGGAGTGTTGGAAATACTCTCAAACACCACCATGAATAAAGAGTGGCAGCAGCCCACAACTTCATTGATTTTTTTGTTGCAAGGAAGGATGAAAATCAAAAGTTGAATCCACATGTTTTGTTTGCAATCCACGCAAAATCCAAAACAGAGTACCCAAAGCCTTTCTTTACATTTATATTTTTTTCGGCATTGACTTACCTGTTTTCCTGCACTTCACAACCAACAACATTTTTGGTTTAGCTTTAAGCCTTTCGCCGAAGTTATATTTCTGACAATGAGATATCGGTGGGACCCACCTTACCTTTACCGCATTAACCAGACCATGTAAACCTTTCCATTCCGCTTATTCCTTTGTTTTTCACATTTCACATTTATTTTGGTTTATCGCATCACAACCCACACTTCGCAAAATTTAGCATTTACCTTTTAAGCACTTTTCCAAAACTTCTTTCCTCGTTGATGCAATCTGGTGGTACCCTCAACCTTACCGCATCATCATCTGCACTTCTCAAAGTTTAAGAATTACCTATTTAGCGCCTGCAAGTTATATTATTTTGTTTTCGATGTGATGCGCTCACAATACCATGTGGAAATATCAAGAGGATATTGCATATCAGCGCCAGCAAGCTCAGGATGCTAGCGCCCGCAAACTAAACAATTTAAGTTGTGATGTGATATGTTCCATCACACATCGCAATCACAAATTCCTATGCTTTCTCGTATCACACAAATGTTAAAAGTTAAGATCTTCAATATGCAATTTGCTATCGAGGCATGGACGCGATGCGTTTTCAGAGCTGGAACACATAAAATTTCAAGTCCGTTGTTATGTGTTTTTGTACGATGTTTCATGTAGAAACAAAAGAACATGCAGAAAGACGTATTGGTTTATAAACGTCCATTCCTGCATTGAATTTCATTGAATCGCAGGCTTTGTCATTTTTTTTTATTAAAGGATTGTAATTTCCATATGTGTTTTGAGATGAATCAAACATAGAGAAGAGTTGAATAAATTTGAGGAAGTGTTCCTCTCCTATGTTGTTCTCACTGTCTGTCTGTGTTTGTGAATTGTTATTTTTGCAGATATTTTCATTCTCTCTATTGTTGGGGGAAAACACATCGCTCTGTGTTTATTCATAATTTCCAACATAATGTAATACTTTAATCTCAACTATAATTATTCACAGTTATTCAACATTGCCCCATTATAATAGTTTTCAGAGATGACATGCAAATGCATCTTAAATTTAAATATTTATTATAACCAATTGTCGTCCCAGTCAATAATATTTTTCACAAGAAGAAAACAATTATCATTCATTAAAACATAAACCAGAAATTAACTATCATTCATTAAAACAGAAACCAAAAATTGTCGTATGTTCAAAAATTGTCCAGTAAAATAATTGTATAAGAAAACAAAAACCACGGATTCACAAGGGTAAAAAGACATTGTCCTCGTGAAAAAAAAAACTAATTTTCCATTGTGAGGAGACTATGTAAAAATAATCGTTCTCTGAATTTTGTGAAAGCGAGATTACAAAGAAACATGAAAAGAAATATTTTTTTTTGGTTGATTTAATCTATAACTCACCAAATACACTATATGCGAGGCGTTATAACACAGGTTCCCACGGAAGAGAGTCGTGTTACACACGAAAAAGTTCTTGTGATTACTAGGCACGTGGGCAGCCATGCCACTAACACAGTGCTATTGTAAGTGACGGGCGTTAAACGCTACTACAATACACTTTAGCCGTGTTAGTGTTAAAAAAAGTCATTCAATACTTGGCATGCATTAGTAAGAAATCACGAAGGTCAGTTCATATGTTTTTAAAAGAATAAAGGTTTGATCTTATTTGAAAAGCTTATTTTATAAGGGGTTTCTTGTTTCCTTTAAAAGTATTCAAAAGGAGGTTTTGAATATTACTTAGGTTAAAAGGATTTTTTAGTTGACTCATATTTTAAAGGTTCTTCATAAATCACATGAAGAGCTTATTTTTAAAGGACTTCTTATAGATTTTTGAAAAGTGAGATTATAATAAGTTTTTTTTTAAAGGGTTTATTATAAAAGATTTTTTTATATAAAGGTTTTTTATAAAAAATATTTTTTTATATAAAAAATAAAACCTAGGGTTTTATTATAAGGTTATTTTTTGGAGCTTTTAAAATTTTATAAAAGAAGAAATTTAGGGTTTTATCAGAATTTTTTTTTTGAAGAAGAAATATGGCAACAAGCAGCTTCTAGAAGATTATGATGTGGGGGCCATTAAGATGGAGACCATGTAAAAAGTGCATGATGTTTGGGATCATGTCAAGTTTAAGTTTGTCGAACCTCAGAATGACGCAGAACAATGAGCCCTTAGTAATGGAGAGACAAAACAATGGAAGAAAGACAAAAGGAAGAATGCACAAAAGTTGCTTCTTATCAAATAGGGAGTGGACTGAGCAGTGTTCTAAAATATTATGATCATGTCTTCAGCAAAGGAAGCATGAGAAACTTTGGCGACAAGTTATCAAGGTATGACCAAAGTCACCATTGCTAAATTGCAGAATATTAGGAGAGATTTTGAAATTCTGCAAATGAAGGAGACAAAGGACATCGATTCTTTCATGAATCGGGTCATGTTTATAGTAAATCGGTTACAAATTATGGAGAAGAAATTAAAAATCTAACAGTGATTGAGAAATTCCTTAGATATATGTCTACCAAGTTTGATGTTGTGGTAGCAGCCATAGAAGAAGCAAAGGATTTGGAAAAATTAGCAGTTGATGAGTTGATAGGATCAGTTCTATCGCATGACACAAGGATAGATAGAAATAAGAATTCCACTTTAGAATTTACTTTCAAAAGTCAAGTTTTTATTTCAAGAGATCGAGTAGAGTTTTATCAGGAGTCAAAAGACGAGGCAGAAGATATGGTCGTAAGAGAGATGGTCAAGAAGAGAATGAACATGAAAGTGGAAACATCATCGGGAGAAGCTTCAACAATAATTACGGATTTGAAAAATCAAAGGTGAGATGTTATTATTGCAATAAATTTGGTCACTACACTCATTATTGTAGGAAGAAGATAGTTGATCAAGGAAACCAAAGAGCTAATGTTAACTCCATGTTCCTAGCATGCAAAAACATGCATGAAAATGTTGATAAGGTGTGGCTATTAGATAGTGGTTGCAGTAGTAGCATGACATGCAACAAGAATTTGGTTGCAAATTTGGATCAATCTGTGAAGACAAAAGTGAAGTTGGGGATCGGCAAGACTAAGGATGTAGATGGAAAAGTAGTGGTCAACATTCTGACCAAGCAGGGGGAGCCAAAGACAATATTAGAGGTATATTATGCTCCTAGTCTCAAACACAATTTGATAAGTGTTGGTCAATTGATGTAGAAAGGATACAGAGTTATCTTTCAGGGGCAAGAGTGTTTTATTTATGAAAAACCCCCAAGAAATCAACTGATAGAAAAGGTGAAGATGACGAGGAACATACTCTTTCCTCTAATTATGAATTACAATGATCAGGTTAGTTATTTTACAACTTCATATTCTAATTATTACTAGTTATGACACTTTTGGTTTCAACACTTGCACTTTTTTGTTTTAAGATTGTTGCAGAACAAATAGATGGTCATAGGATTACCTCCCATCAAATAACTGGAAAGTACTTGTGAGTGTGGCATCTTGGGAAAAGAACACCGTGAAATTTTTTCGAAGTGAGTTTCATAGAGAGCAAAGAAACCACTTGAGTTGGTGCATACAGACCTATGTGGACCTATGAGGACACAGTCGATTTGGTGGAAGTTTTTACTTCCTCACTTTTATTGATGACTATAGCAGAAAAATGCAGGTTTACTTTTTGAAGCATAAGTTTGAAACTTTTACAAAGTTCAAAGAGTTCCAAGCCTTAGCAGAGAACCAAAGTGATCGAAAAATCAAGGTATTGAGATCACATTGTGGTGGAGAATATGTTTCAAAATAATTCCATGAGTACTGCAAACAACCTAGAATCAAAAGATAGTTTACAACCAGATACACATCATAGTAGAATGGTGCATTAGAGAGAAAGCATAGAACAATCATGAACATGAGAAGGAGCATGTTGAACACAACAAACTTGTCTAATGAGTATTGGACATAAGCAGTTACATGTGTTGTTTATGTGATAAACAAATCACCTACAAAGTGTGTAATGAACAGAGTTCCAGAAGAAGCATGGTCAGGTATGTCATGCACTATATCTCATCTCATATTTTTTGGATGTGTATCCTATGCACATGTACCTAAGGAGATAAGAGGAAAAATTGATGATCAAAGTGAAAAATGCATATTTATTGGTTATAGTGAGTAGTCAAAAGCTTACAAATTGTATAACTGTATCACCAATAAGACCATAATCAGCAGAGATGTTGTGTTCAACGAACAACAGTCATGGAATGGGACTGTAGACAAAAGAGACAGTTCACAAGTACCATTGATGGAAAATGATGATGTAGTAGAAAAGGAGTAGCAAGAATCAAAAGAGCAGACAGGAAATTGAGTCACACCAGCAAGTACTCCAATATTTTCAGAACATCATGGATCTTCAAGCAGCTCAATAGACCAGAATTCTTCCAAAAACCAACTAGGTAATGAATCAAACAATGGTAAGATAAAGATGAGAATTCTAAAAGATATTTATGATGATTTGGATGTTAGTTCAAATTCTGCATCGTTTTCATTCCAACCTTCTTCATTTTAAGAAGAAATCAGAGATGAAAATTGGGTGCAAGCCATAGATGAAGAGATTGATTCTATTGAAAAGAATGATACATGGGATTTAGTTAATTTTCCAAAGGATAAAAGCCTCATTTGTGTGAAGTGGGTGTACAAGACTAAATTGAATGAGAAAGGTGAAATTGAAACATTTAAAGAAAGACTTGTAGCAAAAGGATTCTCACAACAATCAGGAATAGACTTTGGAGAAATGTTTGATCCGGTAGCCAGATTGGATATTGTAAGAGAATTTCTAGCCACAGTAGCTCAGAACAAATGGAAATTATATCATATGAATGTCAAATCAGCCTTCTTGAATGGAATTATAGAAGAAGAAATTTGTCTGCAATAGCCTCCAAGTTATGAAAGTAAAGAAGATAAATTTTAGAGGTTGAAGAAAGCACTCTATGGTCTCAAGAAAACACCTAGAGCATGGTATAGCAGAATCAACAGTTACATGATTAAGAATGGATTTTGCAGAAGTAGCATTTAGCCTACCTTGTACAAAAAGGTAAATGAGCATGGACATATTTTTATTGTTTCCTTATATGTTGATGATATGATTTTTACAAGTGATATTAAGTTAGATGAATTTAAAGAAGCCATGATGAAAGAATTTGAGATGACATATCTTGGTCTCATGAAATATTTTCTTGGCATAGAAGTTGAGCAATCTGAAAAAGTAATTTTTATTTTCCAAGATAAAGATGCCAAATATTTGTTGAATTTTTTTAAGATGGACAATTGCAAACTTGTACCTACACCAATTGCAATAGGTACAAAGTTAAGCAAGGATGATGAAGGATCGGATGTCAATCCAACTCTATTCAAAAGATTAGTTGGAAACCTCATCTATCTCACAGCTACAAGAGTGGTTATTATGCAAGGAGTGAGTCTGATTTCCATATTTATGGAGACTCCAGAAGGCACACATTGGAGTGCAGGAAAAAGAATTATGAGACACATAGAAGGAATTAGAGATTGTGGCATAATGTATGCAAGTACATAAAAGAAATATTTAATTGGATTTACAGATAGTGATTTTGTAGGAAGTTTGGATTATAGGAAGAGCACTTCTGGTTATGTGTTTCATCTTGGTTGAGATGTGATAGCATGGGAATATAAGGAGCATCTCATTGTGACACTATCGTCAGCAGAAGCAGAATATGTATCAGCAACATCAGAAGCATGTCAAGAAGTATGGTTAAGAAGAGTATTGGTTGGACTCAAGCAGAAACAACAAGGATCAACAACAATATATTGTGACAACACCTTAACGATTTCACTATCCTAGAATAGTCTGTTTCATCAAAAGAGCAAGCATATTGATACTAGATATCACTTTATTAAAGAACTTGTGAGAAATGGAGAAGTTCACTTAAAGCCCTGTACATCTAGTGATCAATTGACTGATATATTTACAAAGCCATTAACAACAGATGTGTTTGAGCTTTACAAAAGAAACCTGGGTATTGTAAGCCTATTAGAGACATAGACCAGTAGGCATGTTTGAGTTGTCATGACTTATGTTTTAGTTTAGCAGTTGTAATTAAGGGGGAGTGTTAAAATAGTTAATTAACTCTTGCATGAAGAGTTAGACAATCAGTTAAGTAAGTCGTGAGTTGTGTGATAGATAAATTTGGTGAGTGAGTTAGAGAGTCAGTTAAGTGAGCGTTGAGAAAGTCGAGTTATGTTATAGATGAGTTTGGTAAGTGTGTGTATATCAAGCTAGTTATTAGTCGAAAAGGATAAATATCCTTCCTCAAGTTCATTGTATTCAGAGACAGAATGATTGAAGATTAATAAAAGAGCCACAACTCATTTGTGTTATTGTGTGAAATATTTGTATCATTTATGCCTTTATTCTTCTAACTTTCTAGAAATAAAGACATGCCAATAGAATAGAAAAGGACCTGAATTAGATCAATGAGATCCAGCGTTCAACAAGTCAACACCTCGGCTATAAAGTGAAGGCCCTCAAGAAACTGAATAGTCCATCAACAAGGAGATAATAGCTCGTCCCACCAAGCTGGAAAACACCAAAAATCATATACCTCCGAGTACAAAAAGGGGCTTGAAACAGAAGTACAAAAGAGAAGAAAGCAAACTGCCAAAAAACCACAAAACCAACTCCTCCTCTGGAAATTGAACGCCCCCAAGTAGCAGAACGAGCCATCAACCAAAAAATAGTATCGAATATGTCCAGGTCAGGTTGAGACACCTCGCTTCGATAGGATATCTACAATTATGTTCATGATATATATGGGAGAAGGGAAGGTTCTTGAAGGATTCCATCAGAGATTTAATCTCAGGGATTTAACCTCCTACATACAATGTAATAAAAATGGCACTAAAAAAATTTGAACTTGTGCCCAATCAATTACCCATTTGAAATCCATGTAATATGAAGCTCCTCTATTTCCAGCCAGCCATGACACACATCTCAAAAAACCCTAAGGTTGATAGCCATGACGCACACCTCAAAACACCATGAAGGTCAGTAATCGTTATTATAATAGGAATTTACATTAAAAACAATGTTGGAAGTTTAACATAAGAATTGATTATATAATCAATATTTTTTTAAGTGAAATAAAGTTGTTTTTACACACTATTTCAAAATTATAAATCTTTTTCAATAAGCTTTGATATTATTTAAAATTTAATGTTAACTATTATTATTCATAATTTTCCAACACTATAGGTTGCATGATATTATAGGATAGCAAGAGAGGAGGGGTGCTTTATGGACTTTAGGATAGCAATAGAGAAGGGGTAATTTATGGCCTTTAAGATAGCAAGAGAGGAGGTATTCATGGGTCTTGGTCATATGAAAAATAATCAAGCAGAGATATATATTCTCTACTAGGGAATTTTGTTAACCAAAGAACATCAAGTGGATAGACTTGTAGCTATGGTAGATTCTCTCCTAATATTTGTTCGAAATACTGAGAGGGGGGGTGAATCAGAATTCCTTTCAATTAGAGCATTAGTTAATCTTCAATTATTATCAGTGTTTGTACAATGATAGCAGTAAACGAAAAGAACACAAATGCACACATTTTTTAAGGTGGAAACCCTCTCCGGGACAAAAACCACCTGAATTCTTTTCTAATAATTCTTTAATATTCAAATCTAATTGAGAATAAAGCTCCAACTTCCTAGAATCTAGAAAATCATTCTTCTCCAGCTCCCACTAGATGGACACTCCAATGCCCGAGATTATTCAATAGTCAACTCAACGAATGCCCCAACACCCAATGAGCTACAACTCATCCTAGCGCCACCCTACCACCCTAAATTTTTCACAGGCTTGAACCTGTTGGTCACTTCATGCACCAGCCTAGCACCACCCTATCACCCTATAGAAGAATAAAACAAGAATGGACTCTCGTACCAGGGAAAATGGTCCACTTTACAATGATATAGAATGATGTAGAAGAAGAAGACAAACTAGACCATAAGCCCCACTATGACACAACCACCTAATGATGATCCTAGACCTCGTGACATTTCCTCTTCAACTCTTGGCAGATAGACACTTGTACAATGTTTACAATGATGCATTTACAATGACTTAGTACAATTATACCTTTACAATAACTGTATGCAGTGCTTCCCACTTGAAGACCTCATGTGGTGAACTTCTTGCTGATATTTTTCATCTTGATTACTACTCTTGTCATGCTACCCTCTGCTGCACCTTGCTTTGCTTTGTTGCCCTAGAAAGTCTAGTCCTTTGCAGCCCTTGACAACACATGATCTAGCTTTTTCTTGCATTCAAGGATATTGATATTGAATCTGGTGTATCTCTATTATTTCAACTCCCTAATATGTGATTTCCAGTTTTGTAGTAGAACTCTAAGTCTTCCTTCCAATGCCATGGGTTTGATCCAATTTGGATTATTCAAGAGAGATTTATGTCCAATCTCTCACAATGACCTAATTATGGAATGTTTCAGTAGAGAAAAATTGTACGGCGTGCCACGTGCCATTGTTTCTTCATTCGGCTCTAAAATTTATATAGCAAAAACTATGGTCCGTGCACTATCTACCACATTTTACAGAATTCCAATCCGATACTCATAGAGAGATTTATGACTATTTTCCCAAGGTCGCTTCTTTGAGATGAAGTTCAAGAGCCTACAAAAACACTTACGTCCATAGATCATATCTCCAAAAATAGTGTGCATCATGATCTGAAATTTTTACAGGAGCTCCCTCAAGATTTTGGCTTCACCTCATAAAACTTTCAACTTCTAAACCTTCGTAGAAAAAATGTTAGAGTGCAAATTACACAATGACCTATTTTAGGTAGTGAAATCCCTACATAATAAGGATATGAGAATCACAATTTATATAAAAGCTTAGGTTGAGAGGGGCTTCAACAAGTGAATGTGGGAGGGATTTTTTGAGATTAAAAATTATTAATTATTAACTTTCCAATGACCCATGCCACAACCCCATTCGGTTTTAGCCCACTAACTGGGTTACAAACTTTAACCATGAATATCTCTCAAACCGTCAAGGATTACATGGCCTGCCATATATCAATAGAAACATATCGACAAGTAGAAACCATAAAAAATATTCTTGACCCAGAATATAGTAATTTGGTAGATAAAAATTCCCATGAAAGATCAAGTTATCCCCTAGTGCTGCTTGGGTTGATATCAATGACAACTACTGATCAACAATCTCCCCCTTTGGCATTGATGGAAACACAGGTACTCCCCCTGTGATCATGAAACCTCTTCCTACAACATTCTCTCCCCCTTTAACATCAATGGAAATGGGTAACTTCCCTTGACACACAACCATCCCGTAGACTTGTACACACTTCCACTCCCCCTTTATATTTTTAATAAGGAAAATCTAATGAGAACTTGGGAGAATCCAAAGCTTCTGGAAAATATATTCAAATTATTCACGAGGTAAAGGTTTAGTGACAATATCAGCAATTTGTTCTTTTGTACCAACATACTCAAGTTTGATATTATTTTCAATGACTTGTTCTCTAACAAAATGATATTTGATCGAAATGTATTTTATTTTTGAATGCATGACAGGATTCTTGGAGATGTTGATGGCACTGGTGTTTTCACAGAATATGGGAATAGGCTCACTGAATTATAATTGAAGATCTTGCAAAGTTTGTTTCATCCAAAGGAATTTAGTACAAAATGTTGCTGCTGCAATTTATTCTGCTTCTACTCTAGATAACAAGATTCAGTTTTTCTTTTTGCTCAACCATGATACGATAAAACCACATATATAGAATGTTTCTCCACTAGTACTCTTACGATCATGAATGCTTCCTGCCTAATCTACATTTTTAAAGGCTTGAATAATGAGATTGTTACCCATGGGATACCACAAGCCATATTATTTTGTGCCCTTTAGATATCGAAGAATTATTTTGATCAAAATAATATGTGATTCTTTTGGTGCTGCTTGGAATCTTGCTACTTGTCCAACTACTTTCATAACATCTGGTCGGGAGGTTGTTACATATACAATACTACAAATCATATATCTGTACAACCTCTAATCCACATCCTTAGATGAGCTGTCTATGCTCAATTTGCAACCTGTTACAATCGGAGTAAGGACGGGTTTGCAATCTTCCATTTTGAATTTCCTGAGCATTTCCTTGATGTACTTGGCTTAACATATAAATATACCTTTCTCTTACTAAGATATTTGAAGCCTGAAGAAGTATGTCAGCTCACCAAGTAAAGACATTTCGAACTCACTTTGGATCTTTGTAGAAAATTTCTTACTTAGTCAATCATCATTGCTACCAAATATTATATCATCCACATATACCTCAACGATTGTTAAATTATCTTTATCTATTTGTACATAAAGATTGCTATCAACAATACCTTTCTTGAGCCCTTGTTGATGTAGACATCCATGAAGATAAGCATACCATGCTTTGGGAGCCTGCTTGAGACCATATAGAGCCTTCTTTAGCCTACAAACATATTCTTCTTTTTTTGATAGTAGAAAACCTTTAGGTTGTTCGATGTAAACTTCTTGTTCTTCTAATTCGCCATTCAGAAATGCTGACTTAACATCCATTTGGTAGACTTTGATTTTTCTTAAACATGCATAGGTGAGAAACATTTGTATGGATTCCATTCTCGCAACTAGTGCAAATGTTTCATCGAAATCAAT
This sequence comes from Pinus albicaulis, assembly GCA_034641835.2. Lineage (NCBI taxonomy): Eukaryota > Viridiplantae > Streptophyta > Pinopsida > Pinales > Pinaceae > Pinus > Pinus albicaulis. Next base: position 954,677,706 of record CM076584.1, on the reverse strand, counting down.
TCCTTCCACTTGTGCATAGCCTTTGCAAACCAATCTTACTTTGTTTCTAGTAACCTGTCCATATTCATTCAATTTGTTCCTGAACACCCATTTAGTCCCAATGAATTTTTTATATTTTGGTCGTGTAACTAATTCCCGGGTGTTATTCTTCTCGATTTGATCCAATTCTTCATTCATAGCTACTACCCAATGTTCATTCTGGATGGCTTCCTCAAAACTACTAGGCTCAAAGGTTGCTAAAAAAGCAATGTGAGCTTGTTGTGATGAATGAAGGTGTCGACCTTCATTTATGTCACCGATGATTTGATTTGATGGATGGTTCTTTTGAATCCATTCTTTTTTTCTCTTTGGAGGAGCTTCTTGGTGTTGTTCCAGTATATCTTGATGATCAATATTTACTTCTTCATGGTTGATAGTTGCTTCTTGTTCTAGAATTTTCTCTGTGTCCTTTTCAGCCTGTGTCTCAAGTTTCAAAGATTTTATATCCTCATCATTATATGTTAGAACACCATCTTCATCAAATTTAACATTTATGCTCTCCACTATCTGTTTTTGTGATAGATTATAGCATTTATAGGCCTTTCTTTTGCGTGAGTAACCAACAAATATACCTTCATCAACACATGATTCAAACTTACCCAATTTTTGATCTTCTCTTTTGATATTACATTTTCCTCTAAAGATTTTGAAATATTTTACATTAGCTGGTTTTCCTTTCCATAATTCATATGGGGTCTTGTTGCAATTATTCCTGAGAAGACTTCAGTTGATAATGAAAACTGTCGTATCAATTGCTTGAACCCATAATTTTTCATCTAATTTGGAGTACTTCAACATTGTTCTACCCATTTCCTATATGGTTCTGTTATTTCTTTTAGCAACTCCATTTTACTGATGTGTTCCTGTTACTGAAAATTTTATTTTTATTCCATTTTCGTCACAGTATTGTTGCAATAATTTGGAAGTGAATTCTCCGCCATTATCTGATCTTAGACACTTTATTATCAAATCAATTTCATTTTCAACCAACTCCTTGTAGATCTTAAAGCACTCAAATGCTTCAGATTTTTTCTTTAGGAAACTAACGGCTGTCATCTTGGTATAGTCATCTATCATTAACATGAAATATAATTCTCCATCTAAGCCTTTTGTTCTCACATGACCACATAGATCAGTATGTATCAATTCCAATGGATGTGATGCAAAGTGTTCTTCTGTTTTAATATGGACTTTCGTCTGCTTGCTATGCCGACAGGTCTCACATAGTGTGTTGGAAGGTTTTGAGATTTTTGGCATTTCTCGTACTGCTTCCTTTTTTCTTATCCTGACAAGATTTTCAAAGTTTATGTGACCCATTCATCTGTTCCATAACCAACTTTCATCTTCTTTAGCTAGTAGACATGCGTTAGTTGCTTCATCCATAACATGTATGTCATTTGGAGCTCGACCTGTTGTACCCACAATTTTACCATAACTACATTTCCTGATTTCACATTTTTTGGAATTGAATAGCATTGTGTCTCCTTGATCACACATTTGTCCAACACTGAGCAGATTGTGATTCATGTTTTCAACCAATAGAACATTCTTGTCTATAACATCTTTTCTTCCGAAAGTGACGGTACCTGATCCTATAACATTTGAAGATGCATCATTTCCAAAGGATATGGTTCCATCCTTCTTCTCTTTCAGAGATACAAATTTCCTTCTATCTCCAGTCATATGCGTTGAGCAACCGCTATCAACATACCACACATCTTTATTGTTTTGAGCCTTGAGAGTGAAAGCACAATTATCAGTCTTCTTCTTCTTCTTCCATTTTTGTTCGTTCTGTGGCTTCGAAGATTCTTTTGGAGGATTTTTAAGTCTGCAGTCTCTCGCTATGTGTCCAAAGTTCTGACATTTATAATATTCCATATTATTTCTAAAATTTTCAAATCTATTGATGTTTCGTTGAGCCATGGGAGGTTCATATTTGAAGGATCTCTTAGAATTGTATTGGTTCCTAGGGTACGTGCGACATTCTACAGCTTTATGACCAAATTTTCCACATGAATAACAATAGCCATGAAAAATATGTCGGTACCTAGATGGAAATCTTCGTCGAGGAATCGTCTTCCAAGGATGTTCTTGTGAATCTTGTCCAATAAAGTCTACATGCATGTTAGATCTCATAGGCTCATTGTATTTTTTTGTAGAAGGTCCTGCTTCTTCTTCTTTGTAACTAAGGCCAGTTTTTTCATTGTAAGATCGTTGATTGTTGATGAGTTCTTCCAATGCCCTTGAGCTACTAGCATAGTTTTGGACATTTTTTACCTTCTTCACTTCCTTACGCAGCGAGGCTACTTCGGCTTCTAATGCTTCCCTTTCTTGGTTGATTTCATCCAACTTCTTTTGAAGTGATTCTTCTATACATTTTTGTTCTTGAACTTCCATTTTGAGACCTTGAACTTGTTCTTCAAGAGTATTGGAATGGGCCTTCTCAGCCTTGAGCTCTTTTATAAGCCTGATTGCCTCCTTAGAAAATTCTTCAATGGTCAACCCTTCTTCTTCGTTGTTTGATACTTCTTGTTTATTGTGCTTGACCATAAACAATACTCTCTCATTGGCTTCTTCTTTGCTGCCATTGTATTCATTGGATGATGAGCTATCTTCTTTAGAGAGAAAGTTCCTTTTGGATCCTTTCTTTTTTTCTTGCTTTTTGAATTTATTAAAGCCTTTCTTTCTTTTTCAGATGCCATCACTTATGTTTTGACATTTTGCTGTGAAATTCCCAACCTCACCATAGCCGAAACATATCAATGGAATTTTACCTTTGAATTTTCCCTTAATAATTTTTAGTTTTCTCGTAAAGCAAGCATATTGTTCATCTGAGAGACCTTATTCATCATCTCCCTTTTCTTTACACTTGCAAGTGCATGCCTTTTCAATTGAAGGTTGTTTGTCTTTATTGGTTTTCTTATATGCAACAAACACAGTTTCTAGATGCAAAGTACTCTCTTCTTCATCAACTCTCATTTCATATGCTATGAGAACTCCATGTAATTCCTCTTTGTTTAGTTTGTCCATATTTGCATTGTATTCTAAGACCGATACCTTTGGGTTGAATCTCCCTAGTAATGTTATAATAATAGTTCATATAATGGTATTCTCGTCAACTCACTCTCCCAATCCTTCCAGGGTATTGGTTATTTCATCAACGTATTGCAAATATGCAACAATGTTGCCATCTTCTTTCATTCGGAGTTGCTCAAATTTTTCTCTATAGATTTCAAGCTTTGCTTATTTGACATTTGAGTCACGTGCATATATATTCTTAAGCTTTTCCCATACATTTTTGGCATTTTTATAACCAAACACCTTATGATAAGCAGATTCAATAACTCCACTGATAATAATAGTCTTTGCTTTTGCATCATTTACCAAATTCTTCTTGCCTTGTTCATCCACGGTTGATGTAAATCCATTTTTAATAGTGTCCCATACTTCGTAACCTTGCACCAAGAGATAGACCTCCATTCTTCCTTTCCAAAGTTCATAATTATTTTCATTGAACAGAGGTATACCATTCTTGGTATGCTCCATGACATCCTTTGAGCTATTAAACTGTTATTGAAGGACGAAGCTCTGATACCAATTTTTTAAAATACTGAGAGGGGGGGTGAATCAGTATTCGTTTCAATTAGAGAATTAGTTACTCTTCAATTATTATCAGTGTTTGTACAATGTAGCAGTAAACAAAAGGAACACAAATGCACACAGTTTTTAAGGTGGAAACCCTCTCCAGGACAAAAACCACCTCAATGCTTTTATAATAATTCTTTAATATTCAACTCTAATTGAAAATAAAGCTCCAACTTCCTAGAATCTAGAAAATCATTCTTCTCCAGATCCCACTGGATGGATGTTCCAATGCCCGAGATTCTTTAGTAGTCAACTTAACGGATGCCCCTACACCTAATGAGCTACAACTCATCCTAGCACCACCCTACCACCCTAAAGTTTTCATAGGCTTGAACCTATTGGTGACTTCATGTACCAACCTAGCACTACCCTACCACCCTATAGAAGAACAAAACAAGAATGGACTCCCATACCAGGGAAAATGGCCCAGTTTACAATGATATAGAATGATGTAGAAGAAGAAGACACACTATACCATGACCCAAACTATGACACAACCACCTAATGATGATCCTAGGCCTCTCGACAGCACCTCTTCAACTCTTGGCAGATAGACACTTCTACAATTTTTACAATGATGCATTTACAATTACTTAGTACAATGATACCTTTACAATAATTGTATGCAGTGCTGACATCTTGAAGACTTCATGTGGTGAACTTCTTGTTGTTGTTCCTCACCTTGATTGCTACTCTTTTCATGCTAACCTCTGTTGCACCTTCCTTTCCTTTTTTTCCCTAAAAAGTCTGGTCCTTTGTAGCCCTTGACAACACACGATCTAGCTTTTTGTTTCCTTCTAGGATATCGATATTGAATTTGGTGTATCTCTGTTATTTCAGCTTCCCAATATGTGATTTTTAGTTCTGTAGTAGTACTCTAAGTCTTCTTTCCAATGCCACAGGTCTAATCCAATTTGGTGATCCAGATTTATGCAAGAACGTAATAGAATAAACATATAACCGTAAATACAGAGATGCAGCGGAAATAAAACTTCATTTCATTAATATCAAAGAATTGAAATTTGCTTACAAACAGAATGGAAATAAAACTAGCTAGGGCACTGGTAACTATCTCTAAGAAGAGATGTGGCGGCTATAGGCCTCTGAACTGAGTTACAATGAGGCTCAAGGGCCTATTTATTATTGAGAAACAATGGAGAACCATAAACATCCAAAAACCTAACCCTAGGAGATGAAGCGCCAAAACTATGGGCCCCGTTTGGGTAAATTGGTGTTTCAACTTCCCAGGGACATAACTTTGGCATATTATCTCCGTTTGATGCACATGATACATCATTAGAAAGCTCTATCCAAGGACTACAACTTTTTCCATGAATATCATTTTAAAACAGAATGATATTTGTTGGAGGTGCGATGCCCAAAAAACATCGTTTAGGGCCTCAAAACGGCTCCGAAACTTCAAGACCCGAAAAACTGCTAAACATAGTAAGTTATGTCGAAACTGAAAAACTGAAAGAGACAATGGTGGGGGCCCAAGTGGAATAGGTGGGTGGCCACCAATATCCACCTGGATAATTCCTCCCCCCTTAGGAAGCAATGGTCCCCATTGCGTTAACTTCCTCCATGAGATGAGGAAATTTTTGTTGAACTTGGTCCATGGTGAACCACTTTCCTTGGTGCAAGAGTTGGCCAGCTTTGACAACATGATACAGTTGGATCTTCTGTTAGCGAGTGTTCTTGATTTGCATGTCCATGATACAATATGTGGTGGCATGTTCCATGCAGTCTGGGTTTAACTCTGTTGGTGTGAGTTGTTCTGCAATGTCCGAGGTATCCAGTAGAGGTGGGAAGTAAGGACGAAGGTGATCCACATTGAAGACTGGGTGCATACCAAGGAATGGAGGAATACTAAGCTCAAAGGCATTGTTCCCTACAACCTTGGTGACGGTGTATGGTCCATATTGGAGCGGGCGAAGCTTGCAGTGGGGTCCAGTGAGGTGCTCCTTCTGCAAATGTAGCCATACTTTGTTGCCCACTTGGAATTTGTGTGGCACCCGGTGTTTATCATGGCATTGCTTGTACTTCACATTGGCTCTATCCAATATATCATGAACCTGTTGGCGGATGTGTTGAATGCGCTCGATGAAGCTACTTGCTTTGTCAACTTCAGACTGGACATGAGCTGAATCGGCCTGAGTAGCTGCAAATGGCATGGCTATGTCAATGGGACATAGTGGCTGGAATCCCAAGTCCACCTGAAAGGGGTTATGGCCAATTGAATTGTGGAGAGCCCTGTTATAACTATGTTGTACATAGGGGAGGCTCTCATTCCATGTGCGTGGATGCTTTGAATTGTACATGTGCAGAATGTGTACAATCATTATGTTGATGACCTCTGTCTGGCCATCTGTTTGGGGATGGAAAGTTGTGGACTTGGTGAGCTTTGTGTCCAACATTGACCAGAGCCTGGACCAAAATGTGCTGAGGAACCTGCTATCTCGATCTGATATGATAGACTGTGGGATCCCAAAGTTCACCCACACTCATTCAAATAAGAGTTTAGCAGTGGCTTCTGCTGTGATATTCTTCTTACAAGCCGCCATAATGGCCATCTTTGAGAATCTGTCAACGACCACGAAAACACAGTCATTTCCATTCTTAGTAGAAGGCAGGCCCGACATGTAATCCATGGAGATGGATTCCCAAGGTCGATTAGGGGTAGGTAGTGGAGTATATAGGCCTTGCTTCTTGATGGTCGGTTTGGCAATGGCACAAGCAGTGCAGGATCTAATGTGCTTCTTGACATCCTTTCGAAGGTTCAGCCAATAGAAATACTTCTGTAGTATTGCCACTATTTTCTCGACCCCAAAATGCCTAGCGAATCGACTGTAGTGTGCTCCCCATATCATCTTGGCACGCTCGCTTGAAGGAACACAAAGGTGTCCCAGGTGACATAAAAGTGCATCTTGGAGGTGAAAATTTGGAACTTGCGTACCCCCCAAGAGTGCCTTGTAAGTGTGGCCGAATTTTGGGTCACTCTCATAAAGAAGCAGCCAATCAGAAGTCTCGTGCCCATAAGAGTTGAGCACGGTGGTGAGCGCCACGATCGGTGGTCGGTTGAGGCAGTTTGCAACATTATTGGTGCTACCCTTCTTGTACTTGATATTCAAATGAAACTATTGCGGATATGTGGACCACTTCTGATGACAATCATTCTGCAACTTCCCTTGTGTCTGTATGAACTGCAGGGGCTGGTGGTCTGTGTGGATGATTGTTTCCTTCCCCAAAATGTAATGCTTCCATTGTCGACAGGCGTGCATAATGGAATACATTTCTTTGTCATAGGTGGGATACTTGCGAACTGTCTCATAAAATGTCTCACTATGATATGCCACTGGATGTCCCTGTTGAATAACAACTGCCCCAATAGCATAGTCAGAGGCATCTGTCTCGATCTCAATGGCTATTACAAGTCTAGTAATGTGAGCACTGGGGTAGAATAAAGGCGATTTTTCAATTCTGTGAACGCCTTCTGTTGAGGTTCTGACCAAAAGAATTTTTCTCTCGCTCCTCCCTTGGTGACTTGACTCAAGGGCCAAGTGATATGAGAGAATGCCAACATGAATCTACGGTAGAAATTAGCAAGACCCAGAAAGCTGCGAAGCTCTGTTATAGTGGTTGGGGCTGGCCAATCCCGAATGACTTGGATCTTGGATGGATCCACATGCACCCCCCTTTCATCAATATTGTATCCCAGATATTGAACCTGGGTCATGCCAAATGTGCACTTCTCTAAATTGGCACACAACTTGTGTTGTCGCAGTGTTTGGAGGACTTGTCGGATGTGGTGAAGGTGCTCTTCCCAAGTCTTTATGAAGATCAGAATGTCATCCAAGTACACCACTACAAATGAGTTGGTGAATGGCCGCAAGATGTCGTCCATCATCCTCATGAAGGTTGCGGGAGCATTCGTCAACCCGAAAGGCATGACTAGCCATTCAAAAAGGCCTTCTTTGGCTTTGAAGGCAGTCTTCCACACATCAGAGGGTTCAATTGGTACCTGGTGATACCCAGACTTCAGGTCAATCTTGCTGAAATATTTTGCACCTTTGAGTTGGCCCAGAAGGTCATCAATCCATGGGATTGGGTACCTATTCCGAATAGTGATCTTGTTCAGCACCCGATAGTCAATACAGAGTCTCCACGTCCCATCCTTCTTCTATACCAACACGGTCGAGCTCCCACAGGGCAATGAACTTGGTCTGATGTGACCTTTCTGCAACAGTTCCTGAATCTGCCTCTTGATTTCATCATTCTCCAAAAAAGAGCGCCGATAGATCGGTCCATTGGGTAGCGGCACACCTGGGGTCAGATCAATCGGGTGCTTGACCTGACAGTGCAGAGGAACCCCTGTGGGTGAGGTGAAGATGTCCCCATACTCCTCCACAACCTTATCCATTTTTTGTTGTCATGTAGAGGAGCCCTGTCTAGAGGTCGTGGCCATAGTATTTTTCTTGCCCTGGGGGCGGATCATCAGGAAAACAAATTTCTTGGTTTGGGAAATGAGCTTACTAAATTGTTTTGAAGTAACCAAAGAGATAGCCGCAGGAGGTGGTACCTCTGGTATCCTGTACAACTTATTTCCCAAAGTAACAATAATAGCACGAGGTCGAGACTCATACATAGCATGACGCTCCCACAAGTATGGTTGTCCTAATAATACATCAGAAACATCAATAGGAGCAACGTCACATAATACCTCATCCGTGAAGGGCTTGATGCTATAGGGAAGGCGACACTGCCGGCTGACGCGGAGATCTCGTCCTTGGTGAAGCCACCCGATGGTGTCTGGATGTGGGTGAGCTGTGGTCGGCAAGCCCAACCGCTTCACGGCGTCTGCTGAAATGAGGTTCTTTTGGCTCCCATTGTCGACAATGAACTGTACTGGGGAGCCCTTTACCCACATCTGGGAGTGGAAGAGACGTTCCTCCTCCTCTGGATCTTCTGTTTCCTCCTTTTGGATCTTTGCAGTGGCAACAGTGGCGTTGGGCTCCGCATCAATAATCTGTTTCCCTTTTTCATTCGCCTTTTCAGGTTTTGATTCGGAGTCAGAGCATGCATCTGACTAAGAAGCCCTCATCTCGGCCACTAGCGACTGCTTGGCCCGACACTCACTTGTGTTGTCAGTGGAGCTCTTATGGAACTCACACCACTTTCCCATGTCCTTCTTCGGCTTTGCGGTGCTGTTCTTTTCTTGTGGCTTCGATGAGTTGTCTTTAGCCGCCATGCCTTGGCTCGGTCCTTTGTTCTACGGTTTGGAAGCACCTTTCCCTTGCTTTTGATTCGCAAATCCAAAGTCTCGCTTCTTCTGCTTGAATTTCTGCTCAATCTTGGCAGCATACCGGTATGTCGTACCAAGCGAGGAGATGTCAAGGAACTCCATTTCCTCCTGAATGTATCTGTGCAGACAGCTGCGATACTTTAGCACCAAATGTTTCTCTGAATCTTTGATACCCAACTTTATGCGCAGGGTATGGAACAGATTCGTCAGCTCGTGCACATCTTGATCCCTTTGTTGTCGCAGCGTGGTCCATTGTATGTACTTGTCCTCATAGCTCCCCACGGGATAGTACTCTTCCTTGACGGCGTCTCGGAAAGAATTCCAAGTTGGTACGGCCGAGAACAGAGAGGGTTCTGTCTGGTCCTTGTTCTCACAGTAGGTTTCCCACGAGTCCTTAACATGGGGGGTAGCTTTGAGGAGTGCAAAAATAATCTTCTCCCGGTCTGAAAAGTCATGAACAGAGAAATATCCTTCTAATAGATTCAACCATCTATCTACGGCATCTGCGTCTATTTGAACCTCAAATATGGGAATGTCAAAATTTACTTGTACCTTAAAGGGAGTCGCAACTCCAGAGTGGCTACTGGATGCAGATGCGCCGCCGGTGGGCAGCCGTTGAAGGATCTGAGCAAAGCTATCCATCATCGCGTTCCTTTGGTTTTCGAGGGCCTCCTCGAGCAATATTTTGATAGGATCTCCTGCTCCCTCATCTTTCTTTTCGTCCCCCATGGGCGTCCGTCGAGGTTTGCGAGGTTGATCTTGCAAAGGTTCCACCAGATCAAGCCCTAGCTCCTTATACCCCGACCTCGTTGGGGACATGCAAAGAAGGATCGAGAAAAAGCAGACCCCTCTGATACCACTAATCCGGATTTATGCAGGAACGCAACAGAATAAACATATAACCATAAATATAGAGATGCGGCGGAAATAACACTTCATTTCATTAATATCAAAGAACTGAAATTTGCTTACAGACAGAATGGAAATAAAACTAGCTAGGGCGCTGGTAGCTATCTCTGAGAAGAGATGTGGCGGCTACATGCCTCTGAACTGCGTTACAATGAGGCTCGAGGGCCTATTTATTATTGAGAAACAATGGAGAACCCTAAACATCCAAAAACCTAACCTGAGATGACACAAAACTGTGGACCCCGTTTTGGTAATCCCAGTTGTTTCAGCTTCCTAGGGGCGTAACTTTTAATACTATCTCCGTTTGACCTGTGGTGCGTTAAAGCTCTGTCAAGGGACGGCAACTTTGCTAGGAATGATATTTTCTAGTAAAATTTTGCTTTGAATGTTTAGGCCTCAAGCATTTCAGGAAAGTTTAGGACCCGAAAAAATGCTAAAAATAGTAAGTTATGCCGAAACTGAAAAACTAAAAGAGACAATGGTGGGGACCCAAGTGGAATAGGTGGGTGGCCACCAATATCCACCTGGATCATTTGGATTATTCAAGGGAGAGTTATGCCCAATCTCTCACAATGACCTAATTATGGATTGTTTCAGTAGAGCGAACTTGTATGGTGTGCCACGTATCACAATTTCTTCATTCCACTCTGCAATTGATATAGCAAAGACGGCAGTATGTGCACTATCTGTCACTTTTTACAGAATTCCAATTCGATACTCAGAGAGAGAGTTATGACGATTTTCCCAAGGTCACTTCTTTGAGATGAAGTTCAGGAGCCTCCAAAAACACTTACTTCCACAGATCATATCTCCGAAATTTTTGCACACCTTGATTTGGAATTTTTACAGGAGCTTCCTCAGGATTTCAGCTTACCCTCATAAAAATTTCAGCTTCTGAACCTTTGTAGGAAAAACGTTAGAGCGCAATTTCCATGATGACTTGTTTGAGGTAGTGAAATCCTTACATAAGAAGGATATGAGGATCACAATTTCTATAAATGGTTAGGTTGAGAGGGGCTTCAACAAGTGAACATGGGAGGGATTTTAGGAGCTTAAAAATGATTAAGTATTGAATTTCGAATGACCCATGCCACAAGCCTATGGGGTTTTAGCCCACTAACTTGGGTTACAAACTTCAAACATGAATATCTCTCAAACCGTGAAGAATTATGTGGCATGCCATATATGAACGGAAATAGATCGAGAAGTAGAAACCATAAAAAATATTATTGACCCAGAATATAATAATTTGGTAGGTCAAAATTCCCATGAAAGATTGGGTTAGCCCTTGGTGCTCCTTGGGTTGACATCAATGACAACTACTGATCAACAATATTGCGTCATCCAAGAAAAGCCTCATACCCAAAGGAGAAATTCATTAAAAACATCATGAAAGGGATGAGGAAAATTGCAGAAGATATCTCATCTAAAGCATATTTCAAAAAAGGAAACAAGTATGCTAACTAGGGGTGTAAATTGAAGATAGTGTGCTAAGTAGGAGTGTAAATTGAAGATAACTGAATTAGAGATTAATGGTCAAATTAAGCTTGCTATAATACCCTCAAAGCTCATGAAGTCTACTAAAACTTTAATTGTCAAATCATGCCTGCAATAATACCCTAATAGGTGATGAAGTCTACTAAAAAATCAGGCTTGCTATAATACCCTAATAAAAATTTCATAGCAATGTTATGTGTTGCAAATTATGTGTTCTTTAATGATGCAGGTTTCTAAGATACTCACCTACAAAATCTCTCTTTTCTTTACTCAAATACAAAATAAAAATATCATATATTCCTATTATAAAAGAGAAAACAATTGGAAATTTTAGATGAATTAACTCTAATACCTATATTTACCCTCTAATTCCTATATTTACTCTAAATTAGAAAAAAATTGTATAATACAAATACTCTTTTTCTATTCAAAAAATAAATTGTCCAACACCACCACCATTCTAATTTTAGAAGATACCATACAAATCCATCTTAAATTTCAAAAAATGAATTCAAAAATTCAAAAAATAAATTCAAAACATACATAATACTTATGAAAAGATTATTATGAAGGCTTAACCATGTAAAGATCATTCATCGTCAACTAATTCACCTTAAACACGAACAATTCTTTTTTATATATAAAAAAACTATCAACTAATTCACTTTAAACATGAATAATTTTTTTTTATTAAAAAAAAAACAATCCTTGGTTTTACGAGAGAATATTAGAATGTATAATAACCCTGATATCATTTAAAATTTAAACTAAACTGACTTGTTCATAATTGTCTCTGAATTTAAAGTAACACCGCCACCGTCCTAAATTTTACGGCATCCCATACAAAAATGCCAAACTTTAAGACATCTTTATAAAACATAATTCCTTATTCTTATTCCTTCATAAGATCACGAGACATGAGATTATTATGAATACAAAACATCATTCAATGTCAACAAACCCTACATTACAATGAACAACAATCCCTTGGTTTGACCTGAATGGAATGGAAAGTGGTCAAGTGTGTAAAAGCTATAAAAAATGCATTAAAATCCCAACCAGCATTAACTCCCACAAGGGACTCTACGCAGGGCCTGGATGGCACATACCAAACATTTACACAATCTCCTTTTTCCTATCAATTTTTAACATGTCTTCCTCTTCACTATGTCTGTATCAATTTTTAACATGTCTTCCTCTTCACTAGGTCTATACTAGTGTTCCTCTTTCTTCCTCTTCTTTGCCTCCGGCCATCTCATATCACAATACCTACAACCTCTGTTGGCGTTAAGATCCCTCATCAGCGTCGCTGATCCTCATAGAGTCCCTCGCAGATTGAGATGTAGCTCCGTCCTTCTGAAACTGAACTGGCGTGACCTCTACAATCCCTCATCCACTAGACAGAGTGTCTGTCTTTAAAGTCACATGAACGAATCTGCAGGGGCTATAGATGGAGAGGAGGAAAACCACAAAATAACATATTTTGATAAGATGAGCTGGTCAGTAAATACAATTGTTTTGAAGTTACATGATTAAATATATGCTATCCTGCACATGAACAACTGACACTTTCTAAATCAAAACCCTAGCACTAGTAACACTTCCTAAATTTAAATTTATATAAAATACCCGTGGGAATAATTTTCTCCAACAATCAGCAGGGCCTATCTTTTCCTCTTCCTCTGCTGCATGATCCTCAAGTTGAGGCAAATGACAGAGTCACACTCCAATCCCCATGGACTCAGAGAGGAACACCGTTGATGAGGGAACTGAAATCCAACAGTGATTGTTGAATAGTGTGATATGAGTGAACAAGGGACAAAGAAGAGGAGGGGAAAAATATTGTACAGAGAGTATCTCATCGTTGATATATATATAGAAGACAAAAACCTCATTAATTTTCCTCCTTGTAGATCACTTTGGTCTGGCAGTTCACACACACCGTACACAGATGACAAGCACCGCCTTAGTAACTGACCAAGCTTAACTTTTCAAATAATATTAAATAATGGGCAATAAGAGGCTGCCATATGCGCATCCTATGGAAATCAAATATTAGCTCCATATTTTTGCATGGAATTGAACGAATAAAGTGTTGAGCAGAAAGGCGGTCACAGCCATATTCGTAGATTGTTTTTCAGTGATTGGTTTGCTAAAAATTTTAAAATTAGATAATAATAATAATATGTTAAGTTAATTAAATTTTTTATATAATTTGAAACCACAGATGATACCAGAAATCACTAACTATAAAACTTAATACATAAACTATAATAATAATAATATGTTAACTCTATCCACTAGCCAAGTTTCTCGCATACTTTGAAGCCATGGAACGAATGATACTATTGAGTATGACGGCGGTCACAGCCGTAAGGCATGATCCCTAACCTAAAATATGACAGCGATCTCAGCCGTAAGGCTTGATTCCTAAGCTAAAATATTTCTCGTAGATTGCAAGATATTCTTGAAATAAATTGTATACATTCAAGAATTTTACTAATAAACCTTCTTGTGATCGTCAAGCTAAGATTGATATGACATTACAGAAGATAGGATAAGATTGAGAAAATGATATCACAAAGAGGGAGGCCACTGAGTCTGGTCCCTATACCTTGAGTTGGCGTTGGGTTATTGGTAAGACTGAAAGTTGCTACTGCAAGCAAGGTTGAGGCAACTTGTCCAAAGGCGGTTGAAGCTGGACACGTAATTTGACAAGAGCCTACGCCGATGGGAACGAGAGGGTCCCAAAGTCAACCATTGAGTGTGTGGCTGTGACTCCTGTAACCCTAACCCTAAAAGACACTGACTTTGTGGGCGTTCAGTTTTTAGAAGTTCAATTTTAAACATTATTATATTGATAACAATTAATTTAATTTATAATATATTTTTTTAGGTAAAGAAAATAATTTTTTTTAGGTAAAGAAAATAATATGATATTTAGTGGGTAAGAGTAGGTTTTTATAAAATATATAAGATCATTTTAATCATGATTAATTAATTTTAGGAATAAATTGTTTTAATATGTAGATCATTTTTAGAGTGTAAAATTTGAAAATAAGTTTGTATTTTAGAAGATTCAATTTTTGGGAAAATTTTAAGGATGGAAATTTATTTCAAATTTTAGAAATCTTGGCAAATCTTACTAGTACATAATATGCAATTTGTAAAATGTTTGACAATGCTTTTGTAAAAGTATTCAAATTTAACCCTTACTTGCTAATATTAACCCTTTAAATTTTATATGCCTCTAAAGTTATATATATATATATAATTTTCATTGCTTAAATTGCATTTTGAGTGAGTAAATGGATATACAATGCTATAAAAGTCTTTTTAGGAACATGGATTGAGTAGGTTACACAACTTAAATTTACAATTTCCACACATCTTTGCTAGATTTGAGACAAAATTGAACCAAAAATATAATTGGAAAATGGTCAGAAGGTAAAAGAGTGACTAAATGTTTTAAAAAAAATTAATCATAATTTTTTTTTTTATTACTCACTGTCTCTCCATATAAGTAATATTGAAATATACTTATCATGGGCGTTTTATCATGGGTGTTGAAATATGTTATTTATAACCGGCATTGAATATTTCTAAATTTATTAATATTTTTAAATCTCCCTTGTCAATTTTGTATTAAAAATTATGTGGGTTACACATCTCCCCTTTTATTAGTAGGTTATATATATGAAATTCATATTAAAATATATAAGTTAATAAAAATATTCAAAAATATTTATAAGACAAATATAAATGTGTTTTTTTATTACTTTCTCTCTCTAATGTTAATATACAAATAAGTTACTTAGTATAGATATTTGAATATTTTAGTTACTCCTCAAAAATTGAAAATTAAATATTTTTATATTTTTTCATATCAGATTGTAATATTAATAATTAATTGGCCTATCACACATGATTATTCATGTTTTATAATACTTAATGGCTTGTAAATATTAGTCAACATAGGTTCTTTTAAATTTAGAATATATGTATAGAGAGAGCTTAGTTTAACTAATAAATAGATAAAATGACTCTCTTATCAGCATTAATTTGTCATTTTCTTTTCAAAATCTATACAAATTTTCAAAAATCATATGTTCACATTGCTTAATTTGCAAAAGATGGAGTTCATTATCGCAATCGTTCTATAAATTGTATTGTGATATTCCTCCCAAAAAGTCATTTTTTCTATTAATCGGAATAAGGCTATATATATTATATATTTAAAAGAGACATTTGTCAACTTGAGATTGAACATGGAAGGAATTATGCATGGGTTGTAGAGTGCACCTCTGGGCTCTCAACTATATTTACTAAAACTCCATAAAATAGGTTAAATAAATGTGATGAAGTTGTATATCGATAAAAAAAATATCTTCATTTATGGTTATGTCCATTGGAATTAGTCAAATAAAAAATATTCCAATTTGATTCATTCATTTATCATGAGTTATTATGCCATATATTTTTTGAGAGAGGATTTCAGGGGATAACAACCAATGTATAATAACTCTTCATAGCGTCCTTTAATAGGGTATGAGGATTTTTCCAACCCAATCGATTATTTTCTTGTTGGTTCCAAGGAGTGAAACCAACCAAGCATTCCTTTAGATTAATCACATGAGGAGTTAGGTGGCTAGGGATGCCATTGAAGTCCCAACCAACCAATTGGCCTCCTACATTCCACAAGGAGATTTCTACCAAGAAGGATCTCCCTTGTGTTGAAGGGGCATGCTTGATAGGAAAAAGATCCCATGATTCCTCCAGAGTTTTTTTTCCCATGATTGAGGTCATCCATATACTGATTTGAGCTCTACTACCTCAAATGCAATAGATATTTTTTTTATTATTGAATTTGCAATAGAGATTAGTTTCCAAATTATTGATCTAGATCTGGTGGGTTGTAGTTGTCTTAAGGCTTGATGACTTCTAGGGTGCAATATTTTGCATGCACCCTTGCCCACAAATATGCAGGTCGTATAATCAAATGCAAGACAAAATTTTCTCTTATCGCCCTATTTATCAGGATGGGATTTGTTTTCGTTGCGAAAAGCACCCTCCAAAATTTTTCTTACACTCAAATTTTGGAGCCTACCTTGGATCTTGCGATTGGTCATTCCATAGTCACATCTTGTTCATATGATGCTTTTTGAGATCCCTCTTCAATTGCAAGGGTTGAAATCACTTGCAAACACATGCTCAGTCTGCAATAAGTTCATGAGAGAATTCTTCTATGCAAGCTTGGAAAACCATAGTACGTTATATCAGGATTGTGCCCATGCGATGTCCAATCCATATAGATAGTCAGTGCACACTAATAACAACAATTTCTCACATTCTAGTTATGTTGTACTTCCATTGCGGTGAGCTTTGCAAATGGTCGTATTCGCGCACTTTTATTTTCGTGAATATCGTTTTCATGTTTTCGGCTATTTATTTTGCTTTCCTTAGCTCTAATTAGTGTCATTTTCATGTTATATTCACTATAAAATGTGTTACTTTCACTATCGTCCACATATCGCAAGAGCCGTTCACACTTTAGCAATTGCCTTTTTTTCGCATGATTAGTTGTGATACGATGTATACATTCTTGTTCTGGTGGTTTCAAGGGGTCATATTTGTGTGAATGAGTTTTTCTAACCATTTAAACATCAGTCACACTCATTCCCAAAGTTTTAAGCACTATCACACAAGTGTCGTCACGGTCGTTGCAAAGTATATATTTAATGTCTCACTTGTCGTGAAGTCATCACAAGGTTGTCACATTGCAGAAAATATGTTTTCAATCTGTCTGGATGATATAAATTATTGTGTCATCAAAGTATTTCAAGTGTGTGATCAGAGTCAAGTCATAGCACTGTTTACAACAGTCCCTTCGGTCCCAAACTTAGCCAATTTTGAGAAGTTCTCCAGCAACCAAACCTCATCCAATATTCCTCAACTACGCATTGCACAGTTCCAACCCTCAAGATGCATCCTTGCCCCTTGACACTACGTAATGCACAGTTCCTCCTTTCCAGTTTTGCGCACTTTGGAATTTCATTGCTCAACCCCGACCTTGCCTCCTAGAACTGCGCAATTCATTTTCTGAGCCTGGTCTCAAGTGTGAAATTTGCAATCAGAAGCCTAAATTTCATCCCTTGATCTCCCAATATGCACAATTACGTAATGAAACAACCTCCTCTACCTCTCAAAACAATGCAGTTTTCCCAAGCAGTGAAAAACTCCGCGACTGAGCTCACTAAGTCCATAAACTACACAATTTGTCTCCCCAGTCCTATCTGAACTACGCATTGTGTAGTGTCAAGGCTCATTCATAGTCCCTAAGCTCTTTAACTGTGTAAATTTGTAATATCCTAGGCCCATATTCCCTCCATAACTACACAATTGGCTAAAACTGTGGAATATTTTTCTTCAGTCTAGCTTGAACTATGCACTGCATAGTCTCAGAGACCAAGCTCCACCCCTAACTACCTGAGCTATGCAATTGTGTAGTCACTTAGACTCTTTGTTGGCCTACGGCTCGATTTCGGTTCAGTCATTGGATCAATATGCACCATCTTAGACTATGGTTTTATCGGACGAAAGTCATCTTTTCATGAGTAAATTGTAGATACATGTACTTTATCATGCTATAACAAGATGATGAATAAGGATATCGAGAAGAAGGACATGCTAGAAGACATATGGATTTGAAGAGATACGATGATCAACAAGTGTTATAACATCATTTTCCACCTCTGTATACATGATGCTCTGAGTCATGGCCTTGGGCAACCCTTTCCCTTCATACTTGGTCCTTTACCTAAAAAACATTATTTTTAATTCCATACGTGACTCTACCCTCTCAAAAGCATGTGCACACACGGTTCGACTTATACCCAACCCGCGTATATAATTTGAAATATGAAAAAATATATAATTCTCTATTTTTTGGGCGGGCTTTACGGGTTACACTAGAACCCTACCTACAGAATCTCATGGCCTAACTGTATCCCAACTGAAACAACTATTTTTTTGTGGTATAAATACACCTCATGGGAAGTCCTTAAGGGGAGAGAGAGACAAGTATTGATATTATAGCCATTTAGCCCCTAATCAAGTCTGATTTATCCATGTGCCTCTTGCACTTCCGAGATTGTGGAAACCATTATTTCCCTCATGGAGATATTCATTCCTCTAATATGACATCTATGTGTATGCTTTTGGAAAGAGATTGTTGAGGCCTGGGTTGGACGGATCCGGAGGACAGTTTTTCTTGGAGTTGTGGCTGAATTAGGGGGTATTCCTCCACACATCTTAACATTCATCAATAAAGAAGTTATGTCCCGTTCTTGATGATCATGATCTTAATGATTTATACATGTTATGATCCTATTATGAATGATTTCAGGTTATTTTTCTTATAATATTATATGATCTAACTCTAACGTCTTTAACACGCTTTCAGTTATTACTAGTATGTTTGATTTTCTTGAGTGAGTTGCGCGTTTTGGAGCACTAGAAGAAGAAGAGGGTTTGAACCCTGCAAGATCACCTTAAAATGTAGCACCAACGGGCATGACCTCTTCTTCCCATTTTTCTAGTTTAGTCATTAGGACTTTAAATTTGTTTGATTCTTGTTGTTGTATGCTTCTTACTCTTTTGGGGTTCTCAACCCAAACCTTATGGTATTTCGTCCCGTAACAAGCAGGAAAATCTAAAGGAAAGCAACAGACATAAGAGAAGGGGAAAGTAAAACAAGAAGTTTCACATGACCAAATATTGGAAGCTATGACTAAGGTCACAAAAAATTTGTTAAATAAATTAGTAAAACTGGAACTAGAGAATAAAAATCCTTCCAGACAAGAGCATCAAGCCCAAAATCGAAATTTCAATCCAGATTTTAGAAAACAACCTTTGCAGATCTTGCAAAGGGAAAAGAAAGATGAAGATGCAATCCAACCTCCTTTGTATACAGAAGATGGAAAAGATGACGCAGAAGAAGAAAGTGCCAAGGAGAAACACAACCAAATATCAAAATTATATGTAGGTGAAGTAGAAGATGATGATAATGAACAAGTCAATGTTGAAGCAAAGCAATCCTTGACTGAAAAAGAAATTGTACAATAATGTATACAATTTACTAAACATATGTAGGTTGAATTAGACAAACAATATGATCTAAGATCAAGGAAGAGATCTAGATCGTTGAATAATGATAATGTGTGAGAAGATTCGACACCTCAACAGATTGCGACTCCACAACAACCAGAAAAATAGCTTGACACAGGGAAGTAACAAGTTGATTCAGTAACTAAAAATAGTTTTAAACAAGGGGAGAGTTCACAAAGAAAGTCAAAGGGTGAGAATTTAAACAAAATTGTTGTTTCACTTGAAAAAATTTCACATGTGAATAAGAATAATAATTAGGGGAATTTTAAGGTCTAAAATGGGCCTCCTAAAGAAATTATAAAATAATAATGGAAATAATAAAATAAGATTTGATTACATCATCAAATTTTAAAGTGAAAAAAGAAAAAACTACTTTTTCAACTCGTATTTTCAACTTATCTCCCAAATTTTTTACTTAAATTTTGAGCAGGAGTACTCGCTGTATGAAAAATTTCATTCCTCATCCAAGGAGTACCCATGTTGAATACTTTCGATGCAGCCTGCTACACAAAAAATCAGAAATACATGAAAA
The DNA here is from genome assembly GCA_034641835.2 of Pinus albicaulis. Classification (NCBI taxonomy): domain Eukaryota; kingdom Viridiplantae; phylum Streptophyta; class Pinopsida; order Pinales; family Pinaceae; genus Pinus; species Pinus albicaulis. Next base: position 954,657,616 of record CM076584.1, on the reverse strand, counting down.
AAGTGTTTTCAGAAATACATGAAAAACGTGTTTACAATCACGTTTTTTCATGTAATTCTGATTTTTCCTGTCACATGGTCTATCAAAAGTATGCAACATGTGTACTCCTTGGATGAGGAACTAAATTTTGCATCCAAGGAATACTCCCGCTTGAAATTTGAGTAAAAAATTTGGGAGATAAGTTGAAAATACGAGTTGAAAAAGTAGTTTTATTATTTTATTATTTTTTAATATTTTTACCCTTTTACTTAAAAAATGGTGAATCATCCCCCATGGTTGACATTATCATCTTGAATCCTATTGGTTCTAAGATTATTTTGGTTGTACATTTTTCTTAGGAGGCCCATTTTAGACCTAAAAATTTCCCTAATGGAAGTCGTGAGAAGTTAATAAAACAAAGTAATCCTTTTACTTTGACAAAAGAATTGGAGAAGATAAAGATAACAATTCCCTTGATTGAGTTGGTCAAGACTGCAGTGTATAAGAAGAAGTTTTCAGATTTTATTAATATTTCTCAATGTGATAATGTGGCAGACACTGTGAATTTGCAAGAAGATAGACCAGTAGTGATGTTTGGTCCTCACATGGAAGAGGTGGATTCATCTACTCCTCCATTTAACATTTATTTATTGGTGCATTCTTTCATGTTACATAATTGTAAGTTGGAGTTGAGAGCTTCTCATAATTTGATGCCATTATCTATAATGAAGCAGTTGAATTTACAAATCACCAAACCTTATAAGGATCTTTACTCATTTGATTCTAATAAGGTTAAGTGTGTAGGGTTGATTAAAGATATGGTTGTGTCATTCGCTCAAATTCTAGTGAGGAGTCTTGTGATGGATGTGGTGGTAGCAGATATCCCAGCTCATTTTAGGATGCTTCTTTCTAGATCTTGAGGGGCTAATTTGGGAGGTGTTTTGAGATTTAAATTCACTTATGCCATAATACTAGTTTTTGGGGCAGAAGAGAGAAGATTGTACAGAGAAACTAGGTTTGTAAAAATAGTTACTGAGGAGAATGCAAGTAATTCCCCTATGTAAAACCAGGAAAAATATGAATTTTCTTGTTTCATGCTGCAAGAAGTTGCAGAAATTGATGAAGATATTCAAGCTAAACTCCATTCAGCAGTTGAGAATAAAGAGCTGACAAAAAATGGAGTCTAGAAATTGTATTTTGATGGTTCTTTCTCGAAAGATGGTATCGAGGAGAGTATTCTTTTAATCACTCCAAAATGTCATTTAATTCATTTTTCATATAAATTATAATTTGATTCTAAAAACAATAACTTGGAATATGAAACTCTGATTCCTGGGTTGCAAACTCCCAAACAATCAGGAGTACAAAATATATCTATTTTTGGAGATTCTGAGCTAGTAGTTAAACAAATTAAAAATCATTATCAAGAAAGACATCCAAGATTAAGAACTTACAGGAATTAATTGTGGGATTTAGTGGAGAATTTATTCCTTGGTTTTAATATAAAATTTTCCCTAGGGAAGGGAACAAGATAGCTAATTTTCTAGAAGTTACAACCAACACTTTTAAACCCCCTATAAATCGAAGGCTAAGATATCAAGTAGAGATCCGAGACAAGCCTTCAACTCTTGATAATGTGACGCATTGGTAGGTTTGTGAAGACGAAGAAGATGATAAGAGAATTTTCTAATTTAAAAGTTGACCAAGATGAAGATTTTGGAAAGAAAAAGGAGGGAGAAATTTCTTTTAAAGATTCAATTGGTAATCAGAATATTTTACAACTCAAGGATAACATAATACCAAAAGGATTGGTACCTCTAGAAAAATTATTTAATGTTGATGATGTTGCTATGAATCCAAAGAAACCGGAGCTTGAAGAGGACTTAGAATATTGCAATTTCGGTACAGATAAACAACCCAAAATGGTGAGAATATTTAAAGATGTGCCTAAAAATTTTAAACAAAGATATATAACCCCATTTAAAAAGTTTATTGATTCTTTTGCATGGTCATATAAATACTTGAATACATATGACACTAATATAGTCCATCAAAAAATCCCTTTGAATCTAGGAGTCCAATCTATTAAACAAAACCTAAGGCAGATCAATCCCTTGTTGTTGCCTTCAACTGAGAAAGAAGTTAAGAAATTGTTAAAGGATAAAATCATTGTTCTTTAAGGTATACAAATTGGGTGGAAAATATTGTACCAGTAAGGAAAAATAATGGTGAAATAAGGTTATATGTGGATTTCAAGAATTTGAATAGTACACCTTTGAAGGATAATTATCCATTGTCCAAGATGGACCGCATTTTCCAAAAAGTAACAGGTTCATATAGATTTTCCATGATCGATGGCTTCTCTAGCTATAATCAGATTGAAGTAGAGAAATAGGATCAGAATAAAATGAAATTTACAACTCTTTATGGCACGTTCATGTAAGCGAAAATGCCTTTAGGATTGATGAATGTTGGCGCCACATTCCAGAGAGCGATGGATATAGCATTTATAGGATAAAGTGATAAGTTTGTGGTGATTTATGTAGATGATATAATTGTCTTTTCTAAAACGTATGAAGAACATTTGGAACATCTACAGTGGACCTGTGAGAAGCATAGGATGTATGGTTTATCTTTAAACCCAAAGAAATCTCACTTTGCTTTGACAGAGGGAAATTTGTTGGTAGATATTCTTTCAAAATAAGAAATGAAGATAGACCCTACGAGAGTGGAGGCAATAAGTAATATACCTTTGACAATAAGAAAGAAACAGATTCAAAGTTTTTTGGGAAGAATTAACTTCTTCAGGAGGTTTGTCCCAAATTATGCTGAAATTGTCAAATAAATCACTAATATGATGAAGCAAGGGGCAGAAGTGAAATGGACTGCATCTGCAATGGATTCCTTTTGAAGAATTAAAGTAGCTTTGCAAGAAGCTCCGATGTTGATAAGTCCTAATTATGAAAATCCTTTTTAGATTTTTTATTTTGCTTCTGACTGTAGTATTGAAGTTGTACTTTTGCAAAAGAATGAGGAGCATAGAGAACAAGTTGTAGCCTTTTTCAGCTAAGTGTTGAGATATGCAAATCTAAAGTATAATATTTTGGAGAAGAAGGCTTATGCCTTGATTAAAGCCCTCAAAGCTTTCAAAGTTTATTTTCTTCAATCTGAGGTGGTTGCATATGTGCCAAATACTGTTGTTAAGGATGTTTTGGTTTAGAGTGATGTAGAAGGTAAAAGAGGTAAGTTTATAGCCAGGATACAGGAATATGATTTAGACATAAAACCTACAAAGCTAATAAAGGGTCAAGGTTTGGCTAAAATTTTGATAGAAACAAATTGTGAAACTTTGGGGATTAATCTTTTCGCTGAAGCTGAAGAGAAACAAGATGTTGGCAAAAAAACAAATTTTGAATCAAGTGATAAAATTAAATATAAATTATTGTGTTTTGAATGGTATAAATATATTGTGCATTACTTGTGTCTTTTTTGCGATCCTCCTACCATGAACATAACTAAATATAGGGCTCTAAAAGTAAAATCTTAGAAGTATGTGATTGTAGATGGGAAGTTATATTGGGGAGATCATGTGGATATCTTACTGCTTTCTCTAATACAAGGAGAAGTTGTTGAGATAATCAAAGAATGCCATGATAGCCTGTGTGGAGGTCATTATAGTTGGAAGATTACATCTCATAAAATTTTGAAAGATGGTTTCTACTGGACTTCTTTATTTTTAGATATTTATAAATTAGTGAATAATTTCCAAAAGTGCCAAATTTTTTCTGAGAATAAGAAGTTGGATCCACTTCCTTTAATTCTTGTTTTAATATAAGAGACTTTCAGACAATGGGGACTAGTTTATGTTGGAGAAATTAACCCACCATCGAGTGGCCAATGCAGGTGGATTTTAACAGGGACATATTACTTTACAAATTGGGTTGAAGCAGTGCCAACAAGAAAGGAAAATGAATTGGTGGTAATGAAATTTCTTGGAGAAAATATTTTCAGTAGATTTGGTCGTCCAAAGAAATTAGTGACTGATAATGCCCCAAGTGTTTAAATCTTCTAAGATGATTGATTTTTTCCATAAATACAATGTTCTTTTATCACATTCAAATTCTGACCATTGTCAAGGGAATGGGTTAGCATAATCTTTAAATAAGACATTGGTAAGGATGTTGAAGAAGACAATAATAGAGAATAAGAAATATTGGGATTCAAAATTAAATTTTACTCTCTGGGAAATTTGAGTAACTACTAGAAGATCAACTAGCAAGTCACCATATGAGTTGGTGTATGGTACTGAAGCATTGTTCCCTAGTCAGATCCCTAACCCTTTGGTATAATTGATTCAATATGTACAAGAAGAACCAAGTCCTATAATCAGAATAATGAATAGGTTGGTGGAGATGAATGAAACTAGAGATAACTTCAGTGAAAATATAATCATCTATCAAGAGAAGATGAAAACAATTTTTTACAGAAAATCCAAATGTTCTTTTCCAGCCGGCTGATCCTGTTTTAAGATGGAATGTTACATGAGAAGATAATGATAACCATCTTGTTTCATACTCAATATGATAACTTGTGACCCCTTAACATAGTGAAGAATCCTCTTGGCTACTTTCCAATAGAGCTAATGCAGCTCCTTGTACCTGGATACTACTCCATTGGAATAGGAGATGTGTGGTCATGAATGAGTGAGATACAAAATACTACCCATGAACTGTCAGTAAAGTGTACAATCTATCAATAGCATTGTACTTCCATCTTCTAGCTTAATTCTGGATAAGAAAGGTGTGGTTATTGGATTGCAGCCAATCATCTTGAATCTAACAAGTAGATCACATGCATACCTTTTTTGATCCAATATGATTTCTAAATTATATTGACTAATCTCAATACTAAGAAATTATTTGAGAAGCCACATGTTATTCATGGAGACATGTGATGTAGAGCAGACTTGACAACAAGAATTGTTGAGGGTGAAATACCCATGATAAGTAAGTTTCCTACACACAAGATTATCAACAATAATGAATAGAATTTCCTCAACATATAAACATTTGGATCAAAATTACAATGTTGGAACCTGGGACAAATGTAGGAGTCCATCTTCGTATACCATGCTTGAGGTGCATTTTGAGGCCATACAAACGATGGGTCTACACACTAATGATGAGTCCTGAATATATCCTTTCATTTTCTCCATATAGATATCTTCATTAAGATCACCATGAATAAATGTGTTCTTCACATCCAAGTGGTGAACCTCCCACTTCTTTGGTGCTGCTACTGCAAGATCTATCCTAGTGTAGGCCATTTTTTCCACTAGTGAAAATGTCTCATCATAATTAATCCCATGTACCTATGAAAAAAAAAATCTAGCATCCTTCCATTATTAGTTTTTATCATTATCCTTGCTTCTCCTTTGGTTATGCAGATCGATTAACAAGGAAAATCATTCAAACTACTAGAAGTGGAACCAAATCCAACATGTGGTTTGAAATGAGTGAATTGTATTCCTCATTTATTGTTGCTTCCCAATTTGGATTTCCTTCAAAATATTCCTAAGATTGAGGACCGGAAGTTGATACCATGTAGTAGTGCATGGAAATTCATGGTTTCATAACTGTAAGTGCATGCAACATGTCTTCCACTTGGGATATCATGGCAATATCATCTAAGAGATCACTCATGAGGCACCACTTCTGTGATGGAGGAGGTGGGGAATATTAATATTTTATGACATGCTAATTAGTTTTAGAATTATAATCTGAGGTGACCGAAGAATCATCATATTGAAGACCGACGCCTAGAAGTGGTGGAGGTTGTGCAACAAGTTCCTCTATAATTGCATGTAGAGGATTTTCTTCAAACTTTACACTCCTCTCAATAAAGATTTTTTTTTGACGCAAGATCTAGCAACTTGTATCCTTTAATTCCATGTTAATATCCAAAAAACATGCACTCCTTTCTTAGTGGCTCTAAATCCTTACACTTATCAAATCGAACTCAAGCCCATGCTTGCAATCCAAAGATACAGAAGTGGGTGACTTCTGGTTTCTTACCGCACCAGGCCTCATGAGGAGTCCCCCCCTTCATGGATTTTTGTGGTACTATTTTTTGTAGGTAAGCAACACAATTCATTTATTTAGCCCATAAATTTTAATGTAATGAAATTGCATGCAACATGTAGTTGACCATTTATTTTAGTGTTCTGTCCATCCTTTTTGCCATGTTGTTTTGCTACGGAGTGTACAACATTGTGTTGTAACAAAATACATACTTATGAAAAAATCATTTCCATGTATTTTTTCACATATTTTACCCTATTATCTTTGCACAATATTTTGATTCCTTTTCATTCGTGTTTTTATACATGTTCTTTAAAGTCCTTGAAACATGCAAACACCTATGACTTGGATTTAATAAAAAATACCCAAGTATAGTGTGACTAGTCATCTATAAATGCAATGACAACCCTTATCTTACTCATAGACGACTGGGGAAAAGGTTCACTGATATCGTTGTGCACAAGCTTCGGGATTGATGGGGCCCTTGTTTCATTTCCTTTCTCAAAATTTTCCTAAGGATGTTTTCTCATAATGTATCCATTAAAAAATCCTTCAGGAAATTAAATGTTGGGAAGCACTCTAACTTTTCCTTCTCTACTGAGTTTTTGGAGGTAGATCTAACTAAAATTCCTATATCTTTCATGCCACAATCTCTTGGTTTGCATGCATTTCTAATATAACTGAATAAGATTCAGAAGAAAATTTTGAAATAGAATACAACCTTTCATAATGATCCACTTTACTTACAACAACTATAGAGTTTCCTGTCATCTTAGAGATGGAAACAGTGTTAGGAGTAAATTCTGCATGCTTTTCTATGCTAGAATATGTTTTCAAGTACATCGATGGTATCTTTATGGATAAGTATGGGAAATAAAATACATCTTGAAAGCATTTGTTGTCCATATCTAATATTCCTTTTCCATGTACTTGGATAGGGTTATTATCTCCCATAAGTATGGGAGGAACAAAACATGTTTCCATGGTAAAAAAGGAATCTCATGAGGTAGCCATATGGTGTGATGCCCCACCATAAATAATCCAAGAATCATAAGAATATGAAATTGATACAAGTGCATGATATTTACCTCAATCATTTTATTCTTTCAACTTCTTTTTGCGCCATTAGAACTACAATCTCTAAGATATTGTTGTTGGAGTCTCTCCACCATGATGTGAATCTACTTCTTTATGCATGGAGATTGGAATGAAAACATCTATTGAAATAAGTGTGCTTGTTAATCTTTCCTTCTTCAATCTCTAATTTTTGGACATGGAAGAATCATCATTAGAGTTATAATTTGGTCCTTTTCTATTATCATTATCTTTCTTTTATTTCTACTTATATTTGCACTTGATGCTTCCCCTAACAACAACTGCATGTACATTGGAACTTTTTAGGGTTTCCATTTTGATAAGTTTGTCTTGTTCTTGCATGAGAGACTCAATGAAAGAGTCGATCGATGGCATATTATAGACTATGCCTATCATTAATCTTGAAGCATGGAATGAAGAAACGGAAAAAAAGTATTATGCTCTAAGCTTGGAGAAAATCGAGATAATAAATTTTTCCTCTCTCTTTCCAATACCACATACATTTAGATTTTGAGGTAGCAAGTTGAAATTTGTGATGAAGTCCTGCAGGGTTTCAAAACTACTCAGGATAAAAAATATGAGCTCGTTTTCCAACACATGTTCACGGATCATGTTCTGCTTGCCACAAAGATCCTCAAGGGTTGTCCAAACTTCTTTGCAAGTGGTGGTGAACACTATGTGAAAGAGAAGATCTACAGAAATGGATAAGCAGACTCAAGCCCATATGCTTCATCCATTTTGTTGAAGTATTTTTTCTTCTTGAGAGTTGCATTCAGCTCATCTTCATTTCCCATAGTGATTCAAAATAGCTCGTTACTTCTAACAAGAAGACGTATTCTTGACTTCTATTCATGCCAATTTAGTGTGAGATTCGCTTGTTCTTGATATTGTAGGGAATGATCCATCGTCTTTAATCTTCAATCTTCAATACCTGCAAATGTGATTGTACTTTTTTTCACCACCAATCGTGCTTTGATACTATGTGAAATTTTGTGTTACACCTGCACGGAATCTAGGTGGAAACAAAAGTAACATTTTCAAGCTAATAACTAAAGATTGCAAGAGAGATTAGAACATAATTTTTCTATATATATCTATATAAAATAATGAATTATAATACAATGATATATAGCCCCCATGAGAACATGAGCTTTGGTTGGGTGTCATAGTTCATGGATAACATCTCTCAACTATCATGGTTCATTCATGACTCCATTCATAGTGTGATTGAAGTACAAATAAGTCTGACTTACAACTATCTCTTAACTTATGGTGAGGAATCCAATACATGGTAGTGGTTCTAAGGTAAGAGAAACATGTGACTAATAAGGGAAATACATAAGGAAGTTTATATACACCAATAGGCTATTAGTGTATATACAACATTTTTTTTAATTACTTTTTCAAATTAATATCATCCGGAGCTTACTATATTCGAGAAAGCTAGCATATCATTATATTTATTAAAAACAAAAACAAAACTAAAACTAAAATGGATAGCATCTCCAACCTACTATATTCGAGAAAGCTAGCATATCATCATACTTCTATTAAAAAAATGGAAATTACGCTTCCAAATTAATACCATGTGTAACTTACCATATTACATTCTAAAAAGCTAGCATATTATCATACTTTTGTAAATTTACTCTTCTAAATTGAATCAGATGTAACTTACTACTTTCTAGAATATTAGCTTTCGATAAAAAAGTAGTATGAAACGATTTTGTGCCTAGGTTATTAGGTTATAAGGTCTTATCAAACCTTGCTACCCTATTTTGAACATGGATGTTCTTGAGTTATTACCATGTTAATATGCCACTCCCTTGGCTATTTTGATAAAAATTGTCCCATGTGTTGCATGTAAAAAAACAAAACTACACCAAAATTAACATAAAATAAGACTGATATATTATTCGTCCTTGCCTTCATCAAGGCTATAAAGATAACTAGATCGTTGACCAATTTTTTTTGGATTTATTACCATTTAACCAAAGTTTTATAGTGCAATTTGCATCCATTTAAATTTTAACGAAATTTTTTGGATTGAAAAACATCAACCTCTTATTACATGCTTCACTTATCCATAACAATGTTGTGACAATTTATTTTATCCAATGTCAATATTGCATGTTGTGAAAAATTATTTTACCCAAAGTCTGGGGAAAATTTTTCTAGTATCCAAAGGTTTTTTATAACCAATTTTTTTTCAACACTGCACCCAAAGTTTTGTCCTACACAACAACCAACTCTTGGTGTCGGATGTTGTCGATTCCATATGTTGGAGACTTATCAACAGTCCTCGACGTGTGTACAAGTGGCATATTTCATGTATAACTGAGATGGGCATGGTAAGAGACCTGCAGGTGCTGGTAAGGGAGAGATGGGCATGCTAAGAGATCTGCTAGTAAAGGAGACAAAAGTAGGTAAAGGAGAAAAAAATTTATGGCAGAGAAGGATATTGTTGAAGCTCACAAATGTCTCTCACGTCTCGAAGTCAAGTACTCTTAAAAAAAATATAAACAAAATCTTATGCTACAAAAAAACTCAAAAACAAGGCAGTTTCAGTTGCAAAAATCCTATGCATAGAAGTCATTTCAAGAATGAAGCTTTTCTCGGTTGCTTTCCTATCCTGGAATTCTGAAGTCTAAAAAACCTAGCTGTGGAATATTGATAAGCCATGACATTGAAACTATAGAACAATTTGCAAGATTGCTTAGTGCCGAAGTTGAAATTTATTTGTCAGAAATATGAAGTTCCAATTGTCTCACGTGTTTGATAGAATATTCTAGCTATGAATACACTTCTCGCATTGTAATTGATATTAGAAATGAATTTAAATATTTTTGCAACAATTACACACCATCTGAATAAACAACATCAAAACTTACTTCTAATGAACACATAACAACTAGGCAAGGAAGGGAAGGGAAAATTATTGTTGAGGCTCATGAAAGTCGCTCATGTCCTGAAGTTAGGTACACTTCAAAAAACATAAATGATATCTTATGTTACAAAAAAACCCAAATTAAAGACAGTTTCAGTTAGAAAAGTCCTCTTAATAGAAGTCGTTTCAAGAAATAAGTTCTGCCCAATTCCTTTCCTATCCCGGAAGTATGAATTCTGAAAAACCCAACTGTGGAACACTGGTAAGCCATGAAATTGACAATATGAGACAATGTGCAAGATGGTTTGCTGCAGAATTTGAAATATATTTGTCACAAATCTGAAGTGCCAATTGTCTTATTCGTTTGATAGGATTTCTAGTTCTGAATACGCTTCTGACATTATAATTGGTATTATCAAAGAATTGGAATATTTATGTAGACCATCCAAATAAAAAACATCAAAACTTACCTATAATAAACACGTAACAACCCGACCACAACCAGTAAAGAGAGCTAGAATCTAATCCATGAAGTGTGCAACGAGTCAGGCCTTTATAAATATCCCTTTGCAGCAATAAGACACCTTCAGCAAGCTCACCTAACTTATATCGTTTTGACAACGAATGCTAAAAAATCATGTACCCTTTGGCTAGTGGGGATAAAATTAATATCCCACTGATAGGTGAGCTATGTAGTGATTTAGTGCTTTTGACTGAAGTAAGTCATGAAGAGGCTCGAGATAAAACAAAATAAGCTCATCTTCTGAGAATGTAATATATTTTGAACTAGTTTTCTTATTCACGATCACTTATAGGGGGATCCAAGTTCACCATGTACACCCACAACATTTCCTACTACGGTTTTATTATTATTTTAGAAAAAGGAAATTTGGGCTTAGTGAGGCAATGTATAAATATGGACAAGTGTTTACAATGTTAGAACGTACCAAGGATATTAATACCATTGAGAACCATGTCAACGAGTGAAACTATGCCAGCCTCATATAAAGTAATTAATTTTTTATAACAAATTTGTGGGCCCATCTCTTGGCCACTCATCCACACAATTGATATCATGTCCTTCGTAGTATCGTCGTGCTTGTTGTTGGTAGAGCCAGGGACATAGCTAATAGTTTCTAAGTGTTCTCACTAATGTTATCACAACTAGGCTAGATGCTATAGTCCAATAAAGAACTAACCCTACACTACATCTCGATGCCATCTTGATGTTTTAGATTTAAACTTGTGAGTTGGGGAAAAAGATTTATTTCATTTGTTTAGGCTTTCTCTACTGTTTCAGTGGTATGATTTTGTTAAATTTTATGTAATTCAATGAAGAAGTCTTAGTATTATGAGGATTTTAGTTAAAAGTTCCTTTGATCCTATTAGAACTAGTTCATCTTGTGATGTTAACCTCATTTATCTGTTAAATGTTTCTTTATGCTTAGTTCTCGAGTGAAATTTCTTTAAATTTCTCTTTTAATGCCAAATTTTTTTATTTTTTTTTGTAAGCTTAGGTAGATCCTTCCCATTTTCTATTAATTTAAAATCGGGCAACAATGATACAAAAATTATATCTCAACCTGCCCATAGGAAACCAGGTCAGTTGCCCATCTAATTGCAAAGTAAGTCAACCAAAACATAAACAGTCTTAATAACCTATACAAAATCTAACGATACTAAATATCTAAGTCTGTATATACTATCATTTACATAAAGAGAAACTAGCCGCTAAAAAAGTAACTGATAACATTAATCATCTTTTGACTCCACAGGAGCAAGATCTTTGGCACTGGAACCCGGTATGTCCACCTCAACCTGCTGCATTGATTTGATATCCTTCTCCATTCTGCCTAGTCTCACATACTGATGCAACTGGCGGAGGTTAATTTCCTGAATATTTCTAGCAATATCCGTGAGAGTAGACTTCAGCTTGGATTCTGCTATCTCTTGAGTAGACATAACCGCTTTTGCTAACAGACATTTTATCAGCCAATAAGTTCTAATTGACTACTGGAACAGAGAGATACGTCCTTGGGTATGGCCTGGATCAACCACAACATTCTGTAGGTCTTCAGATGCCATATCATCCTCCATATTCGTGTTATTTAGCACCTCAGTTTACCAGCCATAAATACGAAACTTAACAGAATTAAGAACTTCTGCTGCAAACGTTTTCACTAAGGAGTTTTTTAATAGTTTAGGCTTTTTTAATTTTCTTTCTAATGTGTTTGATGGCCTTGTTCTCTTAAACTTTATGCAAATCAGTTCCAGTGCTATGATTATTTCAAATTAAATATTCGTTTTTGTAATATTTGACCTCATTTAGCTTTTTTTCCCATCCATTGCATATTACTCTCATGAGTGGCTTCTTAGATTTCTTGTCATTTATGCCTTATTACTATGGTAAAGTCTTTACATTTTCCTTGGGATATGGAATTTATTTCTCTCCTTAAGTTGGTATAAGATGCTCACTGTATCTCGAGCTTTCATTTTGACCCTAAAATTTCTTTCGTTGTATCAATTTTCCAAGTCCATTAAGTCTTGAATAGATTGCCCCAACAATAGCTAATACAATTGAAGAAATGTCCTAGTTAATCACAAGTTTCTTTCAATAATTTTTTCTTACGCATTTTATATTAGTTATAACCGTGGATTTAAAAAAATATATAGTTTAGCTGATCATAAGTTTAAAAGATGATGGTGTTTAAGAGTTTACTTGATGAAATTTACTTCAATGGAAATGATAATCTGTTATTTTGTACATTTGATTGATGGCAGTTACTTCAATGGAAATGATAATGTGTTGTTTTGTACATTTGATAGAAGCAGTATGGACATTTAGAACCACATCTATTGTAACGCCCACGTAAACTATTGTAAATTACAATAGTTACCATGTTTTACAAAAATAGTTGTTTCAAGAATTAGTTAAATATGAACGAATTCTTGAATCAGTTAATGGAAAACGAATTCCTGAACGAGTATCATTTATTTATGGGAAACAATACAAAAGTGGTGAAACACCCTTACAAATAACGAGTCATGTCATCTTGGATTGCGAACCTTGGGATTCACAGAGGCGTGTTCAAACAGAAAGGGAAAAGAGAACACATTTCCCTGCAAAGGGAGAGCCTTAGATCTTTTGGGTTTTAGGGTATGGATAGACTGAAACTAATCAATGGAGAAAGAGATGAAACCTGAAGGGAGTAAATCCAACTCCATGTCCAGATTCAAGACCGTGTGCGTATACTATGGCAGCGTGTACATGGCAGAGGGAGAGCCTTAGATCTTCTGGGTTTTAGGGTATCGATAGACTGAAACTAATCAATGGAGATAGAGATGAAACCTGAAGGGATTAAATCTAGCTCCATGTCCAGATTTAAGACCGTGTGTGTATACTGTGGCAGCATGTACATGGCAGAGATACTGCTACAGTGTTTTGTTAACAAGAGTTTTCGACCTACAGACCCATTTATTGCATGGCATCATACAGACAAATGGTTTTGGACACTTTCTATGCATTAATGGACGAGAGAAAGGATTCAAATATGCCTTTGAAATGAGAGTCGACTGCCAAGGTAAGTGACTCTGGTTTACTTTCTTTATGATATCGTCTTTCTCTTTGTGAGTTAAAAGGTATAAGAGAAGACTATATATATCATGATTGCCAAGATAAGTATTTTGGCTAATTTTCATTATATAATCTTTTGTTGTGAGAAGAAAGATATAAATAAAAATTATATATCATATAGTTTTCTGCAAAAAGATTATTAGAAAATAGAAATACCAACGATCTTTTTTATATTTCTAGTTATAAATTACATATGTCAAGAAAAAGGTATTTCATTAGTTTATTGGGATTCGATAAACAAATTTATTGTTGACTATTTTCATAAGAATGGATTTATCTTGGAAGTAGAAGATAAGTCCATTGCCTTAATTCCTTTGCAAGGGTTTGCAAAGGTTACATGTTAACTTTGTTATTATTTTAGAAGGTCTATCTAGCTCTTATGCCCAAATAAGGCTTAGTTATGCACTTTATTTCTAAAAGAGATTTTCTTGAATAGATTCAAAGAGGGTAACTCTTTAATAAAAATATTTACATAAGCAAGAAAATAGAAGAGGAATGCTCTTAATTTAACAAGAGATTCTTTGTTTTGTACTCATTAAATTAAGAAGTGATAACAAGTCTTTTCTTGAATAGATTAAGGAGAGTGACTTTTGAATTATGTTCATGTATAGTGAACAAGAAAAGAGAAGTTTCTCACATTAATATTCTATTCATTAACCATGTTGTGAGTAATAATTATTTAATAAATCCATGGATAGTTTACCATGGTAATGATAAAGATTAATTACTAAATCCATGGATAGTTTCATAAAACCATGGGTAGTTTTTCCATGGTGTTGACAAAGATTAATTATTTCATAAAACCATGGGTAGAATACCATGGTGTTTGCAAATATTAGTTATTTAATAAATCCATGAATAAATTACCATGGTGTTGGTAAAATTAAGTTATTTATTAATGGTTAAAGGAAACAAAACAGTTTTATTCCTTAGATGGATAAACTAAGTGATTAATTTACATTATCATGATTATGATGTTAAATTCCTTTTGGAGGAAGATCTTGCATATACATGCAATATATGTATTAACTTTTATTGAAAAAGAATATACACATATGTATGTAGAAATATAGCTTGTAGTATTAAAACTATATTGAATATGATTATTAGTATAATCTTGAAAATGAGACATGTATTTATACTCTTAATTGTGTATTTTTACATATGTTTACATGCTCACTAGCAATGAGACTTTCTTTGGAAAGACTCGTGAAGAAGGTTATGTGCTTCGTTGTGTAAGCACTCCTTTATGGAGAGTCTTTTGGAATCGGTATGCATTCGCATGCATGGAGGAAAAAATTGTTATGTTAGCTTGCATTCCATGCACTAAAGATAATAGCTTAAGGGTTAGCTATTTTTATTAAACTTATGTAAATCACATGCATAAATATCTTAACTGATGTATCAATTTATTTTAAAGAAAGCTTGGGAGATGTAGCCATTGTCTTACAGGAATGTGCTTATGCGACGTAAGCATTAGTTATTGTGATGAATTATAACCAGCACATATGAGGTATGTGTTATTAAAGAGAGAATGACAAGGTATTTTACTTTTTTTTCATGATTACACATTGATTAATACTTTATGAATCTTGAAATCATTCTATGTTGAAGGCATCATAGCAGGGAATGATGGTGACATGTATGAAGGAATATTATGCTTGTCCTGGTGGCAGGTAAATGATTAAGTTCATGCAGAGGAGTGCGAGTTGCAGGAAAGTCCAATGTACGATGGTCCATTGGAGGTACATCCATGCCACCAAGATCTGAAGATCTGAAGATATGAAGACCAGAGGGTAAATGGTATCGTATTTATTATAATGGCTTTAAGCTAGATATTTGCATATTTTCTTGTAAGATTATATAAACGATGGTTAAGGGATGGTATCCTTTATAAGCCATTGAGTGATGGGCTGAACACCCTCACGAGCATTTAATAATGAAATTAAACGTTTGCTGGTTTTCACCCTACGGGGTTTCCAGGGTATATTGGTGTTCAATGATGTGATTGATTATTGTGTCTAGATGATGAGGTTGATTTCTTTCTTTTTATGATGTTCATAATGGAAATTATGTGATAACTATATGAGTAATGAGATGAATGGATGGTTACATCATATAGTATTAAGTTAATATACTATAATGGAGGTTGTTAAGGGTTAAGGAGTTTACTATTCTTATTCATAAAATTACACTGGGAACTGTTAAACATTCTATGTAATGATGAGTAACTTGTATAAAAAAATTTAACTCCTTACATTTCCCTGTGAAGTTAATGGCGTATTTTACAAGTGGTATCAAAGCTAAAGGTTCAAAAACTGGCACCTTTGGGATTTAGCGAAAAGAAATTGAGAGATCCAAGGTGAAAAATGCATATGTGAAGGAAGGCATCGCATCTCTAATTCAGGTTGAATAAGGAATTTCAAGAGATAAGTATTATTATCTTTCTTTTCTTGGAACACTAGTTATTACATTTATGGAAAATACACTGCTTACAAAGTAAATAACTGTTGAGTTAGTGTTTCTTTAAAAAAGGATATGTATTTTCCATGTACGTAAAACTTCTATCGTTGTGTTGAAGTTTCCTTGAAAGGAGTTGGGAATTTGTTTCTTGAAAAAGAAACATGTATGTGCTTGAAAATTTAACTAATATACATTTGAATTTTTCTAGGAGAGAAATATGTATATTTTGAAAATAATTCTTGAATGTGAATCTTGCAACTAAAAGAGACAAATATAGAGTAAAACGTGGTTTTACTTAATATGCAAGATTGTGCTAGTTATGTTGGAAAGTAATAAAGCATTTCTAATAAGATAATCTTTTAGAAATATATACCATGGTAAAAAACCAAACTACTATGCTAGTTTTGCTGAGAAGAACCCATGTGAGTTCTTGCAAAGATTACTAGTACACATCTTAAAAGGTGTGAGCACTAGTAAAACATAAATAAGTAAACTTGCTTGCTTATATATATATCCTATTTTAGAAAAGATAGGAAGCATGTTTTCTTTAAAAGGGACTATGTACTTGTGTGTTAAGTGAAAAGGAATCCAAGTTCTTTTCTTGAAAATAAATATAGGCTAAAGAGAATAACCTCTTGAATATACTACATTGCTATTAAAGGTTAAGTTAACCTTGTTAGTGTTGCATAGTTTTTATGCATAAAAGAGGCTATCTATGATAAATTATTGGAAGCAAAGCATGAGCAACTTGCATGTAGAATCATAGAGGAACAAGGTTCTTTGCATGCAATAGTTGTATTAGATTTCATCGGAAAGAACATAAGTTTATATGTGGAAAAAGATAACATGTTTTGTTATCATACATTAGAAAAGAATTCTTTGGCAAAGAAGATGAATTACATGTACAAATATAAAGTAATGTTTTTGTCTCCTTAAAATATATACATGGCTAATGTGGGTAAAATATTTTGAAAATAAGGGCATGTATTCTTATGTTTTATTCCATTAGTTTTATGGAAAAGAAAACCATGTTTTGCATGCCTATCATGTTATATGCCCTCGAAGAGGAATCATGAGTTTTCCTACTCGATTATGTTAGTACTCTGTTGGGAAATTAATCTTTATGCATTGTATGCATAGGAATAACAGCCAATGTGTTAGCTTTATTCTATTTGCATGCTCCAAAAGAAAATCTAAAGTGGTGGTTCTTTTGTAAAAGTTTAAGCAAAACGAATGCACATTGTGTCATTTTCCATTAAAGGAATTTTTTAATAGATATAATTATTTGTGTACGGATGTGTGCGTGTGTGGAAAATGTCATAATAATGTGGGAGTTATTTGACATGAATTGATAATTAGTTACTCACACTAATGTAGAGATGTTAGAAGAAAGCATGTTGTGACATTGCATTCACATCTCATATATGCACATGAGTAGGTGTTAAAGGATCACTCAAAGATTGATTATTTATTGATTAAAGCTTTATCTAATCATGCTAAAAAAAAA
The DNA here is from genome assembly GCA_034641835.2 of Pinus albicaulis. Lineage (NCBI taxonomy): Eukaryota > Viridiplantae > Streptophyta > Pinopsida > Pinales > Pinaceae > Pinus > Pinus albicaulis. The sequence goes on along the minus strand of CM076584.1, from coordinate 954,639,971 downwards.
TCTTGTCGACGCTGCTAAAAGAAAACACTGTTGTAGAGGAGCAATGAGAATTTCTTGATGGGGATGAGTACTGCAGTAGGGAGAGAAGTTCTTCAAATGAAATAAAGATAATTATTCTATTTTACTTTATTTTAAGAATTCTATGCATATGCATGTTGATTCTTTAAAAATGAATTGTTATATATATGGCATTGCATGAGATTAGCTTCCATTTAAGAGAGTTCTTAAAAAGTACATGCTATTATAATATATTCTTTTCGGATAAGAATATGCATATGAGATTAATATGTGTATTATGCTTTATTTCTTTAGGAAAGAAAGTATAACAGCATGAAAGAAAAATAGTTATTTTTCATTTGAGCTTGAAAATATGCAATTGTTTTTGCACGCAATAAAATTTCTAAGTTACAATGCACTACTTTAAAAAGATGAACGTGTATAGTGATGGTGTGTGAAACTAATGCATGAATGCAAAAGATGAAGAAAGTCCTACTATAAAATGATGGAGTGTTAAAATTAAATTGAATAAAGTCTCTTAATGGATTAAGTTGTGAAACTTAACTAAATGACTAGTTGACTGACTAGTGTTTGCATGAGTCGTCATGGATGCATTAAAACTATTGACTAGTTATGAATGAATAACTAATGAAAGTTATATGCACGAATCGATTTTGACTAAAGCTATTTGAAAGTTGTGAACAAGTGATTATGATAATTACTTCGTACGTTAGTCTTTTGGAACAAAACATTATGGGCATTGGAAATGTGTGCATAAGATAATATGTGCTTGAGAAATACATATTTATGATTAGCATTGTTTCTTATAGTAAGCATGGGTAGCTTAATAGAAACAGAAAATCTGTGAAAATAAAACATCGCAAACATGGAAATATGGATTGCAACAGTAAGTGTTAAAGTATAATGTTTTAATGTGAAAGATTTTGTTATTTCAAAAAAAAAAATGATACTGTACAGCACATGAATGTTACTTTCAGGGGGGAAGTTGTGACAGCTTCATTAAGTTAACTAGTATTAACTAATTAAAGACAATTTGTTTAATTTTCTTTTATCTGGCAAGAAAAACTTAAATCATCACTGTTGATAAAGAAAATTATTTAATTTGTTGAAAATTAATTAATGAAAGAAAATCTTTCTAAGCTGATGGTAAAAATGTTTCCAAGAATAGGAAGTGGTTAGGGGCAGTTGGAAAGATAGTTACCTACTCCTCTGAGGATAAGCTAGATCCCCGAGGAGGAGTAGGCGTTCTGTGAAATTGGTAAAGGGGGAGTATTTTCTCGAACTGGTTGGGACCAGTTGAAAATAACTTCCAGCAACCCTTGTAAAGACAAAAACATCTGAGTGTGACTGGAATTGGAGAATTGGACCGGATTGTCTCGAATTTCTCTTCCAGGCTTTTCTGAGTGTGACTAGATTTGCCATCCCAATGTCACAGCAGGAGAATCCATTGTTGACCCGTGACACTGTCCAGATTCTAGAGCTAGGGGGAAAGTGGAGGACGTAATAGCCTCACTTGATGGTTGGGAGGACCATAGCTTGAAAGACTAAAATTCCAAATAAGTATAAAGAGCTTAGCACTCAGAAAATGAATTACTGAATGTATAAGTTCATTTATAATATTACAAATTTGTTTGAATGTCTTAGCAGATGCTAGGATATGCCTATGGTGCAAGGATTGACCATTGGTATAATTAGAGAGCTAGATTCTCTCTGAGTACTTTTTAAGTACTGTATGGATGTCGTTAGCAGGAGCTAAGACAGTGTGCACGTGATGCATTGATGAGAGGGTTGGTTCTCTCTGAGTACTTATGGAAGTACTTTGATTAAAACATCTCTTTATATTGCAAGAATTTTTTATAGTTACAAGTGTTTTTATTTCATTGAGACTATGTGACTAACGTGATTGAATGGTTAGTCATACATTACAGGCTCTTTCCAGGAACTGTTCATGGGTGTTCAACCATTCTATGAGAGCTTACGTAAAAGCCATCATTTCTTTCAATAGTAATTGGAAAGCTGAATAAGGAATAAGCAGTTAGAAATGAAAATGAAATATTCTTTGCGCTATACATGCTTATGAAAAAAATATTGTCTCAATTAATGGCATTTAAGGAAACGAAAGTGTTTCATTGTGAAGGGAAAGGACTCCCTTTTGGTTTTTTATATTATTATACCATGAGTATAAGTTTAAATTTCAGTGAGAGAAGCACACCGAGGAGGGTGTTCTCTTAAGGGGGGGAGTATGTAACACCCACGTAAACTATTGTAAATTACAATAGTTACCATGTTTTACAAAAATAGTTGTTTCAAGAATTAGTTAAATATGAACGAATTCTTGAATCAGTTAATGGAAAACGAATTCCTGAACGAGTATCATTTATTTATGGGGAACAATACAAAAGTGGTGAAACGCCCTTACAGATAACGAGTCATGTCATCTTGGATTACGAACCTTGGGATTCACAGAGGCGTGTTCAAATAGAAAGGGAAAATAGAACACATTTCCCTGCAAAGGGAGAGCCTTAGATCTTTTGGGTTTTAGGGTATCAATAGACTGAAACTAATCAATGGAGAAAGAGATGAAACCTGAAGGGAGTAAATCCTACTCCATGTCCAGATTCAAGACCGTGTGCATATACTGTGGCAGCGTGTACATGGCGGAGGGATAGCCTTAGATCTTTTGGGTTTTAGGGTATCGATAGACTGAAACTAATCAATGGAGATAGAGATGAAACCTGAAGGGAGTAAATCTAGCTCCATGTCCAGATTCAAGACCATGTGCGTATACTGTGGCAGCGTGTACATGGCAGAGATACTGCTACAATGTTTTTTTAACAAGAGTTTTCGACCTACAGACTCATTTATTGCATGGCATCATACAGACAAATGGTTTTGGACACTTTATGTGCATTAATGGACGAGAGAAAGGATTCAAATATGCCTTTGAAATGAGAGTCGACTGCCAAGGTAAGTGACTCTGGTTTACTTTCTTTATGATATCATCTTTCTCTTTGGAAGTTAAAAGGTATAAGAGAAGATTATATATATCATGATTGCCAAGATAAGTATTTTGGCTAATTTTCATTATATAATATTTTGTTGTGAGAAGAAAGATATAAATAAAAATTATATATCATATAGTTTTCTGCAAAAAGATTATTAGAAAATAGAAATACCAACGATCTTTTTTATATTTCTAGATATAAATTACATATGTCAAGAAAATGGTATTTCATTAGTTTATTGGGATTCGATAAAAAAATTTATTGTTGACTATTTTCATAAGAATGGATCTATTTTCATAAGAATGGATTTATCTTGGGAGTAGAAGATAAGTCCATTGCCTTAATTCCTTTGCAAGGGTTTGCAAAGGTTACATGTTAAATTTGTTATTATTTTAGAATGTCTATCTAGCTCTTATGCCCAAATAAGGCTTAGTTATGCACTTTATTTCTAAAAGAAGTTTTCTTGAATAGATTCAAAGAGGGTAACTCTTTAATAAAAATATTTACATAAGCAAGAAAATAGAAGATGAATGCTCTTAATTTAACAAGAGATTCTTTGTTTTGTACTCATTAAATTAAGAAGTGATAACAAGTCTTTTCTTGAATAGATTAAGGAGAGTGACTTTTGAATTATGTTCATGTATAGTGAACAAGAAAAGAGAAGTTTCTCACATTAATATTCTATTCATTAACCATGTTGTGAGTAATAATTATTTAATAAATCCATGGATAGTTTACCATGGTAATGGTAAATATTAATTAATAAATCCATGGATAGTTTCATAAAACCATGGGTAGTTTTTCCATGGTGTTGACAAAGATTAATTATTTCATAAAACCATGGGTAGAATACCATGGTGTTTGCAAATATTAGTTATTTAATAAATCCATGAATAAATTACCATGGTGTTGGTAAAGTTAAGTTATTTATTAATGGTTAAAGGAAAGAAAACAATTTTATTCCTTAGATGGATAAACTAAGTGATTATTTTACATTATCATGATTATGATGTTAAATTCCTTTTGGAGGAAGATCTTGCATATACATGCAATATATGTATTAAATTTTATTGAAAAAGAATATACACATATGTATGTAGAAAGATAGCTTACATTGAATATGATTATTAGTATAATCTTGAAAATGAGACATGTATTTATACTCTTCATTGTGTATTTTTACATATGTTTACATGCTCACTAGCAATGAGACTTTCTTTGGAAAGAATCGTGAAGAAGGTTATGTGCTTCGTTGCGTAAGCACTCCTTTAGGGAGAGTCTTTTGGAATCGGTATGCATTCGCATGCATGGAGGAAAAAATTGTTATGTTAGCTTGCATTCCATGCACTAAAGATAATAGCTTAAGGGTTAGCTATTTTTATTAAACTTATGTAAATCACATGCATAAATATCTTAACTAATGTATCAATTTATTTTAAAGAAAGCTTGGGAGATGTAGCCATTGTCTTGTAGGAATGTGCTTATGCGACGTAAGCATTAGTTATTGTGATGACTTATAACCAGCACATATGAGGTATGTGTTATTAAAGAGAGAATGACAAGGTACTTTAATTTTTTGGCATGATTACACATTGATTAATACTTTATGAATCTCGACATCATTTTATGTTGAAGGCATCATAGCAGGGAATGATGGTGACATGTACGAAGGAATATTATGCTTGTCCTGGTGGCAGGTAAATGATTAAGTTCATGCAGAGGAGTGCGAGTTGCAGGAAATTCCAATGTACGATGGTCCATTGGAGGTACATCCATGCCACCAAGATCTGAAGATCTAAAGATATGAAGACCATAGGGTAAATGGTATCGTATTTATTGTAATGGCTTTAAGCTAGATATTTGCATATTTCCTTGTAAGATTATATAAACGATGGTTAAGGGATGGTCTCCCTTATAAGCCATTGAGTGATGGGCTGAACACCCTCACGAGCGTTTAATAATAAAATTAAATGTTTGCTGATTTTCACCCTACGGGGTTTCCAGGGTATATTGGTGTTCAATGATGTGATTGATTATTGTGTCCAGATGATGAGGTTGATTTCTTTCTTGTTATGATGTTCATAATGGAAATTATGTGATAACTATATGAGTAATGAGATGAATGGATGGTTACATCATATAGTATTAAGTTAATAAACTGTAATGGAGGTTGTTAAGGGTTAAGGAGTTTACTATTCTTATTCATAAAATTACAGTGGGAACTGTTAAACATTCTATGTAATGATGAGTAACTTGTATAAAAATTTTTAACTCCTTACATTTCCCTGTGAAGTTAATGGTGTATGTTACATCTATAATGTTGATTTCTCATGTTCCTACTAAATAGAATGCTATGTTAACAGCTAAGAACATCTCCTATGTAGCAAGCGAGGATTAACAACCAGGTAATAATGGTCTTGTTTGTAAATACTTGTGCATGTTTTGCAGGTACAACAAATGAAAAGCAGGGAAACACAAATACAAAAAGAGAAACCACAAGGGCAATTGCAACGTCATCTTCTTGCCCACATAAAAGGAATGTGAATCATTCTTCCTTTAATGGTGCTACTAACTTCAACAATTCTGAAAATCTGATTGCAAATTCAATGCCCAATGCCATGGTGTCAAAAATCCTTTAGGAACGTTTGAAGTCTCTGCACCAAAGAAAGGGATTTGACAATCCCACTGTGAAAGTTATATAAGTCCACTTTTTTATCTCCATCTATATTTGACATTAATCTGAATAATAACTTTCTCATTATTCTATGAGAAAATGCACTTGTCTATATGACATTATTTTGAAGGTTATATAATTCTGGTTTCTCTGTTAAATTTTTCACATTAGGCAACTCTATTTGTTTTGTGTAATAAAGTTTCAATTTATTGGAATTTTATGTGGCTATTGCAATTATAAATAATGTTCTAACCAGTAATTGGATTTGGATTCCAGCAATTGAAGCACCTGGAGGCTTTTTGTTTGAATGGTGCTCTGTGTTTTGGGATATTTTCATCTCACTGACAAAATATTCCTGTTACATGAATTACCTTTGGGCTATGGTGCGCTTGAATACATAGTTTCAGTGACATGGTATATTTTGTTACAGTTTACACTCTGGCTTTATATACAACTTCAACAGACCTGGTATTTGTTGTCTAAGTTCTTAAGTCACTGTAAATTTTGTTTAATGTTTGTTGAAAAGGACTTAGATATTGAGGCTATTGACATTGGTATATTGTTTCACATGGGTTCTTATATCATTTTGTCGAAACACTCTGGAATAGTTACTTGTCACAGAGGTCTTACTCACACAATGATGTATATGTGCTGTAGTTATATGGTCCTGGCAGAGCATACTATATATATAATATAATATAAACCCGTTGTTTTTTTCTTCCTGGAAAAAAGAATGACTACTTAATTTTAACTAGTCAAAGTGTAGCTAAGACATTCTTTTTTTCACCTTTATTGGTATGTCTTTTTTATGGCTTTTGTTTAGCCACTGGTAAATTCGGTTGTAATTTTTTTTGCAATGTCATATTTTATTAGTTAAAATTGAGATAGACTTGAGCCATTGAATATATATATATGTATATGTAATTTAAAATGTAAAATATCAATTTTATCACATAATTGCATAGTTGTATTACCATATGATTACCAGAAATATGTTTACACTAGTGAAATCAAAATATATATATGCAACGAATTTTGCAGTAAAGTTTGTGCTTCAAATATTAGCTTATATTGAATCTCGAGGAAATCGATCGTGTCAACTTGAATGAAATTTTCAGCTAAACCGACTAAATTCCGTTGAACTTGCTCTGCATGAATAATTCCCTAAATATCAAGAAAAATTGGGAAAGACAATTACATAGAAACCAAATATTATCAATATTTTTTCCGAGTTGGGGAAATTAATGCTGTTGAGAGGAAATTTCAATATAAGTTTTTAGATTTAATCAAAATAAGTTTTTAGATTTAATCAAAATTCGCTGGAGGAACCTTTAATCAAAATAAGTTTTTAGATTTATCAAAATTCACTGGAGGAACCTTGGAAATCTCCACACCAAAGAGAGGGATTTGATGATCCCATTAGGAAGGTTATATACCTCCGCTTTCTGTATCTCCATCTATATTTGACATTAACATTAATCTGGACAACTTCTGTCTTTTCTATGAGAAAATGCAATTATCAATATGACATTACTATATAACTCGGGTTTATTTCTATGTTTTTCACATTAGGCAAATTTTTTGTTATTTTATCAACAAAACTGATCATTATTTATAAACAAGAATTGACTGAACTTTGCCGTAGGAAGAGAGTGAAGAAACTTTGGAATTATACTGCAGTGTCAATAATGAAATGTTTTGCATAATGTTAGTAGTTGTAAAAAGATAAAATTGAGCTTTTAGATGTTTCAGCATGAATGTGTACAGTGTAATCTTCCTAATCTCTGAGTAAATCTGCTTCCCAGGGGATCATTATGGCCTAAGAAAATGTATTTATATGAAGAATCTGTTTGATGCAATAGTTAATGTTTGTCACATCTGCACAATGTCATACATCTGGCCATCCATGTCTGTCATATGCGCTTCTCTTCAGTCTGTGATCCTTTTTTTACCAGTTTCTCTAATTCCAATGCTACTCCTATCAGGGTTAACAACCCTAACCTTGGCACAATGGAAGCATTGAATTATTAAACCTTAGGGAAGGCAAAACACTTCAGCTGGGTTAACAACCCTGACACAATGGAAGCATTGAATTATTAAACCTTAGGGAAGGCAAAACACTTCAGCTGGGTTAACAACCTTGGCACAATGGAAGTATTGAATGGTTAACAACCTTGGCACAATGGAAGCATTGAATTATTAAACCTTATTAAACCTTAGGGAAGGCAAAACACTTCAGCTTCAAGAACTGTCTTAACTTACTATATGTTCACTTGTCCTGACAACCTTGGCACAATGGAAGCATTAAATTATTAAACCTTATTAAACCTTAGGGAAGGCAAAACACTTCAGCTTCAAGAACTGTCTTAACTTACTATATGTTCACCTGTCCTGATAATTATATTATGTGGTAAAAAAAAATGTTATTATGCAAATTTTAATTTATATTTGAATATTGCTAAGGGACTACCGCTACCAGTTGCCCTTGTTTCTGTGAGAAGATTGCAAGAACCTTTCTATTGATATTACCAACTAACTCTAAATGACTTTCTGCAAACAAATTTTTGAAACAGTTGTTTAGGCAGATTAGAATTGAGAGTGCCACCAGCTTAGGCCGATTGGAACATACCTAACCGTAGCTTCTGCCCCAACTTTTTTGCAACAGCACGGTCGCTCTTTTCTTCGAATTTCCAAACATGTCTTCCTCTTCAGTCAGACTAGCATTCCTTCTGTTTTTTTTTTCCTTTTTCCCTTGCTCTGTTATATCACGATATCAGCAACTTCTATTGGCATTCAATTCCCTCATTACCACTGAAGTTACACTATGACAGAGTCTCACTCCAATCTGCATGGACCCTCAAAGATCAATGTTAATGAGGGAACTGGAATCCAACAGCGGTTGATGATCATAGTGATAAAAAAGAACTAGAGACGCATAAAAGAATTAAGGGAAAATACGAAGAACAATATGCAAAAGCAGAGAGAAAAATTTATAGAAATAAGATGGCATGGTTAACTTAATCCCCAGGGAACCATTTCAGCGGTCAATTTACCTCGACATTTGTGGTAATGTCATGATAGATAATGCAATGTGCAAGTACTCAGTACTTTCCAAACTTGGGTATCAGGCAACTGGCCACGTTGCGTTATGTCCTCTTTAAGTCATAATAACATGATTTTTTCAAGAATTTTTGGTTGTCTATAATGCTTTGTAACATGACCATGACAAGAAGGTTGGTACTATAGAATATTCGGAATGGCATGAGTAGCTCGGCAAAGCTTATTTTTCAGTCCATCGGCCCATTAATGCGCGGAGGGATGAAATCGCCACCGTCAGATTAAACCAGTGCATTATGATGCACTGGTTTTTTTTGGTGTGCATCCCTCCACTTTGGACTTTGCCGAGTAGGGATGGTTACTCGCTGACAGCAAGCAAGGGAAGGATGAATCTATGCGTCCTCGCACTCTGCCAGCCAATCGTTTGGGATAAAGATGAGCGGCAAGCCACCCAATAGCGATCCGGATAGAGATTGGCCAGAGCAGCGCAGAGATTGCACCCGCCTCTGACACCTGGTAAACGCACCTTTATTTGGGGAAGGTTTCGATGGTGACGGGAGGTGGTTTGATTGTACATAAAGTTGAAAGGTAAGTGGATGAAAGTGTATTTTATTTTTCATGGAAGTGAGAGTAGTTTTTAATTAATTAATTTATTTAATATTTAAAAAAAAAAATTATTTTGTGGTTAAAAAGGAAGGATGACATTTATTTAATTATAGTCAGTGGGGTTTTGGTTGAACAGTGATGAGACTAGTTCCTAAGGGACTCATCACAGGGTCAATTCTCTCTCCCCATTGTATCTGGGCATAAATTTATGTGGTGGCATGTCATGGTTTGTATGACAATGAAATGACTTGAAATAAAACCAATGTAGATTCATAGATCAAAATATTTTCACGTCGACAGATTTGATCCTCCTAATAAAGAGAGCTTTTAATAGAAAGACAATTATTTGAAAATGATTCTAAATAATTTATTAATTAAATTTAAATAATTTGACTAATCAAATATATTTTTAGTTAAAGGTTTACATTTAAAATTTTAATTATATTTTTATTTAAAATAAAATAAATTTATCAAAATATTTATATATGTAAAATTTAAATTACATTTTTATTTAATATAAAATGAATTCATTGAAAGTTTTATTATTTTTGTAATAGTATGGACATTACATATTATGAGATTTTTAGTTCTTTTCAATGATTTTATTTTCAAGAAAAAATAAAGATTAATAAAATTATAATTTATTTTACATAAGTAAAAAATTTGACTTTCCATCCATATAATAATTTAATTTTAAATTATATATAAATATTAAAACTAAAATTCAAAAATTAATATTGACATTTAAGATGAAAAACAAGTTTAGTCATATTAATATTACATTGACATTTAAAATAGAAAACAAGTGCAATCATAGTATTGAAAGTAGAACATATTGTTTCCAAGCTTCTACTATCTTGAAAACTTGAGAATTTCTAAATTAAAACATATATATTTTATAGTCAGAAAAGTTATAGATATAGTATAAAATTACATGGTTGTTACAAATACTTTGAAAATAATATAAAAAAAAATCACCCCACCCCACCATAGAAACCAAAAACGTGATTGAACATGACACGAAGCAAGGGAAACCAAGATTCAATGGAGAATTTTGCAAGCTCAAGTTAATCTTGTGGGATGCTGGGGAAGACGCTCACACAGAAATTTATAAAACAATGTTTACGGGGGATTTTAAATCTAAAACGCACAAAGAAAATTGGTAAGACAAGCAAAGCATCAATCACGTCGTTGAATTTTGAACCAAGTAATATATATTCAATATAGGAAAAAACATTTTCGAAATTACTTCAAGATAATTTGGGACAGAAAAAAAATACAAATATTCAAAGTAATTATTATATATAGTGTTTCTTTTTATGTAATCATGTTTAAACCTATTAAAATATTAAATATATTTACACCGAACCTTGAGAGTTAAGACTAGTGGAATCTAATATGTTATAAGTCATGTATATTAATGAAAAAATTACTCACAAAAGCAATAATAAATAATTTACTTGCCAAAGTGGCAAGAATGTCATTAAAAAAACAAATTATAAATGAATAAATTGGAAAATCACGCAATGAAATCTAGAATTCGACTATCGAATTCTATCCCTAATTGCCAAACAACGTATCATTTTCAGCCTACCTTTTTCCTAAATAGGTTTGTTAAAACCTACAAAGACAAGGCTATGATTGCTGTTGACAATAAGATAAATAGGAATTAAGTTTCATATTTCAGGTATATAAGATTAAGACACGTCTTATAAAAGAAAATTCTTACAACACTTAAGTAATGAGATCATAATAACCTATCAATTTCGCATTATAGTAATGGAAATTCGTTACTATAAACATCACGGCTTATGCTTGCTATGTTTCTCATGAAGATGTTGAATCTGTATGTACACAATTCCACATATCATTTGATAATTGCAGTATAGCCACTTAAAAAATTGCATAAAATTCTTAGAACAAAGGTTGCGTGGGTATCAAACCACCATACAACCTGGAGTATAATTGTAAATGAACAAAAGAAACTCTCATTTGAATTACTTCTTTTTCGAAAAGATTTAATGAATGACAAAGCATCATTTCTATTCTTCCATTTGAGCGTGTTTTTTGTTTTGTGATCAACGAATCTCTACTGCAAATAATCCTTAATCCTTGCAATTTAGTTGGCAAAATTTGGAGCATGGTTCCACTTTTAAAGCTCTAATATTTAGGAAATTACGTGGAAAAAAACGTTATTTAGAGCTAAAATAATTCTAGAAATTCAATAAACGAAAATGTCTCATCTCATATAATTTGATCTACTTATTTTGGCGAGGACTAGAAAATGATATAAAATATTCACCTCCATCTTATATGTGTTTACATGTTGTTGATTGATATTAAATTTTCAAGTTAAGCTCTCTTTTCAATAGTACACGGAAAAATATGCCAACTTGTTCCAAGCATATATACATCTTCGAACATGTGTATGCAACACTCATATGAAAATTCCCTTGAGCTATTGAACAAAATTAAAGCCCAACACATCAAAAGTTAAGCCAAAATGAAGGAACGTTATGATTATCATTTTTAGAAAAAATCTTATCCATTCTCTAGATAGACCATTACACATCCATTTGATCATCACTTCCCTTCACTAGAATCACAGTTAAGAAATATTAAGAAATTTTTATGACACATAGAATGATCTATCCAAATTTAATTATGTTATTCACATTAATCTTTTCCATGAGGATGGCCTCATTAATTGCATGGAAAACAAGATCATCATCTTGATAGGTAGAGCTCACAGTAGGATTCCTGCCATAATCAAACTTCAGAGTTCTTATAGAAATGTCTAATTTATGCATGTTTCCATACTTCTCGTTTATACTTTCTCCAGAGTTTCTTATAGAAGATAAGTTAAATCTCTCAACAATGCTAGGGTTATGTGTTGGCATGTTACACATGTAGCTACTGTCAGGGCTCTACTTATAATGCTACCATTTATGCTTATTGCAAGCCCAGATCCACCGGCATAGATGTTCATATTGTCATTTCTTTCCACTTCCTCCAATATTTTTGGAATGGGATGCTTACAAATCTACTAAAATATGAAGAGAAATAACGCAAATTAAAATTTGTAGGGATACAAAACCTAAGATTACGGAAAATATTGAAGTTGGACTAGGTTAGATTACCTCATCAAGAGTTTTTTAACGTTCTTATCAATGATGATGGTTTTTAAATTTTCCCTACCAAACTTTTGGTGGTCACCAGTCTTAGTTTCCCATTACAACCAAGGTAACATCGTCATTTTCTAATGATACATGAAGTTTTTGGATATTGTTTAAGCCATTAGAATTCACATCCCTAATATTTGTAATATCTGGTAGTATTCCTTAATTGTATTTCTTTGATTCTATCTTTATGAAATGAGCAGGTGCAAGATGGTGTTCTTCCTCAAAATATGAAAATTCCAAGTCTTCAAAATTTGATATGTTTATATACCCATAGAAGTACTTTTGTGCTTCTTCATTTAATCGTTCGGACATATTCTTCCACTCTGTAATATCTGTTGAACAAAGTGACAATGCAATTATTCATTTCCATTATTTATTGCAATATAAATCCAATTGACTATTCTAAATATTACTAACAAGATAAGCTAACAAACACAAAAAACTTGTACGTGCAAGATATGAAAATTTGCAGAAATTTTAAGGGCAACAAAAGTCAAATGATCATTACTCGTCTTGTTCAAGATGATATTTTTGTTTTAGTTGGCTTTGATTCTAGGAGTACTTCACCGACTATTCTTGTGAGTTCCTGGTGTCATTTTTCTTCAGTAGCCAACTCAACAGAAATATCCCTTTCCTGTTTCTCTGACTGAACATTGTTGGAATTACTCCCAACCACTGCCATGAATAAGCAGCGGTAGAAGCCCACAACTTCATTGAATTTTTGTGCAAAGAAGGACAAAGCTCAGATTTCAAATCCTAAGGCATTTCACGCAAAATCCAAACAACAGAGTACCTAGCCGTTCCTCTGCGTTTATTTCTACTTAACTTGTATGTCGCCCACAATTCACAAGTTTTAAGTTTTAACCTTTAAGCGCGCCCGCAATTCGCAACTTTTATCTTTTACCTTTTTCACCGCCCGCAGTTTCGCACTTCACAAAGTTTAAGACTTACCTTTTCAGCCGCCTACAACTTATGTTATTTAAGTTGCGATGTGATCGCAATCACATGCCGCAAGCTCAGGAGGGTGGCGTCTGCAATCACGTATCAAAAAGTTTAAAGGAAAGCACCCACAGGTTAAATAGTTTATGTTGTGATGTAATAAGTGTCACGTGACATCGCAATCGCAAAGATTTAAGGTTTCCCGTAATTGTCCAAGTTAAATGTTAAGATCGTCAATTTGCAATTTGCAATGGAGGCCCGGATGTGAATGTGTTTTTAGAGCCAAAACAGATAATATTTCAGGTCCATAGTTATGTGTTTTGTACACATTTTCGTGTAGAAAATGAAGAATCAGGCTTTCGCTGTAGAAGGAAGATTCGGTGGATATCGGTCCAATCCAGCATTGAATTGCATTAAGTTACAGGCATCAACCATTTTGTATAAAAAAAATGTAATTTTCATATGTTAAGTGAGTTGAATAGAAAACTGAAGTTTTTTCCTCTCCTATGTTGCTCTTGCGCTCTGTCTATCTTTGACTGTTAATTTTCGCAGTAATTTTTGCATTCTCTGTGTTGTGGGGGGATGCATACCTCTATGTATTGATGTATTCAATATTTCCAAAATGGTATCAAAGCAGGTCTAGGCTCTTTGTGAAAGAACGAGATCTCTTTACTGAAGAAGCTGTAAGATTGTTTGTAGAAGTAGAAGTCTCCAGCAATGAGAAATCTTTTACAACAGTGAGATTTTTTTTTTTTTGTTACATAGTCGAGATGGCAGTAGCAGGCACAAGCCTGACAAATCCACAATTACCATAGTTCAATGGTAAGAATTATGATTATTCGGCCATTACAATGAAGGCCCTCTTTTCTTCACAAGATATTTGGGAACTGGTGGGTAATGGTTTCCAAGAACCAGTAGATGCAGCAGCACTTAATTCTTTGACATAAGCACAAAGAGAATTGTTGAAAGAAAATAGGAAGAAGGGCTCCAAATTCGTCTTCTATATTTTCGAAGAAGTACATGAGAGTATTTTCCCAAGGATTAAAGCAGCAACAAAGTCTAAGGAGGCATCGAATACCCTCCAGATAGCTTACCAAAGTATGGTAAAAGTAAAGACAACAAAAATTCAAATGCTGAGGAGAGATTTTGAAACTCTCTGCATGAAATATTTTGATAGCATAGACTCATTCTTCACACATGTGATTGGGTTGGTTACCCAAATCAGGTCTCATGGAGAGACATTTGAAGAAATAAAAATAGTGGAGAAAGTGTTAAGAAGTCTACCATCAAGATTTGATGCCATAGTAGCTACCATAGAAGAGAGAAAGGATCTCTCACAATTTTCAGTGGATGATCTTTATGCATCACTGATGTCTCATGAACATAAACCAAAGAGATCAACGGACTCCTCATTAGAGCATGCATTCAAGACACACATGTCTTTTGGTCAAGGTAGAGGTCGAGGAAGATCAAACTACCGAGGAAGAGGAAGAAGCTCACACATAGGTTGAAGAAGTAGCCCTGCAAGCACAAGTGGAAGGGGCAGCAACCAAAACACGAGAGAAGGCTCAAGCCAAAATCAAGCACAAGGACAAAGGCATGATAAATCTCAAGTCCAATGTAATTATTGCAAAAAGTATGGGCATTATGCCAATGAATGTAGAAAGAAGCAAATGACATGAGTAATATACCTAGCGTAAATTTTACAAAAGAAAATCGGAACCATGGTAATGTGCTTTTAACTTGTAATGTAGCATAAGAAAAACAAGAAGATGTATGGTTCTTAGATTCGGGTTGTAGTAACCATATGACTAGAAACACAAAAATACTTGCCAATCTAGATGAGAGTATAAAATAGGAAGTGACAACGGGGAATGATAGTAAAGTCTCTTTCATGGGAAATGGAAGAGTAAGAATACTGACAAGGAATGGAGAGAAGAAGTTTTTTCCAGATGTCTATTATGTACCTGGCCTGAAATGTAACCTTCTAAGCATTGGAAAGCCCATGAATAAGGGCTACAATGTGTTTTTTAAGAATGATGTATGCACAATCATGGATATACCTCCAAGTAGACAGGTCATTTCAAAAGTGCATATGACAAGAAATAGCATGTTTCCTCTTAAGATCAGAACATACTTGAAGAAAGGAGGTGTTGTAGCAGCAGTCACACAAGAAGTATTTCAAGAAGAAATGAAAGATGAGAACTGGTTATGGCATTTGAGATTTGGACATCTCAATTTCGGAGGTTTGAATTTGTTGCACAGAAAAGGGATAGTAAAGGGATTACCACTCACAAAGAAACTAGACAGTCTATGTGAAGGTTGCATCTTGGGAAAACAACACAGAGAATCATTTCCAACAGGAAATAGTATAAGGGAAAATGCACTGTTAGATATTGTCCACTTGGATTTGTGTGGACCAAAGCAAATGCCATCATTAGTTGGCAGTCATTATGTTTTGACATTTATAGATGATTACACAAGAAAGACATGGGTTTATTTTTTAAAACAGAAAAGTGAAGTGTTTGAACATTTCCACCACTTCAAATGTCTTGTTGAGAAGAAAAGTAGACACTACATAAAATTGTTGAGAAATGATAGAGGTGGAGAATATATCTCCAACGACTTCCTACGTTTTTGCAAGGAGCATGGAATACACAAGCAGTTTACCGCAAGTTATACACCTCAAAAAAACGGTGTAGAAGTAAGAAAGAATAGGACCATCATCGACATGGTAAGAAGTATGTTGAAGGAAAAACATTTTCCAAACGAGTATTGGGCAGAAGATGTCAATTGTGCAGCTTATATTTTAAATAGATGTCCAACCAAAGTTGTTATGAACAGAGTTCTAGAAGAAGCATGGAGTGGAACAAAGCAATTCGTCACTCACATGAGAGAATTTCAATGTGTGGCATATGCACATGTCCCAAATCAATTAAGGAAGAAGTTTTACATCTAGGGGGAGAAGTGTATATTTGTTGGATACAGTGATGAATCCAAGGCCTACAAGCTCTATAATCCATCAACCAAGAAGGTAATAATCAACAAAGATGTTCAGTTCATTGAAGAAGAAGCTTGGGATGGAAGTTTAGAGAAGACATTAAATGTGAAGACATGTATTTCACATGAATATAAAGAGGAATTGATTGTAGAAAATAATTCCTCAATGGTGGCTCCTCCTCCACCTACACAAGCTCAACATAGCACACCGCAAGCAAGAAATAGAGCGGCAGTGCAAAACCAAGGAAATGCTTCTCTAAGCACACCACAGGGATCAGCAACTCCCTCTAGTTCAAGTGCAACTCCAAGCTCATATTCAACAAACACAAGAAGACCAATCTTCGGAAATTTAAATGAAATTTATGAGCAAGAATAATTAAATAGTAATGTTGGTCTGAATTCTTTATTTTCTTTATTTTTTCATGTTGATGATCCAATCCATTTTGAAGATGTCGTAAAAGAAGAGAAGTGGATTGAAGCAATAAACAAAGATATAGGAGCAATAGAAAATAATGACACATGGGAGTTAGTGGACCTCCCACAAGGAAAAGAAGTTATTAAAGTGAAACGGGTCTATAAGACCAAGAGCAACATTGAAAGCAAGATGGAAAGACACAAAGCAAGACTTGTTGTCAAAGGCTACATGCAGGAAAAAGGAAGAGAATATGAGGAAACCTTTGCACCAATTGCAAGGATGGAGATAGTGCGGACAGTGTTTGTTGTGAAACCAGCTCCAAAAATAGAAGAAAAGAGAGATCAATGCCTTATAAATAAGCCACTTTGAGGGGGAAACCTCTAATACATTACATAAATAAACAATTCTTTGATGATACAAATGAAAAAACCTCCTTTCTCTATATAGGAGTCCATTGGGTCACAATGTAATCCTAGTCGACCTAACAATAATAATGTGAGGGCACAATAATAACAATATGGGGGTTACAGGGGTACAAAAATAACAATAAGGGGGTTACACTAACAACAATAAGGGACTATAGTAGTAATATAGGGAGCTAACAGTGTTGTCCATAGTAGCACAACAAAAGTGGAAAGTTTGTGAAATGGATGTGAAGTTAGCATTCTTGAATGAAATGTTGAAAGAGGAGGTGAATGTTGAACAAACTTATGGCTATGAGATAGAAGGCCAAGAACACAAAGTGTGTAAGTTGAAGAAAGCTCTTTATGGGCTAAATCAAACACCAAGAGCATGGTACAACAAGATTGATGCTTACTTGGTGGAAAATGGGTTTGACAAGTGTGATGGTGAACCCACACTCTACATCAAATAAAATGATGGTAAAATTCCTATTGTTGTTTTATATGTATATTATTTGATTTTCACATGCAATGATGTTTCTCTCATTTTTTATTTTAAAGCATTCATGAAGAGTGAATTTGAAATGACTAACTTGGGTTTATTGAGATATTTTTTGGGCATAGAAGTAAAGCAAAATGAAAAGGGGATTTTTATCTCCCAAGAAAAGTATGTTGCAGAAGTTTTAAAGAGGTTCAATATGCATAACAACAAAGCAGCAACAACTCCAACTGTCATGGGGTTAAAATTGAGCAAGGAATATTGCAGCAAGAATTTCAATCCGACATTGCACAAGAGCATGGTTGGCAGTCTAATGTATTCGACTGCAACTCGGCCTGATATTATGTATGGAGTGAGTTTAATATCTAGATTCATGGAGACACCAAAGGAGACACATTGGCAAGCAGCCAAGAGAATTTTGAGGTATGTAAATGGAACAAAGGAGTATGGTGTTCTATACTCCTCATCTAATAATTTTAAGCTTATTAGTTACATTGACAGTGATTGGGATGTAAGTGTAGATGACAGAAAGAGCACATTTGGGTATCTATTTCATTTGGGATCAGGAGCCATTTCATGGGATTCCAAGAAACAACCAATATTCTCATTATCAACAGTGGAAGTTGAATATGTAGCAGCAACAGTAACAACATGTCAAGCAGTTTGGATGAGAAGGATGTTGAGAGATGTATGTCATGAGCAAGATAGAGGAACCACAATTTATTATGATAACAGCTCAGCAATTGCATTATCAAATAATTATGTTTTCCATAAGAGAAAAAAACATATTGATGCAAATTATCATTTTATAAGGGAACTAGTTAACAATGGTGAAATTGTTTTGCAGCACTGCAGGTCAGAGGAATAGTTAGCTGATATCATCACAAATCCATTGGGACAAAAGAGTTTTGTTTATCTCATACAATGTCTGGGAATCACTGATGGCGGCAATTGTGATTAAGGGGGAGTGTTGTAATAACTCCCAACCACCGCCATGAATAAGGAGTGGTAGCAGCCCACAACTTCATTGAATTTTATGTGCATAAAAGGATGAAGCCCAAATTTCAAATCCTAAGGCGTTTCACGCAAAATCCAAACAACAAAATACTCGGTCATTCCTCTGCGTTTATTTTTTACCTGCAGTGTTGACTTACCATTCGCCTGCACTTCGCCACCCACAACTTTTATGTTCTACCCATAAGCCTTTTCCAATGTTAGGTTCCACCGATGTGACATTAGTGGGACCCACTTACCTTTTTCGCATTCGCAACTGCCTCACAAACCTTTGTATCCCTCATTCCTTACCTTTTGCGCCTTACCGCACTTCCCACCATTTAAGTGCATGCAGCCCGCACTTCGCAACATTTAGCGTTTACCACTTAATGTTTTACCAAAAGTTAAATCTCTGTCGATGCGATATTGGCGGGACCCACAAACCTCATCGCACTTCGCAATATTTCCCACTTACCTTTTATGCCACCCGCAATTCGCAAGTTTTAAGTTTTAACCTTTAAGCGTGTCCGCACTTCGTAACTTTTATCTTTTACCTTTTTGATCGCTCGCAATTTCGCACTTCGCAAATTTTAAGACTTACCTTTTAAGTTACCTGCAAGTTAAGTTATTTAAGTCGCGATGCAATCACAATCGCATGTCGCAAGCTCACAAGGGCGGCGACCACAATCACATGTCGCAAAGTTTAAAGGAAAGCACCCGCAAGTTAAATAGTTTATGTTGTGATGCGATAAGTGCCATGTCACATCGTAATCGCAAAGATTTAAGTTTTCCCTTAAGCATCCAAGTTAAATGTTAAGATTGTTGATTTGCAATTTTTGATGGAGGCCTGGATGCGATTTTTTTTCAGAGCCAAAACCAATAATATTTCAGGTCCGCAGTTATGTGTTTTGTATGTAGTTTCATGTAGAAACTGAAGAATTGGGCTTTCGTTGCAAAAGGACAATTCAGTGGATATCAGTCCAATCCAACATTGAATTTCCTTAAGTTACAAGCTTCAGCCATTTTGTATAAAAGATATGTAATTTTAATATGTGAAGGGATTTCAATAGAAAACTAAAATCCTTTTCTCTCTTGTGTTGCTCTTGCGCTCTGTCTATCTTTGACTGTTAATTTCCTCAATAATTTTTTCATTCTCTATATTGTGGGGGAACGCATCCTTTTGTGTATTGTTGTATTCAATATTTCCAACAAGCATTGGATCATATATGTCACACATATTTCAAGACCATAACATTAGTTCACTGAAATTGCATTGTTCAAACTAAGAGTGAAAAGAATGGTACTTGCTCCAACTTAGCAGTATAGTGATCTTTTATGATGTCAGAAATATCATGAATGACATCAGTAGTATTTTTCATGACTAACTTGTTAGAATCCTTTCGATTGAGTGTTGAAGGGTTCTTTCTCACAATGCACTATTAAAATAAATCACACCAAATCAATTATGTTGAGAATAGAAGACATCTCAAATCCCTAAGTGAATCTTTGTAAGAACCGAAAAAATGAAACATAAGAAAAAAAATTGCAATAACATTCAAAGCTAGTTCGTGTTGAGGGTAAATACCACTACATAAGTAAATATTAGACTTTGTGAACATAATTGACATTTGGACCTAAAAATTGTTTCGATTTTGGATCTCATCTTTGTGATGTTGAAAATTGAAATGGGAAGCTTATACCAGCCCTCTACATTATCCTCAAAGTCACCTATTCCACTCAACATATCTTGGCACAGTTCAAACTGCACAATAATTTGTCGATTACCTCTAACATCGAAATGGGGTATTTGACATAGTTATATATAGAACCAACTATGTTCTCTCACTTAAAGGCTTGGTTGTACACAAATCATATGATGTTTTCATTTCGTAAAATGGCACAAAAATCAATGTAGACTTACTTGTTTTATCTCAGACCTATTTTCAAAAATTGCATGCCTTACTTCTGATTGCATAACTTCATACAAACTGATGACGTCCATATCTCCTATTGGATGAACACTCTGGAAGGACTGAAAGTCAATTTTTTTCATCTTTTTCCAGAACTTTCCAAGCAATAGTTGTGCCTTATTGAAAGAAAAAACAATTATATATGATACAAACCGAATGATCTATACATGGGTTCTTTAACCAAAATCCTAAGAAATATTTATATATGCTTCCGACCGAAAACAACAGACAAAACACAACGCCCACAAGGTTTAGAAAAATGGGTCTGAACCTTGAATATTGATATAGAAAGTTGATATATATTTTTATATAGTTATTGTTACTGATCTCGACAATGTCGGAAATAATAAATTACTTTTGTATGTAGTGCTGTCTATATTAAGAGTAGGGGTTAATGTGAGTTTAATTTAGGTTTGAAAATGTCTAATTTAGTGTAGGTTTGCATGAACAAATTAATCAAAATTAAATCGAGTCTACTCGGAGTTTGCAAGATTCTATATTTGGTAAGTTAGGGCTTTATATTTAGTAATTCATATATAAGATTAGAAGAGGCCAGAGCTACAACTAGGTAATTGTGTACATGAGAAAATTTAATGAGTAATAATTTATGTGTTTATGTTTATTTTGTTTTTCCATCTCTACCTTTCCATCAATTTGGTATCATAAACAGGTTTTTATCGAGAAAAGAAATATATATATATATATATATATTCTTGACCGAAGCACTAACACATCCTATCAGTTGTAGATTCGTGTTATAATAAACGGATTTTCAAGCACTTAGCAGCTTACTGTGTCATGAGATGCATTAGTACACTAATGTGGCCCTTCCTCTTCCTTAATCATGGAGAGTGTTAGAAAAGATGGCCCATACATATCATTAGGAGCCTTGGTGAGAAGTAAAATGTTTATATCATATTATTTAAGAGGCCGCTATGCAAACTATTTTCTAAAGGCCATATAATTTTTTTTTAAAGTCACGTGGGCAAGTTTTAATAAAAAGGAAATTTATTCGATAAGTTTTTAAAGGAAGGCATGTTGCATTAATTATAAAAGACTTATTAAAATAGCTTAAAGAAAGCCTTTTGTTAGAAAATTAAAAGAGTTTAAAGAAAGCCATTTGTTAAAAAGTTGCAAGATATTAAGGGTGTTTTTGGATTAAAAAAAATGTTCTAAAACATATTGTTGGGAGATTGTTTTTTTTAAGGTGAATAGAATTAAAAGAAATATAAAAATCATTTTTATTGGAAAGTGAGTTTAGGGTTTTGTAAAGGTTTGTTAGTCTGCAAATTTTTCCAGTTTTTTAACCATGACAGTTTTTTGGGTTTTGAAAAATCTCTCTGTATACGTGAATTCAGTGAATATTAAGTCATATGGGGCACTATATATATATATATATATATATATATATATATTCAGGGGTGATATGGAGAGAAGCCTCGTGCAATCATGAAAGAAACCTTAAGATAGAATAAAAACAATAGTCATGGGTCACAAAGAGAGACTAAAACAGATCAAAAGAAGAAATTCAAAATAAGAGGCAGAGATCATTGCCATGTTTAGATAGGTTTAGGTTGAAACAAAGGAACAGATAAGTCTAGAAGAAGACAAAGAAAAGATTAAGGTTGATTGGCTTAGCATGGATTCGCTTCCACCTCCTAAATTTTCTAGTAAGAGATTTGAAATTTTGTCTATTAATGTGATAACCTATCTACATTGAAAATATTTTTTGTATGATATTAGGAGGGATGTTAACCCCCATGATGAGGCAAAATATGCCCTGGCTTTAAGTTTCATTCAACAATCAACCAATGAAACGATTATGTGCAAGGTAGCAAAAGCTACATCCTCCCAATAAGTGTGGAAGATCCTGGAAGAAGAATTTGGTGCAAGAGGGAGTGACATGCAACAATAGGTTAGGTCATATGAAAATAAGTATAAAATAGTACCAAAAAATAGCGTAGACATTGAAGTAGCTACACATGTGGAAGATGAAGAAGACGCGACCATGACTGTAGAGAGAGGATTTGAAGCCTCTCTGTATGAAGAAGGGCAAGAGTATATTCACATGGATCGTGAAGATGATGGTTAATCTAACTCTGACAAGGCACATGTGGATGATGATTGCAAAGTGAGATGTGAATTGGTGAATTCAACAATAGTTGACGAATTTGGTGAAGTTGAAATTGTCAATGAGCACATGCATGCTCAGATATAACACCATAGGGTGGATGAGTAATATGTTAATTACCTTGCAGTATATTTTTTGAAACAAGGATTGATTGTGTCTTATGAAGGTAAATCCTCTCTGCGGACAGAGACGATCCCTCTAGCCCTAAGGTGCATCTAGTTACAAAAGGGCACACTAAAGTGTTGCTTCCTAGTTAATGAATGAACAAAAGACATGGTATATTGACCTACCTTGAATCCAACGCTATCGATGTTGCAGAAAGAGTAGTGTTCTCTTGCTCCTGCCTTGGCAAGTCAGGATCCGTTTGTTGTCATGCCCAGATACCTGCACATAAGACAAAGAAAAAGAACAACATATAGCAGCGTAGTTTCACTCAACTATTAGCCAGTCAAAGAGGGCTAAACATTTCGTATCAAATAAACATCATAACACAATATTGGAACCAAACAGTAGTTATTTATGTTAATGAATAGAAGGAAGGGTACAACCGATGCTTTGACATCGTGATCTCCTCTAGCAGGGTTCAGACGAAACACGTCTCAACTATCAGTCAGGGAATTCAGACTCAAGATCTCTTAGAAGTCATTGACTCAAGCTCTCTCAACACAATCCTTCTTACTCTATCTCCTCTAGAATCTTAGCTATAGTATAATTCTCTAGTTCAACTATTCAGTCGTTTAGCTATTTTTCTATAATGTGTTCAGCTAGCTTCTACCAAAGGAGATAGTTTCTTGTATGGAGGGAAGAGAGGAGGTTGGGATCCCTACAAAGGTGAGAGGGAGTCCTATCCTTTAGGAGAGTTCCAAAGGAGGTGGAAACTACTAACTAAAGGGAGGATTTCGTGGTTGTTTTAGTTCAACCACTCCCAATGACTCATCCTCGAGGTGGTTGGAATGGAACCTCCGCCTCTATTTTTAAAAAAAAAATCCATAAACAGCTTGGTGCGGGTGTATAACTAGCACAAAGCACCAAGTGGCATGGGCTCAATGTTAAATTTCCAGGTCGGCACGAGGATGTAATGGGCTACTCGCGCTAAGGCAAAAATAGGGATTTTCACAGCTCTGCTTAAGGAATGTCAACAAGAAGAATGTTGCTTTCATCAAAATAGATGTAAGGATGGTATTTGCAAAGAATGAAACTGCGTATTGGTCACAGAAATGACCCTCCAATGTGCGAGTTGGGGATTGCAGGGATAGTGAAAAAATGTTATGTAACAGATGCCCCCTAAAGTATGAAGTCCGAGAGAGAGGGAGGGGTGAAATGCTTTATGAGAATGCGTTCGAACCAAACACCACTGTCGGAAGACCTGCAATTAAAAATACAACTGATATCTATGACACATGAATCATGTGGCATGGGCGCAGCCATCCATAATAGGGTATACAAAAACTGAGATCTGAGGTATGGACACAGTCGTCCAACAGGAAGGATCAATAAATAGACTTAGGTATGGTCACATCCATCTAATCAAGAGATTCATGCAATAAATCATAATAATCCACAAAAATCCGCAGCCTGGATTTTATTAGACAAAACCAAGGGTCTTGTGCTCCATCTCAACCCGAACAAGTATAGTTTCAAGCATGTGAATGTATGAGTTGAAGTTGAACATGCAGGAAAATCTTTTGATTACCAGCCAATGATGAAAGCTGTTAACAGCGCGAGAGAAACCACCAATGATGACGATGGCCCTCAAGGTACAAAAGGTACAATCTATGGAATGTGAAAAGTGATCTGACGTCGAACATCCACAGAATCACTCAATCAAAGGCCAATGATGTGAACCTTGCGTCGAATGTGAAAAACCTGCCATTGAGGCATGCAGGCTCCAAGGTACTAGAAGGGACTCTCTAGATCAAATTCCTGGATAATGAGCTGAAGTCGACAAGAAGTGACCTGGTCGAAGGAGGGCCATAATGTTTCCCATATCATCGACGCAAGAAATGACTTAAAATTATAAGAGGGATCTCGGATCTTACTTGGAGTTCACGGATATACGATTGATCTTTTGGATTGGCCGCTATCATCACCGTAAGATTGTTATGAAGGTAAATCCTCTCTGCGGACAGAGACGATCCCTCTAGCCCTAGGGTGGGTCTAGTAACAAAATGACACACTGAAGTGTTGCTTCCTATTTAATGAATGAACAAAAGACATGGTAGATTGACCTACCTTGAATCCAACACTGTCGATGTTGCAGAAAGAGTAGTGGTCTCTCGCTCTTGCCTTGGAAAGTCACGATCTGTTCGTTGTCATGCCCAGATACCTGCACATAAGACAAAGAACAAGAACAACATATAGCAGTGTATTTTCACTCACAACTATTAGCCAATCAAATAGGGCTAAACATATCGTATCGAATAAACATCATAACACAATAGTGGAACCAAACAGTAATCATGTATATTAATGAATAGAACGAAGAGTACAACCGATGCTTTGAAGTTGTGATCTCCTTTTGTAAGAAGCTTTCTGGATTATTCACAGTATTGAGGAACATGTTCCTCAATACTATGGATAATCTAGAAAGCTTCTTACAAAATGATCACCACATGAGTTTAAAAACCAAAAAGTTGTGATCTCCTCCAGCGGGGTTCAGATGAAACATGTCTCAACTGTTGGCCAAGGAATTTAGACTCAGGCTCTCTTAGAATTCATCGACTCAAGCTCTCTCAACACAATATTTCTTACTCTATCTCCTCTAGCAGCTTAGCTATAGTATAATTCTCTAGTTCATCTATTCGGTCCTTCAACTATATTTATATAATGTGTTCAACTAGCTTCTACCAAAGGAGATAGTTTCTTATATAGAGGGAAGAGAGGAGTTTGGGATCCCTACAAAGGTTGGAGGGAGTCCTATCTTTTAGGAGAGTTCCAAGGGAGGTGGAAACTATTAACTAAAGGGAGGAGTCTGTGGTTGTTTCAGTTCAACCACTCCCAATGAATCATCCCCGAGGTGGCTGGAATGGAACCTCTGCCTCTATTTTTTTTAAATTCCATAAACAACTTGGCACAGGTGTCTAACTAGCACAGAGCACCAAGTGGCAGGAACTCAATGTTAAAATTCTAGGTCGGCGCGAGGATGTAACGGGCTACTCGCGCCAAGGCAAAAATATGGATTTTCACAGCTCTGCTTAGGGAAATGTCAACAAGAAGAATGTTTCTTTCATCAAAACAGATGCAAGGATGGTATTTGCAAAGCATGACACTGTGTATTGGTCACAAAAACGACCCTCCAATGTGCGAGTTGGGGATTGCAGGGACAGTGACAAAATGCTGTGTAACAATGTGTTAATATGGAAATTTCCATGTTTGATGAAGAATTGAAGGTTCAAGCTACCACCGTAGTAAAAGGTTCTAAAGCAGTTGGATTTCTCATGGAGCAGTGTGTGATCTAGCAACGAATGAGGATCAAGAAGAGGATAAAGTGATTCAAGGGTTTTTTATGAGAATATCCACTAATGGAATAATAATGGAATATAGTTTTAATGATGTTGAAGATGCATAGAAATAAGAGGAAGAGAAGTAAACTCTCAATGCACAACATACTGAATATGTTTGTAACATTTTTTCATAATATGAATGTGTTCAAAATAGTATGGGAGCTTAAGTTGAAAGCAAAGTTGTTGATTAATTTGATGTAAATTTGAATCTCATTGAAGAATGGGTTGAGAAGCCAGTTGAACAAATTGATGATAGCCTTAAAGAAAAAACTCGAATACAATAATTAGATGAAATGGGGAACAAGAAAAATAAAAGTGAATATGATTTTACATGTAAGACTAATGATGATCTTGAGTGTGCAGACTACAAGAAAAAAAACAACAATTCTTGATAATGAAAGTGAAGAGAAATATATGGAAGTCTTTGAATACAAATAAGAAATCATTGAAAAAAAAATTCAATAAAGGATTCAATAAGAAATTAGATTATTCTATCAAGAAATACAGTAAAAAAAAATCAACAATATGAAGTGAAAGAAGCTGAGCAAATAATACAGTTTGAAGATGAAGAGTTGTGCCAAAAGTCCATGGTTGAATAGATATTTGAAGAGGAAGTTGTAGAAGAAAATGCCAAATTAATTTTAAGAAAAAATAAAAAAATTGCAGCAACAACAAGTGAGGAAATATAGAGCCTACAACAAGAAATCACAATAGAAAATGAAGCAGTTTTGAGGGCATAGAATATGGAAAAGATGAAAAATAACATCCAACATTGTAAAAAAATTGAGTAATTGTAAGCCTCACTAAGACTTAGACTAACATGCATGTTTAAGTATTTTTGATTCATGTTTGAGTTATGTTGATTCATATGATTGTAATTAAGTGGGGGTGTTGAAAATAGTAATTTACTCCTGCATGCAGTGTTGCCTATATTAAGAGTGAGTTAATTTGAGTCAGTCTAATTTAGTTCTAGTTCATTTTATATTTGGAAAATTATAATTTTGTGTGAGTTTGCATGAAAAAGTTTTTCATACCATCAACATATACAGAATGTTAAGCCTTAGTCTTTCAATTAAGACTAACAATCCCTTTAATTTTTATCTTGGCTATTACATTATTGTCAAATGTGACATTTCCTCCTTTGTCTTCCTTTAAGGAAAGTAATTTGATATTGTCCCATGTCATTTTTTTAGCACCCAATGTCAATATTCCACTTCCCTTCTTGATTGTAAGCATATAATGCAAATCCACATTCTTCAATTCTCTATGGTTTCTTTCTCCACCTCTTAGTATTTTATTGATGTTGAAACTACTTGGAAAATTTTTGCTTGAGGAGATTTATGAATTTTATTCTACATTAACTTACCTTATGCCTAAAATTATTACAATTGTAACATTCAATTTCATCCAAGAGAGAAGAAAATGCATTGTTATTTTCCATACAAGAATTCCTAAATCTAGGAATTAAGAACTAACTAGGTCTAACACTTTTATTACTAGTATATATATAAGCTCTAAAACTTACAAACTTATGCCCAAAATTATGACATGATAAATACAAGACATAAAAAAGATATGGGTACCTCGAAGTGTATGGCTTTTGTGGAGGAGTATTTCAATTAAAATATTCCTCACATTCTTGTTGATTTATTTATTTACCTTGGGTATTAATTTTAGAGTTGATTGGATCATTTCTTTTTTGGAACTTACTTTTGTTAGTGTCTCTGTTTACTTTGTTAGACCTTCCGCTAAGCGCATTTTCATAGCTAATAGGATCTCATTTTTCTATGGATTTTGTGCTTAACTCTTGTTTCGATATCTCATGGTGCTCTTTGTAACTGTGAAATTTCTTTATTGTCGGTGATCTATGGTTACTGAGGATAATATCAAGGGTTTTAGAGCCATTTACAAATATTAATTTTAGATCTAATTGAGCTCTATATTTCTCTAGAATTTTTCTTAGAGAAACAAAGCCTTTTCTTCAAGTCTCTCAAAATCTTTCGCATTCTACCAACTAATTTGAAAGTGTTTTTTCTCTTCTCTTTGCCTCTTCAATTCAGGTCTTCAGGTGGATGATTTATTCTTCATTTAAATTTATATCTCTATTTCATATTTCTTAGATAACTCCTTTCTCAAAGATGTGTTTTCATCCTCTAATATTCCACAACTCATTTTATTGTCCCAGAAATGCTTTATTAGGGTTTATTTAATTCTTTTTCTTTCTTCTAATTGAACCTTTTGGAGGTTAATCATTCTTCATAAAAAAAATTGATTTTATTTTTTTGCATTCAATATTTTTTGCTTCAACCTTTTTTTAATTCGTATAACCTTCCTTCATTCATCCAGAGCCCTAAACAACTCTCCTTCAAGGTCAACTTTTCCTTCAAATCCTTCCTCGAGATTTCAGTTATATTTGTAGTAATATTCAGCTTCTTTGATCATGAGCAAGCATTCATTTATATTTTCTTCGAATGTATGCTCATTTGTCTCTTCTAATGAGCAATTTTATTCTTTAGAATATAAGTTCTTCTTCTTTTGAGACTTTCCCTTCTTATATGTATTATATCTATTTCTATTATTAAACTCTTTCTTTTTCATGATATTCTACTTTAGAATAAGGACATTGAGAAGAAAAATTTCCAATTCTACCAAAAAAAATTAATTAAGATTTAACTTAACTTTATTCTTTCCATAGCCCCTTCTCATCTTCCTCACAAATTAAGTTACGTTTGGATATGACTCATGGGTCGAGAAATCGTGATGTTCTATTATTTTATTTTCCACCTTGAAAGAAACCTCCTTTGATCCTAAACTTTCTTTTATAATCCGCAGTTGACATGTTATGAGAATTTTATGTAGCTCTTCCATATTTAAGTTGTCAATGTCCTTCATCTCCTCAATGGCTGCAATCTGGACATTGAATATCAAGGGAAGGGATCTCAATATTTTATAAACAAAAATTTCTTCATGAACCTTTTTATCAAGTCTTTTAGTTGTGTTTACAACTTCATAGTTCACCCTCTCTGGATAGCAGGGGGAGATTTTAATCTGATCACCAAACTGGAGGAGAAAGTAGGAGGTCGCACCAGAATGGAACAGGAGAATCATCACTTCTGCAATTTCATCCATAACAACTCTTTAATCGATCTGCCCTTCTGTAATGGCATGCATACTTGGAGCAATCGCAGATCAGGTAGACAGCAAATTGCCTCCAAACTTGATAGATTCCTAATATCCGATAATGCGATACATCTCGGAGGCGATCTCTCAGCTTCCATCCTTCCCCTTGCTGGATCGGATCACTGGCCAATCTCTCTGCAATGGTTCAGACCGGGAAATACCTCCAAACGCCCGTTCAGGTTTGAAGGTTTTTGGATTACTCATCCCGCTTTCAAAGATCTCATCAGCTCAACTTGGACCACCTCCCCTGTGCCAGAAGGTTCAAAAATGTACAAGTTCTAGCAAAAACTCAAATATCTCAAAGGCCAAATCAAAAAATGGAATTATGAAACCTTTGGTAACATATTTCAGGCTCAGCAAGATCTCAACAAAGAAATGAAAGATCTCCAGCAAAAGATAATAGAGGAAGGGCATACCGAAGAGACTTTGGGAAAAGAAAAATTAATTCAAAAACAACTAGAAGAGCGCAAGGCCCAAGAGGAAATTCTATGGAAGCAGAAGTCAAGAATCAGATGGCTGAAGGAAGGTGAAAGGAATACTAAATTCTTCCACAGATCCGCAGTTCAAAGAAGAATGCACAACACTATCTCTTTCATTCAAAACAGAGAAGGTGAGCGCTTGGAAAATCATGCTGATATAGAACAGGAATTTATTAATCACTTCAAGGAGGTTCACCTGGAACCCACTATGGACAGAAGACCAGCAATAGAGAAAATCACTCAAAATGTTCCAAAGCTAATCAACGAAGAACACAACCGGCTCCTACTGCGACCAGTCCAGCTTCAAGAAGTGGATCAAGCGATGCATCAGATGAAGGAGGGCAAAGCTCCTGGCCCTGATGGTTTCACAACAACTTTCTTCCACACCTTCTGGGATCTCATTAAAGTGGAGGTCTGGCAGGTGGTTGAGGAATCTCGCACCTTGCACTGGCTTTTGCCAGCCCTTAATTCCACTTTCATCGCTCTCATTCCTAAAGAAGCGAATACTAGAACTCCGGACAAGTTTCGACCCATAGCTCTCTGCAACGTTATTTACAAAGTAATCTCTAAGGTCATTGCAAACAGGTTGAAGCCACTCCTGCCCCTTCTAATTTCTCAAGAACAATCCGGATATGTTGAGGGCAGGCAGATTTTGGATGGCATCATTCTCACTCACGAAGTCATCCACTCACTCAAGCACTCTAAACAAGCAGGTATGCTCCTAAAGATCGACCTATCCAAGGCTTTCGACAAATTAAGTTGGCTCTATATAGATAAAATGCTTCTTGCCTTTGGTTTCTCACCTATGTGGAACAGGTGGATTGCAAGCTTAATCTCCTCATCTTTCTATTCGATACTTATCAATGGCCTCCCCTCTCAGCCTTTCAAACCCTCAAGAGGCATACGTCAAGGAGACCCGCTCTCCCCTTTTCTCTTTGTTATCATGGCTGAAGGGTTGGGACGCCACATCAAACATGCTCTCTCCTCCCGGCTTCTTAAAGGTCTCTCTGTTCATAACTCCCCTGTCATCACTCACCAGCAGTTTGTAGACGATAACATGCTGTTTGGTTATCCCTCTGTTCAAGAAGCCTCAGCCTTCAAATCCATCCTCTCTGACTTTTCAGAAGCCTCCGGGTTATGTATTAACAATGCCAAATCGTAGCTCTTTTTCTTCCACACCCCGCCCATTATTCAGCAGGCCATTGCTCGCATCCTGGGATTCTCTATTGCCTCCCTCCCTTCTAAATACCTAGGAGCGCCCCTCATTGATTCCGCGCTCAAGCATTCGACTTGGCGTTTACTTTTGGATAAGTTAGAATCACGTCTCAATCTCTGGACGCACAGATCTTTAAACATTGCAAGCAGATCAGTGCTTATAAAGGCTGTGCTTCAATCTATGCCTCTCTACCTCTTCTCCATTTTGGCTGCGCCCAAGTGGGTTCTAAAACAAATCAGAATTCTCCAACGCAATTTTCTTTGGGGATCGACAAGCACTCACCGCAAATGGGCTCTTGTTAAGTGGTCGACGGTTTGCCAACCTAAGGAACATGGTGGAATTGGGCTGAGGGACCCCCAGCGCAGCAACGAAACCATGGGGGCCAAAATATGGTGGCTTTGGCTCACTTCACATAAAAAACCTTGGGCCTCCTTATGGACTTCTAAGTACGCTAACAACCGGCCGGATGCAGATCTCATCAGATTCACGCCTACGGAGACAGGTTCTCTAATTTGGAATGTTGCTCGTCAGCACTATAAGCTAATCCAAAATCATAGTTTCTGGGAAGTAAGGAATGGCAACTCTGCCAAATTTTGGACAGATGCTTGGCAGCAGCTTCCAAAACTCACCAGCATTCACAATCAACCTCCTAGTCAAGATTGGGAAGAACAGCTAAAAGAAACAGTTCGGCATCAATGGACTCAGGAAACAGAGCAGGGTTATAGGCAATGGAAACAGACAGAAAGACTGATTAGAACCAATGATAACCAAGCTAAAGAAACTTTAGATCGGGAGCTTCAAAAAAGGCGCATAATAATCTCGGATGACCAGGACATATTAAGATGGGGTTACACCCCAAAAGGCTCATTTACCACCAAAGAGGCATACAAAATAATTTGCAACTACCAGCATCCTCCCGATCGTATATGGAGCAAAGTTTGGGCGACTGGAAACTGGCCTAAAGTCTCATTCTTCCTCTGGCTTCTGGGTCATCGCAAAATTCTCACATGGGACAACCTCAGGAAGCGTACCATTCATGGCCCTTCCAGATGTCCCAACTGCTGTATTCAAGAGGAAACGCTTCAGCACTTACTGTATACTTGCCCTCTCGCCAACCACATATGGGAGAAAGCCAGTTTCAGATGTCAAAAAAATTGCAAAGGATCCGAAGAAATAGTCACCTCCCTTCAACTCTAGGACCAGCACCCTTATAAATGTGAGATCCTCAATCATTTATGGAGGCTTCTCCCAGGTTTGATTCTGTGGACCATTTGGAAAGAAAGGAACAGGCGCATATTCAAAGATCAATTCACCCCGATGGACATTATATGGAACAACTTATGTCTTAATCTTAAAGAGACTTTGGATCTGCGCCCCTGGACTCCAGAGGACTACCCCACTCTAGCAAAAGAAAAAGCCATTTGGGATAATTGGAACTTTCTTCATCCTCCAAGTATGGTCAGCAAGAGACATTCTCATAGCCACACTATCAGCATCTCCGCCTGGCTCCCTCCCCTTCAGCACCACTTCAAGCTCAACTTCGACGGTGCCTCCAAGGGCAATCCTGGAAATGCAGGGTTTGGAGGCATTTTCAGAAACCACAAACGGGATTCCTTACTAATGTTTTTTGGCAACATTGGATGGGATACGAACAACTCTGCTGAACTAGAAGGACTTTGGCAAGGCCTCCTCCTCTCTAGGAAATTTGGTTTCCTTCCTTTGGTTGTTGAAGGGGATTCCCAAATCCTCATTGCTATGGCAACTCAACTCCTCAACGGCACCAGAGCGCACAAAATTGCCAACAGCTGGAGATTGGAGGCTCGTTTGGAAGCTATTGAACTCTGGCTCCATACCAATCGGGCCATCACTTTCCAGCATGTGAAACGTGAAGGTAACAAGGTGGCTGACCTCCTCGCCAACCTCGGAGTCAATCATGACCATGCTCTTATCTCAGGCAGCCTGGACATTATTCAGAATCATGAACACAAACAGGAATGTCTTTCTCTTATCCAAAGGGATGCCAATCCCCCGGATGCGGGTGTCACAAATGCGTATTAAATTGATGGGCTGGCGGGCTGCTCCTCTCTGCCGCCAACTGCCTCATGGGTACAACGTGTTAAATGGCATTATGCCCAACGCAAACAACCATTTATGCTTCCCCCATTCCAACGCTGCTCGCCCTGCAAATTCTGGCTCTCGCTCGTCTCCGGATGTGGTGAAGCATCCCTCCGCATGCTTGAGAGGGATTCACAGTATGATGGCAATCACGTTTGCAGATAGGATTCGCTTGGGAAGGACGGCTTGGGAGCCTGTGGTGATTCGGCGCGCTGTGGGTGGCATTCACTCGCATCATGTTTTAAACCTGCTCTCGGCTCCCACCATGTATCATTCTGTTTTCAACAATTGCAGCGTCTGCCGGAAGGATAGTGTCGACCAGTGCTTGCAGCATTTCAGTAGAAGTGAGGCTCGTGGTTTGCTCTGCGCCTGGTGGAGTGTTGATCAAGTGTTGCATTTGGTGTGTTTCCAGGACTACCTCGCGAGGGTTCGCTCTGCGGTTTGGAAGGCTCTCAGGCTTCCGCTCCCTTTCAACATGCCCAGACTTCGCCATCGAATGAGAAGCAGTCGGGGTAGCTCGAGGAGCCGCCCTTCTCCTGCCAGTCCCTCTCCTGACTCTTCTTCCTTTGGGGAAGGCTCAAGTCGTTATCCTCGCACTCGTTCTGGTCGAGGGAGCTCTCATGGCCACCGTCTGTTCTGGGGTCCTCACACGCACAGGCCTCCTGCTTCCTATGCCCCAACCACCGGCACGGCCAGGTTCACCTTCAACAGCAATCTCAACCGCCCTCGCATTACCGCCATCCTTTCAGTGGTTTTCCTTGAAGATATGGTTCCTGGGGATGACTCGCTTCCTTCGGCTCCGGCTGCGACTGTCTGTGCTCCGGACACTCAGTTTTCTGCCTTTAATCTCGAAGGGCGCAATCCTCAAGCTCCGCCTCCGTCTCGCCATGCTGATCCTGTCGTTGATGAAGAAATGCTTTCTGCCGAGAATGTCTCTCAAGCTGCTCCGGACGAACCTGCTTCAGGCCCGCGCGCCTCCGGTTGGTGCAGAATCGAAGAGGTGCCCCCGGAAGATTAAATGGGTTTATTGTCTGGTCATCCCAATGTCTCTGTTTCTCCAACCTACGGGTTTTTTCTGCTCTGGAAGTTTTTGCTATGTTTATGGCCCTTCTTTGTATCTCTGGGTTCAAAGTATGATACAGAAAACCGTGGTTATGGTCCCCTGCGTGGGCATCGACAGTTTTCAACATTGTTTTTTCTGATTTTCTGCCTCATGAGCAGCAGTTTCTGACTACGGTCCAGATGTAATTTTACCGCTTGTTAATAGATAATTTTACTTAGAAAAAAAAATTAATTTTACATGATATAATAATTTCTCATAATTTCTTCTTATTTTTATTAATTATTTTTCATTATTAAACATTTAATAAAAATAAGTTAAATAATTCAAAGTAATATTCTTAATCAAATTAACCCACGGGGTGGTGGCTTGTTGGTGATTAAGTGTTATGTTAAGGCACTCGTTTGTAAAGGTCACCAGTTCAAACCCCGTGGGTGCCTGTCAGGCGTAAGCTTGTGAACCTTGCTGTGTATTGTTAACGGGGGATGGTGCCAGCTAGGAGGGTTTTTAATGGCAGCGGTGCGATGTGATCTTGTGTGGTAGATATGATTGTATGGTTCTCGTTACTAGTTTCCCTCCTGATATATATATATATATATATATATATTGAATCAAATTTATCATAGGACACAAAAGACATATTGCATATAACATTAAAATTTTTTGAAGTCATTTCCATAATTTATTTTTGATGGTGAATCCTTAGCTTCAAACATAAATGTAACAACTATTCTCAACACCATTTGAGCAAGTTTCCCTTTATCCAACCATATGAAATAAAAGAGACATCCATATTTTAGTTTTAATGACACTAATTGTAATCATTATTTTCAATACCATTTCAACAAGTTTCCATATATCCAACCATTGAGGAAGTCATATTAAACTAAATTGAAATGAAAAAAGGAAAGAAGAAATTGAAATGCAAACAATGCACATGAAAGAAGATTACATTTACCCCATTTGGTAAATTTTGGACATTAATATAATTCCTACTCCTTTCTCGTTGTCATTTTACACACACTTAAAGGTGATAAGACCAATGATCACACCTTGATGTTGACAATAGACAATTGGCATGTATGGCAGCCAAACAATGGGATGATCTTCTAAAGATATATCATTAGGATCTTATGCTAAATGAAAGGACAAAGCATTGAAGGTGGGTGTAACATGGATTATTGATCATTGTCCTACACTAATGCTTGCACCTTAGATGCTAAATTAGAATCCCACTCCTAAAGTATTCATTCATTCAAAAATTATCAAGATAGGGAGAATAAGGACTATAAGGAATAAAGTAATTTTATGGTACACTTTTTCTAATTATCTCTTACTAATCCTATAATTCAACTTAACATTGTTCATATTTTGTAATTCCACATCATTCATCTTACTCTCGGCATAACCAAATATGATAAAATGTCACCACAACACATATAAGGTATGTGATTAGCAAGTGAAAAAAACTATTGAAGGAGAAGGTTACGCTTTTTAATAAAATAGTTCTTGTCCTAAATTTTCTCATAATCAAAGGAATTATCCATATTATTAAGTTGATGTTTACTAAACTACTGAAATCTCACAAAATATGGATTTATTTTAAAACAATGTGCAGTATTTTATGTGCTTTAATAAATGTATAAATTAGCCAATTAGATCATGGTTTTTTCATGAAGATGGTGATATGTTATGCAATCCAAGAAGATTCAATTCTATAGGAGACCGATGAAGAAATGGGTGAGCATGATGTTATATCAGAAGGTAATAGTTAATATTTCGTCTTAAAGACTAACTTTTATTAAATAAGGGTTATCCAGAAGAAACTCCTTTACAATATTGAACTTTCATGACCAAATTTTCCTATATGTCAACATAAAACAAAAAAATTAGGTTCCTTCCGTTGAGAAACTTAAGATAAGACCATCTCCCAAGATGAGTATAGATAGTGGGGTTCAATTAAATTGACATTCAATATGACTAATGTTAACATAAAGGAAAACAATCAGGTTCTCAAACTTCGCAACTATATCTACTTTGGTTCTAAGGGTCTAAGAAGTATATTCAATTTTTTTGGCAAGAAAGAAGAGCATAGATAGATTTACAATTTTCACCTCTTTGTCAACAGTTATTAGTAAATTCTTATAATACTCAAAAACATTTTTAGTAGAGGGACTAATCCCCCTTGGAATGTGAATGTGATGGATGATAATGCCTATTATGGATTAGCATTGAACTCAATTTCTATTAGGTTACAGCGTTAGAGAATTCAAAACAAATTTACCTGATGTTCTACAATTAAATACATTTATATTATTATAGATATGATTAGAAAAGGAAACCATAAAGTAGTCAAGTTCAAACAACCTAAGAAGAGGCACCTAGGGCTCTACAACATATCCTCCATAAAACATACTATGCAACATACCCTCTAGAAAAAATACTATACAAATATTTGTATCTCAAACCCCTTTAATATACACACACCATTGTTAGTAAAAGTTATAAACCTTTTCATTTGGTAATAAATGACCATCTTCTGTAAAACAATATAATTAGAATCTATCTTGGCCCTTTGACCTTGACATCATTGGCAACACTTATCGCAAGAAAATATGAAGTAGTCTAGAAAAATAAGGGATATTTTTTTAAGAATGCTTTTAAAAGGTGTAAAAAACACGACCACCCATAACAATAATATTAACAACAAATAATGCTCTTATGGAATAATACTTCTCATCTAAATTCTTGTGTATCTTTTTCTTCATAGTGATCGTTTTTTAAGAAACTCTTACAATACCATGGGATATACAATATGGAATTTTCAACCTAAAAACTAATATCTAAATGATGAAAAGAAAATATCCTTTCCAACCATAGGAACCATTAGCGTGCTTGAGATCCGTGGGAATTAATAAAAAAACACATTTATACAAAATAATTCCACCCACCTAGTGTGTTGTCACATTCAATATTACCTTTTGCGGAATTCATAGAAGAGCCACAAGCATAGGAAATCTTGTATGGACTCCATTTGTACTTTTATTTTTATTGTATGATGGTTAGCATGTGTTATTTCATACTATTTTCAAGTTTAGCTTTATTTGTACTTATATTTTTATTGCAGAATGGTTACCATGTGGTATTTCATGCTATTTTCAAGTTTAGTTTGAGTAACTAGGGCACAATTAAATGAAGCTGATTTAAGTATTTTAAGTATGATTTTTGTGGTAATAACTTTCAATTTGACGTGAATATTTTAGACAATTTTTTTTAGAGTTTAAATATGTTTAGGTATGAGGTACTAAATAAGGATAAATATTTATATTTTAATCAATATCTGTAAATTTGTATGTTTTATCAATATAAATAGAGTATGGATCTCAAAAAAAACAGAAAGTTTGGATATCATTATAATAATTTGAATATAATATTATTTTTTTCTAAATTAAAATTCTATAATTTAATATGTAGTTTTATTTAAAATTATTCTTGAAAGAAATGAGAAAATAAAGATAAAGAATTTGTATACAACATGTATAAATTTTCATGGAACATTGGGAAAATCAAGATAAATAAATTTAACTTGTTAATATTTATTCATTTAAAATGAATTATTACATAGTAATAATAATTATGAATTTAAAATGAGTATCAAAATATGAATTTTTAAAAACTATTTAGTATATATATTTATTAAGGATATATATTTATTAATTATATATATATATATATATATATATATATATATATATATATATATATATATATATATATGAATTAGTACACATAATAATGTTTTTTTTTTCATGTTGTTCATTCCTCAATCCATGTTATCAAGTCATAAAGGTTTATGGCAATCCTTTTACTAATCATGATGTTCAAAAGACCACATTTATGAATTGTTTCATCTATTACAATAATCCATAATTACTTATTTTTTCATCTACTACTTTCATCAAGAGATTTAAGCATTTAATAAAGAAAAGTATGCTAATAATTTAATTTTACATGATATAATAATTTCTCATAATTTCTTCTCATTTTTATTAATTAATTTTCATTATTAAAAAATTAATAAAAACAAGTTAAATAGTTCAAAGTAATATTGTGAATCAAATTTATCATAGGACCCAAAAGACATATTGCATATACATTAAATTTTTTTGAAGTCATTTCCAGAATTTATTTTTGTTGGTGAATCCTTAGCTTCCAACATAAATGTAACAATTCTTCTCAACACCATTTGAGCAAGTTCGCCTTATCCAACCATATGAAATAAAAGAGACATCCATATTTTAGTTTCAATGACACTAATTGTAATCATTCTTTTCAATACCATTTCAGCAAGTTTCCATATATCCAACCATTTAGGAAGTCATATTAAACTAAATTGAATGAAAACAAGAAAGAAGAAATTGAAATTCAAACAATACACATGAAAGAAGATCACATTGACCCCATTTGGTAACCTTTGGACATTAATATAATTCCTATTGCTTTCTTGCTCTCATTTTACACACACTCAAAGGTGATAAGACCAATGGTCACACCTTGATGTTGGCAATAGACAATTGGTCTGTATGGTAGCCAAACGATAAGATTATCTTCTCAAGATATATCATTAGGATCTTATGCTAAATGAAAGTACAAAGCATTGAAGGTAGGTGTAACATGGATTATTCATCATTGTCCTACATTAATGATTGCACCCTAGATGCTAAATTAAAATCCCACTCCTAAAGTATTCATTCATTCAAAAATTATCAAGATAGGGATAATAAGGACTATAAGGAATAAAGTAATTTTATGGTACTTTTTCTCTATTTATATGTTAATAATCCTACAAGTCAGCTTAACATTTTTCATATTATGTGATTCCACATCATTCATCTTAATGTGGGTATAACCAAATATGATAAAATGTCACCACAACACATATATAAGGTATGTGATTAGCAAGTGAAAAAAATTATTGAAGGAGAAGGTTACTCTTTTTAATAAAATAGTTCTTGTCCTAAATTTTCTCATATCAAAGGAATTATCCATATTATTAAGTTGGTGTTTACTAAACTACTGAAATCTCACAAAATATGGATTTATTTTACAACAATGTGCAATATTTTAAGTTCTTTTATTAAATGTATAAATTACCCAATGAGATCATGGTTTTTTAATGAATATGGTGGCGTGTTATGCAGCCCAAGAAGATTCAATTCTATAGGAGACAGATGAAGCAATGGGTTAGCATGATGTTATATCAGAAGGTACAAGTTAATCTTTCATCTTAAAGACTAACTTTTCCTTAATAAGGGTTATCGAGAATGAACTCCTTCACAATATTCAACTTTCGTGACCAAATTTGCCTATATGTCAACATAAAACAAAAAAATTATGTTCCTTCACTTAAGAAACTTAATATAAGACCATCTCCCAGGATGAGTGTAGATAATGGGGTTCAAGTAAATAGTCATTCAATACGATTAATGTTAACATAGAGGAAAAGGATCACATTCTCAAACTTCCCAACTATATCTACTTTCATTCTAAGGGTCTAAGAAGTAATTTCAATGTTTTTGACAAGAAAGAAGAGGGCAGATAGATTTACAATTTTCACCTCTTTGTCAAAAATTATTAGTAAATGATTCTAGTACTCAAAAAAAAAAAATTATAAAGGGACTACTCCCCGCTGGAATGTGAATGTGATGGATGATAATGCCTATTATGGATTAGGATTGAAGTAAATGTCTATTAGGATACAGTGTTCAAGAATTTAAAACAAATTTACCTAATGTTCTACAATTAAATACATTTCTATTCTTGTAGATATGATTAGAAGAAGAAACCATAAAGTAGTCAAGTTCAAATAACCTAAGAGGAGGCACATAGGGCTTTACAACATATCCTCTATAAAAAATACCATGCAACATACCCTCTAGAAAACATATTATGTAGATATTTGTATCTCAAACCCCTTTAATATACACACACAATTGTTAGTGAAATTTATAAACCTTTATATTTGGAAATAAATGAGAATCTTATGTAAAATAACATAATTAGAATCTGTATGTTCTGGATTAATGAAAATCGATTTTAGTTTGGAACTAAATAAAAGGCATCTCTCTCATTTGATAAATATTTTATTTATATGGTAGCACTCAAGGAAGAAAATATAATAGAAAATTTCAAAAGTGGAGGAATTTTACTTGCAACATAGTTTCACTAAATTTGGAAATATAAATGGTTTTCAAAATCGACTATCAAAACAATTTTATACATTGCACCTATTTTTAAAAATGGTATTTTGTAACAAATCCATAGTGCAACTAGGGCAAAGAATATGTCTCTAGTACAATGGAAATTCTATAAGAACTGTTGTGTTAATATTTGAATGTCCTTCAACCCAAGTTCATAGAAGAAACAAAAGGAACCACATTTGCATTGAAATTATTAAGAAACATAAATTGCACTAAGGTGGTTTTCATGAAAAAATAATCATC
This sequence comes from Pinus albicaulis, assembly GCA_034641835.2. Taxonomy (NCBI): domain Eukaryota; kingdom Viridiplantae; phylum Streptophyta; class Pinopsida; order Pinales; family Pinaceae; genus Pinus; species Pinus albicaulis. The sequence continues at coordinate 954,599,025 of CM076584.1, read as the reverse complement.
GTGTCCTTTCATTCATAGTTAAAAAGAAAGAAGCCTTTGACGTATAACACATCGTTGTTTTATTAGATATTACATTTTACAAGTGAGCCATCAACATCAATATTTAATGGTAGGAATAATAACAATAAAAAAAAGACTGAATTTGACAAGTAAACAATCAATATAAATGTTTCCCGTAAATGATATACTTGGTGGTTCATTTTTTATGTGAAGGAGCAAGAAATTGGAACATGAAATGATAGTGTGCAATAAAACAAAAAAAAATTCATAGAAAACAAATTCTATGGGCACAAAGAGAGAGACAACATGGAAAATTCGATCAATAGAATAGAGAGCATGCCAAACCTAATACCCATCAACTCTAAAATCCCTTTCCAAATATTATGTTATGGGTGATTGGAAAATGAAATTCCTAAAAGTACATCACACTATTGAAATTAAATCACACCATTCAAAGAAAGAAATGTATGCAACAGAAAACAATAAATTTATCTATTGCACACTTAATTTAATAAGCACAACAAGCTTAAATACTGCAATACAATATCAAAATTACTAAATCATGTAAATATGTTAAGAATAACATTGTTTCATATGTACCAATTATAGTTTTATGAATTAAACCATAAGACAATAGTGTAACTGATATCTTAATATACTCTTTTAGAAATAGAAAAACATGACCAACAAGTTCATTGATTCCTCTTTCAATCCACTAAATGAAAATATATTCTTACTAATATAAAAATTTGTACATCTTATGAAATGAGCTTGCAAGTGTCAATATATTTTCACAAGACCATTATGCAAGAGTGTCTAAGGAGGTGAATTCAAAATCCATAAGAATTTTCTACATTATCACCTGATTACTTTTCAATATTTCAAAGAAAATAAAATCATGAAAATATGATTCTCAATATTTTCCTTTAGTGACCAAAAAAGAGGTTAAAAAGATCAGTATGACACGAAATTCCATTGTAGGGCAATCATTTAATTCCATTTGTTCTTATATGTAAATTTTAGAAACTTAAAAAACACACCAAAATATGACATATTAAGAAAATGTTCAACATGTAAACTAATAAATTCATTAGTGTATAACCAAAAATAAACATATACCTCTTTTGTATTTATTATCTAGGAATTCAAAATGTCATATTGAGTAAAAAGATATGATGGAAATGTTCTCTAACAGTCATCCCTAAATGTATGCATATTTACTATTTGAAAAAAACTATAGTTTATTCCTATAGATGCACATTACAGGCTAATATTAATAATTTTTGTTCTGCCTCTATATCCACACAAAGCACCTCATCCAAAGAGTGTACAATAGTTTTAAATTTAATTTAAGATTTTAGATACCTGTTGACGGGAAAAAATGTCTGGCCAATAGCAGGGGATCTCCCTGGAATAAAGTCCCAATTAGATTCTAAACCGTTCGTGATAGGGATCCTGTCCGGGGTGTGGGTCTGGCTACCACTGAATATTCCTTTTCTCAGACACAAACGAGACCTGCAAACTTATGAATACACAATTATTTGAACAACACAAGAAAAATGATCGACAAATTCTAGTGACATAAAACACTATGAATAGCAAAGAAAATTAAAGCATGTATCCAAACGAGATGTTGTTAGCAACATATCATTAGGGTAATGCTTGTAAATAAATATGTTCAAACCACACAAGAAATATTTCTTTATGGTCAAACACCCTTCAATTCCTTAACAGTTTTCAGAGATAAAATCATGCTAATAACGAAGTTGCTAACAATTTCTTAATCAGATAACCTCATATCATTCATAAATTAAGTGAGTTGAAGTATATAGATTATATAAGAAGAAAACGCAGATTAGTTAATCAGACAATTGCATCGACACATGAGACTATAATATTCATAATGTTGATACACGAGTCCTCATCAAATCCAATAGTGGAATCAACACATTTTTTTGTATTCATTCTCCAAAACATGCATTCAATGTTCTACAATTCTTTGTGCTCCTTTGGAGTCCCAAAAAAAAAGATGCTTTAAATTTCCTTGGAGTGAGTATTTATAGAACAAAATTGACCCTTGGGTAACCTTGACTTTTCGCCTTCCTGACCGTTGACATACTCTACGACCCAAAGGGAATTTGCAACTTGCGACCTCGAATTTGACTGCGACCTGCGACCCCTCTTGTCTGTTGCGACCTGCGACCTCTTCTATTTGCTGCAATCTGTGAATTGGTCATTGAAGCAATTGGGTAATTGTGAGATCAATGACATCTACCTATTGCTATTCTTTGAGGTAATTTCACCATGCTCGATAATCGACAGCAACTAGGGAGACCTGAGGAGTATCTCCTCTCAATCTGTGAAGCCACTCGAGAGCATTTGGGATCAAAGTGCCTCTCTTGATCGTGATATGGTTAGACAGGGAGGCCAGTTTGCTAGAGATCCTGACCGATGTCACGATGAATTGAACAAGGTTTTCTTGTGATGCCGGAAGGTCTTGAGAGGCGGTTGCTTGCCTTATGGGTTGTAGAAATACTTTAATGTCTTGGGAGACTTCTTCCCACGTTTTCTCTTCACCCAGTGCACCCAGAGAAGGAATGTGGTGTACTTCAGACATTGATTCAATGTCGCTAATAAGATGTTAATATGCATACATTACTTTCTCTATATCCTTGATAAGTTTCTCTTTGGACTGTACCTTTATCTGGATTTGAACTTTTTCATTTTGGGTGCAAATCCAATCTTTTCTTGGCAAGGTGTTTGGAGTCTATGGATACATGTTCGACCATTCTAATATTCTATCGAAGGCAGTAGAGGCTTCCTTTAGCTGTGTGTTCCTCCTCTTAGTTTCTGCCCGTGCTTTAAGTAGTGGTGTGATGGTCTATTTTAATGTAAACAGTTATTCATATACTTGCTTCATGGTGGCTTCCAGAGTGACTAGCTCTCTTTGAATGGTAAGCAACACTTCATTAGTAGGGAAATTCTTAAATTGAATCTGTTGGATTTCTTCTTCTACCGCCTTCTTTTCTTGTTCCGACCGAGTTGTGTTTTTTTCTGAGGTCTGTAGCCTATTCTACATGGACATAATTTCTCTACTCATTTTGATGACATTTTCCTCTGTGGATGCTGCAAAAGCGATACAAGTTGATGAAATCATGACTGGATTGGTACTGCTATCCAAGACTATATCCTCTTTTGTTATGGTCGTGAGAGGTGCAGCAGGGTTCCATGCTAAGCATATTCTCTTCTCTTTCCTGATCTTGTGCGTGAATTGATCATAGGTTAGTCTTGTCAATTCGAAGACTTCATCATCCTGATCCTCGAAGGCACCCAGTTCTGAGAGAGTAAAATGCACACTGGTTGTAGGATTTGTTTGGGGTACCTCGATATGTGGCAACTCTGTCTGTTTCCCTATCTCTGTAGGAGGTGTCTTGCTACCTTCTGCTTCCTTGGAGGAATATTCTCTTGACTTCTAACTTTCTTCCTCCCTCCTCTTCTGCTTAGCTTTTTCTTCATCATGCTTTTCCTTTAGATGGTGCTCAGCTTCTACTTTATTTTTCTCTTCCTTTACCTGGTGCTCAGCTTCTACTTTATCCTACTTTTATTTTAGTTGGCGCTCAACTTCTGCTTTATCTTGCTCTTCCTTCAACCGGCACTCAACTTCTGTCTTTTCTTCTTCTTCCATCCTCCTTTGTTCCTCTTCCTATTTTCTACGAGTTTCTACCGCCCACCTTTCCTTTATTCTTCCTTCAATTGTTTCTTTCATTTATCTTCCTCTTAGTTCACCTTCTCCTCGGCTTCTTGTTGTGCTTTAGCCTCTTTTTATCTTTGTTGTTTAGAAGGGTTACTGCCTGTGCTCGTCCTTTGCTTCTTGGCATTGGAAGATGAGGCTCATCCTAGTATGTGGATTCTTTCCTATAAAGTTTGATTATCTTGTTCTTCTTGATCGGTTGATTCTTCTGGGGCAGCCTCCCAGTATTTTTTATACTAGTTCTTGACTCGATCTTTGGCTAGGCATTCTGTGTTTTGGTAACTCCACTTAAATTTAGCCGATTTGCAATGGGTGGGGATGATTCTCTCGAGATCATATGTCCGGTGTGTAATGGGGGGTAAACAAAATCCTTTGATTTCCTCAGCTTTTGCCTCTACTTCACTGAAATATTTGACTGTGCAAGTGCCAATAGTAAGCGGTAGAGTGGACCAAACTTCCCGTCATATGGTAACATACTTCTTGAAGGAGTAATCTATCGTTGATGAACTGGGGTATTGCATGGGGTGCTTTGAGAGACCTGAAGACTCGGATGAAAGTGATATCCATGAAAGGAAACCAGTTGGCCACTCGAGTTATTGTCTCCATGGCTCGCCCAGACATACACAAGGTATCTTTGCCAAACATCTTTTCGTAAAGTGTAGGGATGAAGTTATGCGAGATCAATTATATATCCTTCTTATACTTGGAGTCTCATAATACTTGCAATTCCTTTTGAATTGGTTTTCCATGCTCTGCATTCCAGTTTTTCACCCATCCCTCAAAATGGCACCTTTTGCATACTACATCCAACAAGTATGAAGCCATATAGAACTCAGATGCACATCCCTGATCAGGTGCTTGTGCTGCATCAATGTTTGACCTGAGGGATGCCATGATCAGGTTACCCAAATTGAACTGAATACCAAATGTAGTGACTGCGTACGTAAGGGGAATCAAGGTACCACTGAACATTGTGGCATTTGCTCGGCCATATATTCTTCACATCATGGTTGCCACCAACTTGTAAGCTCTCCTCAGCCCTTCTGTCTTGTACTCCTGATCTTTCTTGTATTTGAACTTTTCGGGGTCCTATCACCACCCTTTCAGCGTCTATGCTATGGGTACTGCATGAGTGGCTGCCCAGTCAGTGTTGAAATTTTGTTCCCAAGTGGGGAGTGCATAGTATACTTCCACGTCCCCTCCCTTTAAGTTAGCGAATGTCTTCCCTACATGATCTCGAATGACCCACATTCTAGATTCGACCCTTTGAATGATCCATTCGATAATGTCCATGCACGGAAGTATGGGTGGATGGGCACCAACATAGTGTAGTTTGGACCGTTTGACTTGAATGTACACCTGTCGGTTTGGAAGATCTTATGGAAAATCAGGCTTGATGAACTCCTGATATATTTGACACCATTTGTTTAAAAAGAGAGTCCATACAGGTGAATTAGTTTTCAGAATAGAGGAATAACCTGATATATTTGATACCAGCTAATTTTGTCCCCCTTCCCAAGTACACAAGTGGTGTCTCTATATATGGGGGATGGGGAAGGGGGCATGCCTTCTTCTGATATTTCTATTTTTAGCCTCTTTTTCCTCTTTTGTACTATTGGGGATCCCATCTCGCTTGAGGCTAAAGAGATGGACATGCACAGGAGCTTGGCTTCAATGTTCCCTGGCATGTTCATAAAACAATCCCATGATAAGGCGGATGGCATAATTATAATTACGTCAAGAAAAATAGAATTTACAAATGACTCCTGCCACACATTATCTGAAGGAAGGCTTAGTATTGCAACTTGGCGACCTAGTGACCAGGTTGTTGGGTCATGTTGGCCGATACTTTCAAGGAAGTGTGACCTGGCAACTTGGTGACCTTGCGACTAGGTCACTGGGTTACTGGGTCATGGGGTCGTGGGGTCGGGGATTACACTAGGGCTTTGTTACGGCTTCATGCGGCCGAAAAACAATGAAAATGACACACATAATTATTACAAGATCTCATCTGGGTATTTGGGGGTTTCCCTTGAGTGAGTAAGAGGAGGTACCCAAGGCAGAAAGTGAGGCAGAGAGGCTTCAGAAAGAATACAAGGAAATAAAAGGGTGCAGGTCATAAGGGAGGTAGGTAGGTTTGCGAAAGGGCTTCTGGGGAGCTTGATCGAGGGAAAAACAGGGCTAAATAGGCTAGGGGTGAGCTCAAGATTGGAAAAAATTAACCAAGAAAGAAAAAACAAGAGGATTAAGCAACTTACCCAGGAAAAACGTGCTCTAGCTAGCTTCTCAGAGGCGTTACTCGATTTGTCGTGCAGGTCGAATGCAACCTACGCGACCCTTTTATATATAAAGGGGTCACACATGCGGATAATAAATGAGGGTCGCTAGGTCGCAACTCAGGTCGGGTTAATGAAATGTACGACCTTGCAACCTTGCGACCCAACGACCTAGAGTTGTGACGTCACATGGTCGCAATTCTTGGGACAAGGACTTAACTATGACCTTGCAACTTTGCGACTTGAGGTCACAAGATCGCAAGGTTGCAACAAACATTATTTGAATAGATCTACAACTTAGTGACTTGGCTTCTAAAATAGTGCACCTGGGCTAAAATTTATCTCTTCGAAAGATTAGTGGCTCAAAAATTTAAAAAGGGGAAAAATTTTGGATGGTGTTGTAGCGGCTACAATAAATGGTGATTCGCTAGTAGGACCCAAGATCTATGTCAATGCTTCATCTTTGAGGGGGGGTGGCAGGGCTTAGCCTATTGCTCCTTTCACCCCGTGGGTTCTACTACTTTCATCTTTGGACCTTACATGATTGCTCCACCTGTTTGCATGCCCTGGGGTGCTGATCCACCGTGTTTACATCTTTAGAGACCGAACGGAAAGGGTTGGAGTGACCTCAAGGATTTTTCAGGACCCGATATAGATATTTTGTTCTCATTTTGTTGCTTCACTGCCAGTGAACTTGGCGGTCCTAGTGGAGTCACTTCCTAGGAGTCACAGAAATCACTCCACTACCAGCGAGCCTGGTCAGTACCCCGACGGAGTCGTCGCATCGCCTCTCTGCGCAAGAATCCTTTCTCAATCCTTTACCCTTTATTGATGTGCTAAATTCACTTATTTAAATGTGCTCAAGGAACTTATTTGAATGTGCTCGAGAAACTTATTTGATAGTGGAAAGTATTACCTAGGTGGATGAGGGATCTCGACTTATTTTTCTTGCAAGAGAGGTTGCTCCAGGTCTATATGAGGACTCTTGGGTTTTACCGGATATCCTTTCATCCCCTTAGGTTTAATCTGTTCCCTTTCCGTCTCGTGACCAACTTGACCAACTTTTTCTTTTACACAGCAGCCCCTTGAGCCAGCATACTAGGTAAGCTACCTGCACTTGGTTCCTAGGACTTGGTTGTGTTCCCCCCATTAGGTTTCTATCATAGGCAGGCTCATGCCTTTTTGCATTCTAGGGGAGATTCTTCACTGGCACAAATCCCAACATAGCATGCCAATTGAGTAATTTCTACATTCTTACCACTTGAAGTGAAAGTCTTACTAAGATCCTGCTTGCAACAAGCGACTTATTGCAAACATGAAATAATGGAAAACAAAAGAAAAAGAAACAAAACTATAGTATAGGGTGTGATGACGGCCCCTTGGGGCTGTCAAGCGAAATCGTGTTTAAGTTTGTGCTTGTTTACTGAGAGGACATCAATCCTCCCCTCAAGGGTCTGTAGCCTGTGAGTGTGGGAACCGACCTTTTCTTTAATTTGGAAGGGACCTGTCCACAGAGCTTGAAACTTGGAATGTTTTCCTTTATCTTCATGAGCTTTGTCCCATTTGAGGACAAGATCACCTACTTCGAAAACCTTGTTTCTAGTGTATTTCTTATCGAACCATCGTTTTATCTGACTTTGGTGGATGGCAAATTTTTCCCAAGTTTTTAGCCTTTCCTCCTCTAGTTTCAACAATGTGTCTATTTGGGCTTCTAAGGCAGGGCAAGGAGTGCCATGAGTTTCTTGAGATAATTTAAGGGTCGGTAGAGACAAGTTGAGAGTAAGGATAGCCTCTTTTCTGTACACAAGAAAGAAAGGGGAGGTGCCCAAGGAGGGTTTGTGTGTGACTCGATCAGACCAGAGAGCGTTGTAGATTGTATGATGCCAATTTTGTTGTTGGGACAACAAAGTCTTTTTGATGATCTGGATAAGGTTCTTGTTGGTCGACTCAGCTAACCCATTTCCTTAGGGGTAATAGTTGGTAGAGTGTTTGAGTACTATACCATTTTCTAGAGCAAAGTCATATAGTTGAATGATGAAAAATAAGTTGCATTATCAAAAACAAGGGAGGTTGGAATGCCAAACCTGGTCATGATGTGTTGAGTGGCAAAAGCTATTACCTCTTGATCGTTGATTTGACGCAATGGTATTGCTTCAACTCACCTCGTGAAGTATTCTGTAGTTGTGAGGATGTACCTATTTTTCTTGGAAGAGTGCGGCAAGATCTCCCTGATCACGTCAAGTCCCCACCACTGAAAAGTTTCTTCCACCATGATGGACTGCAATGGGGCGGATGGTTGTATTTCCCTATTTGCAAACTTTTGACATTGTACGCGTTTCCGAACATCAGTGTGTGAATATTTGAAAAGAGTAGGCCAATAAAAACCAGCACACATGATCTTGTGAGTGGTGGTGTCCCCTGCATAGTGCCCACCAGCCGGACCATCATGCAGTTCTGTCAAGACTTTCTGTGCTTCATCACATTCCAAACAGCATAGCAGAACCCCATTGTGGTGATTTCTGAACAGCTTACCCTGAACTAGCTAATAAGACATAGCTTTCAATCTTATTGAACGTTTCTGCTGGGTGGTTAGGGCAGGGTCCATGATACTGCGGCTCAGATATTGATGAAGATCGACATACCATGAGGTGGTATTCCGCGGGGGCATATCATCAATTTGATACATGTCAATTTCGTAGTCCCAACACCTTTCTTCACTTCCTTGTGGGTTTGCGGCCTAAGCAGCCATTTGGCATAGCCCTTGTCCCTTGATAGTATGTGCTGGCTTGAATTCTAGGTCATATTCTTGAAGGCACATCATCCAGTTTCCTCGTCTCTCTCCTAGCTCCTGCTAGAAGAAAAGTGAGCGAACCGTTGGGTGTGGTATGAACACTGTCACATGATTCTTCAAGATATATGGCTTGAAGTGTTTGACCACTTTGTAAACTGTGTAGGCACGCTTGTCAATCTCTGGATAATTCAGCTCAGCCCTATGAAACCCTACGCTCATGAATGATATAGGTCACTCCTCATTACTGGCATCCTTTTGAGTGAGGACGGATACAAGAGATGAGTCTGAGGTGAAGGTGTACAAGATAAAACCCTTGCTGAAGTTTGGGCTCTGAAGGGCAGGGGCCTCGATGATGGTACGCTTGATATTGTTGAATTCTTCTTTCGTGGGAGAATTCCATTTGAATTTTGCATTCTTCTTAATCATACCTTGCAGAGGTTTGACTATTTGGGTGAAGTCTAATATAAATTTTTGCATGAAGTTGATTTTCCTGAGGAAAGAATGCATGTCTTTCTTGCTACTTGGGGGAGAAATTTGGGCAATGAATTTCACACGATATGGATCCAATACTATACCATCCCAGGTTATGATGTTCCCTAACATATTTCCTTCGGAGACAACAAAAATGCTTTTCTTCGGATTGAGTGAAATCCCGTATTTTCGGCACCTTTCAAAAATTTGCTTGAGGTGATGTAAATGGTCATTCCTCCGCTTTGAAAATACGGTGATCTCATCAAGGTATACTACCATGCTCTACCCCATTAGGCCCTGGAAAGCAACGTCCATGGCTCTTTGGAAGGTTTCCTAGCATTGATAAGGACAAAGGGCATGTGTTTGAATGCGAACGTCCCCCATTTAGTTATGGATGTGGTTTTTAGCCGGTCGAGTTCAGCCACTAGTACTTGGTTGTATCCTGAGAAACCATCCAATAACGAGAGTATTTCCGAACCTGATACTGCTTGAAGGATCTACTCCATAGGGGGCACTGGGTAGTTTTCTTTGTCTGAAACTATGTTCAAATTTCGAAAATCCATGCATAGGCGAATTTCGCTAGACTTCTTACGCACTGGAACCAAATTTGACACCCAAGTTGAGTGTCGGACTTTGAAGATTATACTCACGTCAAAGAGTTTCTTTAGTTCCTTTTGGATCATCGGCTCCAAAGTGGGGTGCACCTTCATCAGTTTCTTCTGGAATAGATTCATTCCTTCTTTCATGGGTATCACGTGTTGAATGATTTGCGTATCATGAGTTCGCAACTCATTATATGTCCAGGCGAAAAAATCTCAGTACCTTTTGAATAACTCAGTGAAGGTTTGCCTTTCTTGAGGGGTGCATTCAGTACCAAGGTTGATGAATTTAGGTTCCTTCTCCATCCTGAGGTTTAGTTGTTGGTGTGTTAAAGTGGAACTATGCACCTTCGTATCAGGAGGTCTACGAAAACAGTTATGCAAATCGAATAGCTTTTCAAGGGGCACAACGCCCTTAGGTATGGGATTTCCTTCGCGGTCCTCTTGTTCATTTTGCAAGGCCTGGTCATGATATTCTTCTTCTATAACTGCATCTTTTAACATGTCCACATTGAGCATGAATTCTAGTACCTGTTGGTCGTCATTAAAAATGCATAGATTAGTGACAATATTTGGTATGGATGGCTTGTAAATAATTTCGATAGAAAACCCATCTCTGAGTGGGGCGAACCTAGTAGCAACATTGGTGAGTGTATCAGAAGCTGCATTGTGCATTCTAAGTATAGATTTAATATCAAAAGTTTCAAAACTAGAAATTAAATTCCATACCTCTTGCTAGTAACATTCAAATGCGAAGACAAGCAATGGATGGTATTACGTACCTGACGGGTGATAATCTTAGAATCCCCAATTACCTTTAAACAACTGACTTTGAGATATATGGCTTTCTTGAGCCTGAGAATCAATGCTTTCTACTTGGTTGTACTATTTGTGCACCGGAACTCTAGCCGGCAAGAGATTAGAAACTTGTTCTTCTGAGGATCTAATAGGATACAGCCTGCGCCAGCCCCATCATGGGTCTTGGAACCGTTGTAGTACAGGGTCCAAATTTCATCTTCTGATTTTACCAGGTTATCCGAGCACATGGGGGGCGTACTCAGGGTGTTGGCTCCTAACAGGTATTTTTCTAGGGCAGAGTGGTTGTCAGTGACCAACAAAAGTTCTGATTGAATTTCTTGAGTTACTAGGGATTGCGAGGCTCGATAACACTCAAACATGGATTCCAAGAAAGACATGTCAAGTTCTTCCTACACGAAGATGACTATTTCATTAGTTGCGTCCAGGTCAGTCACCGTGTGTTTCATATAAGGCTCGCTTTCGACCTGGATTTGATTGTTACTGCCTTTGTATGGGAGCCATAGGTGGGACCAGTTAGTGGAAAAGTATCCCTATTGCTTACTAGACCAATATCTGCTTAAAAGAAGACCATAGGCCTCAGGGATGTCTACAATCACTATGTCAATGCACTGATGCTCACTAGAGTCAGAGGATAAGTGGATGATAACGTTATTCTATTCACCTACTGCATGGACCTTAGATCTGTCGAGTTGAATGATCCTGGCATCAGCTTTCTCGGAGCGGATATTTAGCTTCTTGCATACAGACAAGGGCATAACATTTGTGGAGGCGTCAGAATCGACCAGGAAGTTGTGAACATTGAAGTTGAATATCTCGAAATATAGAAGAATACGGGGGGTGGATTCCCTAGAATTTGTATTAACGACTTTCACAATAGACTGGGGGCTGGAAACTCCTTGGGCGGATGTAGTACTTACGGGTTTGGACATTGATGGGTTGGCAAATGCTTTGAGGATAAGATCTCGCTGATTTTCAATACAAGAGAGTTCGTAGAGGGAGATGTTGGCCCGCATTTTATTCATATCTTCAATAATGTTATACCCAAAAATCTAGGTGCAAGATAGGTTCAATGATGGTTTTCAAATATCCTGATGATAATATAGCCTTCTGGTTTTCTCGGGCACTATTTTTCTGGAGTTGTAGTTTGTTTTTCTTTGTTGGGTGGCAAGATTTTTTGTAAGAAAGCTTTTATTTTCTCCTCTAAAGACTGTTCTGGGACCGAGCCTTTGCTCCTTAATCTATAGTTTCAAGGGGGTTTGGTTTTAGGGTCGTCATCCAAGTTTATCTCAGTTGCTAAAAGGGAGGCTTCCCCGCAGACCACCTCGAAGGCAAGGACAGTGGAACCTGTATCCTCATCTGAGGGAGATACATCCTCGTCATCTGAAATAGCTTCCTCCTCTAAATCCCCAGGGGTCTGGTCTTCTGAAAGTTGATTCACCATGGTCGTCATACTATTTATCCACTGGGGGCAAGTTTTCTCTGAGTGGGAGGCTTGATGGAAAGAACAGAAGTTATCTTTTCCTATTTACTCAACGTTAAGGCCAACCCTTGAGTTTGACGGAGGCCGACTGACGGTGGGGTTAGTTTTTCTAAGAAAAGGATTTTGCATTTTGGTGCCCGAGGCAGAGTCATTTTTTTTCCTCTTTAAATCGGAGACTTTTTTTCTTAACAGCTTGAGAGAATTTGTGATACTTTCGAAGTAAAAAGGTTCTTTGTCTTTGTCTATGGACTTATGAGTTGAGGATTGGGCACTTTTCGTGGCCGGCTTTGGATCATCTCGGCCACCATGGTCAATGGCCCCTATGGACAGCATGTCCTTTTTTACAGCAAGGGCGGTGGTGTAATTTGCTGCCAGGTTAGCTTTGGCTTCCTGCTTCACAAACACAACAATGTCTTGTGAGAGAGCCCTTGTGTAGTAGTCAATGGTAATGGAATCATCTAGGGCCATGTTCGGTGGGAATTTTTTCAATATAGTAGCAAAGCATTGATTGAAGTCTTTGAATTTCTCCTTCTTCTATCATTTCAAAGTACTAAGCTCTGTGAGGAGCATAGAAGGAGTTTTATCTTCAGAAAAATTCTGTAGGAAAGTACGGAGGGATTTCTCCCAAGAAGAAATGGAAGCAACTGGGAGAGATTGGTACCATGTAGCAGATTTATTTTCTAAAGTATGAGGAAAGATCCGGCATGCTACATCATCATACTGCACTCTCATCATCTACAAAGGTAGGTAGAACTTGCTTATGTGGTCTTCGGCCAATGTACCTTTCTCATGGTCAAATTTAAGGAGGTGCTTCTCAGGGCGTCAGGTCATGTCATGGAGGGGACCGTGGATACCTAGGGGAGACTGAGTCATCCAAGCCAATGGTTGTACGTGCCTGTCCTGTTGGTGGCATGGTATGTATACATGTCCCATTTCACTTTTGGATTCACTTCCCATGCTAGATCTATAGGCCTCGCCCTCATGCTAAGAGTGCATATCTCGGTTTCCCCCATGGTTCCCTACATTTCTGATGTTTCTCCAGTTATAAAGGAAATGGAATTTTTTTGGTTTCAGTTGTGGTTATGGTGGCCAGAATTCTAACCTTGTCCACGGCCACTGTCTCCTAGGCCTCTATTTTCCCAGCCTCTCCTCGCCCCCCCCTCTAGGTGGGTTATTTTTTTGAGTGTTATCATTTAAATTTTGGTTAGGTTGAGGGCCAGTGTTGGGCTGGTTTTTTGGTAATTTCGGGGCCCTCTTCTTCCACCCCACGGGGACTATCTGGGGGTTCTACTGAATTACGCTCAACTGCGTCTGCATAATATTTGATCATAAGACCTATCAATTGAGGTAGGGAATTGACAAGGGGTCCTTGGCAAGTTTGGTTAGTTGCAGGAGTTCGAGGATTTTCCAGGGAGCCAATGGCAAGGATGTTTTGCAAGCCTCTGATGAGCTCACGGGAAATTGGGCGAAGGGCCCCTAGCTAGTTCGAGGTGACCTCATAGAAATGGGGTTCTTCTTCAAGAGAATGTTCAAGAGGTGGAGCACTAGTGTTTTCGTACATGATCTCCCCCTGCGGGGTTCACAACAGAATTTTACTTGTGTGCTAGGAGCCTACCATTCAGGCCCTCCTTCTACCGCCAAATCTGTTGACGAGAAAAAATGTCTGGCCAATAGAAAGGGATATCTCCGATATAAAGTCCCAATCAGACTCTAAACCTTTTGTGATAGGGATCTTGTCCAGGGTGTGGGTCCAGCTATCACTGAATATTCCTTTTCTCATACACAAATGAGCCTTGCAAACTTATGAATACACAATTATTTGAACAACACAAGACAAATAATCGACGAATTCTAGTGACATAAAAAACTATGAATAGAAAATAAAATTAAAGCATGTACCCAAAGGAGATGTTGTTAGCAGCATATCATTAGGGTCATGCTTGTAAATAAAGCTGTTTAAACCACACAAGAAATAAATCTTTATGGTCAAACACCCTTCAATTCCTTAAGTGCTTTCAGAGATAAAATCATGCTAATAATGAATTTGCTAACAATTTCTTAATCTGATAACCTCATATCATTCATACATTAAGTGAGCTGAAGTATATAGATGATATAAGAAGAAAATGAAAATTAGTTAATAAGACAATAGCATCCAACACATGAGACTATAATATTCATAATTTTGATACATGAGTCCTCATCAAATCCAATAGTGGAATCAAAACATTTTTTTTGTATTCATTCTCCAAAACATGCATTCAATGTTGTACAATTCTCTGTGCTCCTTTGGAGTCCCAAAAAATTGATGCTTTAAATTTCCCTGGAGGGAGTACTTGTAGAATAAAATTGACCCTTGGGTGTCCTTGACTTTTCGCCTTCCTGACCGTTGACATACTCTACGACCTGAAGAGAATTTGAAACTTACGACCTTAAATTTGACTGCGACCTGTGCCCCTCATGTCTGTTGTGACCTGCAACCTCTTATGTTTGATGCAATCTGTGACTTGGTCATGGAAGAAATTGGGTCATTTTGAGATCAGGGACATCTACCTGTTGCTATTCTTTGAGGTAATTTCACCATGCTCGATAATTTTCAGCAACTGGGGAGACCTAAGGAGTATCTTCTCTCAATCTATGAAGGCACTCAAGAGCATTTGGGATCAAAGTGCCTCTCTTGATCATGACCTGGTTATATAGGGATGTCAATTTGCTATAGATGTGGGCCGATGTGACGATGAATTGAACAAGGTTTTGTTATGATGTCGGAAGGTCTTGAGAGGCGGTTGCTTGCCTCATGGGTTGTAGAAATGCTTGAATGTCTTGGGTGATTTCTTCCCACATTTTCTCTTCACCTAGTGCACCTAGAGAACGAATGTGGTGTACTTCGGCCATTGAGTCAATGTCGCTAATAAAATTTTCATATGCAGACATTTCTTTCTCCAAATCCTTGATAAGTTTCTCTTTGGACTATACCTTTATCCGGATTTGAACTTTGTCGTTTTGGGTGCAAATCCAATATTTTATGGGCAACGTGTCTAGAGCCTATGGATACATGTTCGACCATTCTAGTATTTTGTCCAAGGTAGTAGAGGCTTCCTTTAGTTGTGTGTTCCTCCTCTTGGTTTCTGCCTGTGCTTTCAGTAATGGCACGATGGTCTATTTTATTGTAAACAGTTCTTCACATACTTGCTTCCTGGTGGCTTTCAGAGTGACCAGCTCTCTTTTAATGGTAAGCAATACTTCATTAATAAGGGCATTCTTAACCTAAAGTTGTTGGATTTCTTCTTCTAGTGCCTTCTTTTCTTGTTCCGACCGAGTTGTCTTTTGTTCTGAGGCCTATATTCCATTCTGTAGGGACAAAATTTCTCTACTCATTCTGCTAACATTTTCCTCTATGGCTGCTACAAAAGTAGTACTATCTGATGTAATCATGACTATATTTGTCCTGGTATCCAAGACTATATCCTCTTTTGTTGTGGCCGTGAGAGGTGCAGCAGGGTTCCATGCTAAGCATCTTCTCTTATCTTGCCTGATCTTGTGCATGAAATGATCATAGGTTAGTCTTGTTATATCAAAGACTTCATCGTCTTGATCCTTGGAGGCACCCAGTTCTGAGAGAGTAAAATGCACACTGGTTGCAAGAGTTGTCTGGGGTACCTAGATATGTGGCAGCTCTGTCTATTTCCCTGTCTCTGTAGGAGGTGTCTTGCTGCCTTCTGTTTCCTTGGAGGAATCTTCCCTTGACTTCTGACTTTCTTCCTCCCTCCTCTTTTGCTCAGCTTCTGCTTCATCTTGCTTTTCCTTTAGTTGGCACTCAGATTTTGCTTTATCTTGCTCTTCCTTTAATTGTCACTTGGCTTCTGCTTTATCCTACTTCTATTTTAGTTGGCACTCAGCTTGTTCTTTATCTTGTTCTTCCTTCAACCTATGCTCAACTTCTATTTTTTCTTCTTCTTCTTTCCTCCTTTGTTCCTCTTCCTCTTTTTTGTGGATTTCTTCCGCCCGCTATTTCCTTTGTTCCTCCTTCAATTATTTCTTTCATTTATCTTCCTCTTCCTTTGCCTTCTCCTCGGCTTCTTGTTGTGCTTTAGCCTCTTTCTCTCTTTGCTGTTTAGAAGGGTTACTGCCTGTGTCTGTCCTTTTCTTCTTGGCTTTGGAAAACGAGGCTCCTCATATCATGTGGATTATTTCCTCTAAAGTTTGATTATCTTGTTATTATTTTTTGGTTGATTCTTCTGGGGTGGCCTCACAGTCTTTTTTGTACCAGTTCTTGACTCGATATTCGGCTAGGCATTCTATGTGTTGGTAACTCCACTTAAATTTGGCTCGTTTGCAATGGGTGGGGATGATTCTCTCGGGATCATACGTCTAGTGTGTCACGGGGGGTAAACAAAATCCCTTGATTTCCTCATCTCCTGCCTCTACTTCCCAGAAATGTTTGACTGTGCAGGCGCCGATAGTAAGTGATACAGTGGGCCATGGCTTCTTCTTGCCCTTGGTGAGAACCTTTGAAAAACCACCCATCATATGGTAATATACTTCTTGAAGGATTAATCTATTGGTGATGAACTAGGGCATTGCGTGGGGTGATTTGAGTGACCCAAAGACCCAGATGAAAGTGCTATCTGTAAAAGGAAACCAGTTGGCCAGCCAAGTTATTGTCTCCATGGCTCGCCCGGACATGCATGGGGTATCTTTTCCAAATAGTTTTCTGTAAAGTGTAGGGATGAAGTTATGTGAGATCGATTTTATATCCTGCTTATACTTGGAGTCCCAAAATATTTGAAATTCCTTGTGAATTGGTTTGCAATGCTCTGCATTCCAATTGTGCGCTCATCCCTCAAAATGGCACCTTGCACATACTGCATCCAATAGGTATGAAACCATATAGAACTCAGATGCACATCCCTCATTAGGCACTTGTGCTACATCAATGTTTGATATGAGGGCTTCCATGATTAGGTTGCCCCAATTGAAACGCATTCCGAATGTAGTGACTGCGTACATAAGGGGAATCCATGTACCATTGAACAATGTGGCATCTGCTTGGCCATATATTCTGCATATCATGGCTGCCACCAGCTTGTAAGCTCTCCTTAGCCCTTCTATCTTGTACTCCTAATATTTCTTGTATTTTAACTTTTCAGGGTCCTCCCACCACCCTTTCAGCGTCTCTGCTATGGGTACTGCATGAGTGGCTGCCCAATCGGTGTTGAAAGTCTATTTCCGAGTGGGGAGCACATAGTATACTTCCACATCCCATCCCTTTAAGTTAGCGAATGTCTTCCCTGTGTGATCTCGAATGACCCACATTCTAGAGTCGACCTTTTGAATGATTCATTCGATAATCTTCGTGCACATAAATATGGGTGGATGGGCACCTGCATAGTGTAGTTTGGACTATTTGACTTGAATGTACACCTATCGGTCTGGAAGATCGACTGGAAAATTAGGCTTGATGAACTCCTGATATATTTGATACTAGCTCAATCAATCCACCTTCCCAAGTACAGAAGTTGTGTCTCTATATATGGGGGGTGGGGAAGGGAGCATGCCTTCTTCTGAGATTTCTATTTCTAGGCTCTTGTTCCTCTTTCGTACAGCTGGGGGTCCCATGTCACTTGAGGCTAAAGATATGGACACGCACTTGAGCTAGGCTTCAATGTTCCCTGGCATGTTCATAAAACAATCCCACGATAAGGTGTACAACATAATTATAATTACGTCATGAAAAATAGAATTTACAGATGAATCTTGCCACACATTATCTGAACGAAGGCTTAGTTATGTGACTTTGTGACCTAGCGACCAGGCCACTGGGTTGCGTTGGATGTGACTTTCAAGGAAGTGTGGCCTGGTGACTTCGCAACCTTGCGACTAGGTCACTGCGTCCCTAGGTCACGGGGTAGTGGGGTCGGGGATCGCACTAGAGCTTTCTTACAGCTTCATGGAGCCGAAAAATGATGAAAAAGACACACATAAGGATTACAAGAGCTCATCTTTGCATTTGGAGGTTTCCCTTGGATGAGTAAGAGGAGGTCCCTGAGGCAGAAAGTGAGGTAGAGAAGCTTTAGAAAGGATACAAGGAAATAAAAGGGTGCAGGTCATGAGGGAGGTAGGTAGGTTTTCCAAAGGGCTACTAGGGAGCTTGATCGAGTGAAAAACAGGGATAAATACACCACGGCCGAGCTCAGGATTGGAAACAATTAACCCAAAAAGAAAACACAGGATGATTAGGCAACTTACCTAGGAAAAACGCGCTCTAGTTGGCTTGTTAGAGGCGTTCCCTGATCCGTCGCGCAGGCTGAATGCGACCTACGTGACCCTTTTTTTTGTGTAACCAGCCCCAAAAATAGAAGAAAAAATATATCAATGCCTTAGAAAGAAGCCACTTTGAGGGGGAAACCTCTAATACATTACATGAATGAACAATTCTTCGATGATACAATTTACAAAACCTCATTTCCATATATAGGAGTCCATGGGGCCATAATGTAATCCTAGTGGGCCACAATGTAATCCTAGCCGACCTAACAATAATAATTTAAGGGCACAATAATAACAAAATGGGGGTTACAAGGGTACAATAATAACAATAAGGGGGTTACACTAACAACAATAAGGGACTATACTAGTAATATAGGGACCTAACATGCCCTCTCCTTCAAAAAAGTGTTGTCCTCAACGCTTGAGTAGCTCTGGGTGCTTCTGTATAAAATTCTCATCCTCCCATGTAGAATCTTCAGTGGGTAAGTTCTTCCACTTGATGAGATACTCTGAAATTGATCGATTCCGTAGTTGTCGAGTTCTTGCTTCCGTGACCGCTTCAGGTTCCAATATGATTTTTCCTTCCTCATCAAGTTCTGGCAATATTGTTTGAACTGGAAGATTTTCACCTATAACCTTCTTTAAGCATGAAACATGGAAAACTGGATGTACTCGCGAAGAAGCAGGAAGCTCCAATTTGTATGCCATAGTACCAATCTTTCGCAACACCTTGTAAGGACCATAGTACTTTGGCGATAATTTATTATCCTTCTTAGCTTGCTTGAGGGACATTTGTTTGTATGGTTGTAGCCGTAAAATACCCAATCTCCTACATCAAAACTTCTCTCGCTGCGATGTTGATCTGCCTGTTGTTTCATTCGATTTTGTGCCAAATTCAGGTTATCCTTTAAGAGTTGGAGAACTTCTTGCTGATGGTCGATGTGATCTTCCACTGCTTGAACCTTCGAATTTTCCCTTAAAGATGATGTGATGGATGGTGGATGATATCCATAAAGTGCCATAAATGGGGTCATTTTTGCTGCAATATGGAAGGAAGTGTTATACCACCATTCAGCGAGAGGTAACCACTTGACCCATTGTGTTTGTTTATCAGATACAAAACAACGAAGATATCCTTCCAATCATTTATTTACTATCTCAGTTTGACCATCAGATTGAGGATGATAAGATGAGCTATGAGCTAATTGAGTACCCAAACAAGAAAATAACTTCTTCCAAAAATTTCCAGTAAAAATGGGATCTCTGTCGCTCACAATAACCCTTGGGCTTCCATGTAGCTTTTGAATTCTATCCATAAATGTAGTAGCAACTGTACTTGCTTTAAATGGCTGAGATAATGCACAAAAGTGTGCATACTTGGTAAGTCTATCAACTACCACCATGATGACACTCTTTCCTTCGGACTTAGGTAAACCTGTGATAAAATCCATTGAAATCTCCTCCCAACGTTCACTTGGAATGGATAAAGGTTGTAGAAGTCCCGGGGTCTTAATTGTTTCCACTTTATTCTGCTGGCAAACCAAACATTCCGCCACAAACTTTTGAATATCAGATTTAAGGCCATCCCAAAAAAATTCTTTCGTCACCCTGTGGTAAGTTTTTAAAAATCCTGAGTGTCCTCCTAAAGGAGAAGTGTGCAATTCCATAAGAATCTTTTGTTTTAGTTGGGAATTCTTACAAAGATATAAGTGATATTTGTACCATAAGGAATCATTTTTCCAACTAAATGTATCAGATGTACTAGGATCTTGCTGCAACTTTTGAATGAGTGTCCATACATCTTTGTCCTTCTTCCATTCATCTCTTGCTTTATTTATCCAATCTGGTTGGATAATAGAAATGGCACAAAGCAATGCTTCCACCTCTTCATTCTTTCTTGAGAGTGCATCTGCAACAACATTAAGCTTTCCTTTTTTGTAGATTATTTCAAAGTCATAACCCAACATCTTTGTGACCCATTTTTGTTGCTCTTATGAAGATATTCTTTGTTCCAAAAAGTGTTTAAGACTATCATGATCAGTTTTTACCTTGAAGTGTCTTCCCATTAGGTAAGTTCGCCATTTCTTTAGTGCATGCAGTATTGCTAACATTTCCTTCTCATAAATAGGTTTCTCTAAATACTTTCCTTTGATTGGACGACTTTCAAAAGCAATGGGTCTTCCTTCCTGCATTAAAACTGCACCAATTCCATTTCCTGAGGCATCACATTCCACAATAAAGGTTTTTGTGAAGTCTGGCGTAGCTAAGACCGGTGCTAGGCACATTGCCTCTTTAAAATGTTCAAAGGCCTTAGTTGCTTCAGGAGTCCATGAAAATGCATCTTTCTTCAATAATGTTGTTAGAGGTGCTGCTATTCTCCCATAATTCTTAACAAACTTGCGATAATACCCCGTTAACCCAAGAAATCCTCGCAACTTCTTTATGGTTGTGGGGACTTTCCATTCCTTAATGGCTTTAATTTTGTTAGGGTCTACTTTAACACCCTCGTGAGATACAATATGACCCAGATATTCCACATCTTGTACTCCAAAGAAACATTTGGATGTTTTTGCATATAATTGTTTCTCCTGCAATAGTTTGAGCACCCTGTCAACATGTTCAACATGATCCTTCCAAGACTTGTTGTAGATTTGTATATCATCAAAAAATACTAGCACAAATTTTCTAAGGAAGGGTTTGAAAATGGAATTCATCAACCCTTGAAATGTAGAAGGTGCATTGGTAAGGCCAAAAGGCATGACCAAAAATTCATAATGACCCTCATGAGTTCAAAATGTTGTTTTTGAAATATCTTCAGTCTTCATTCTAATTTGATGATATCCTGAACGAAGATCCAACTTGGTAAAATAAATTGCTCCATGTAATTCATCCAATAATTCATCAATCACAGGTATGGGAAATTTATCTTTAATGGTGAGCTTATTGAGCTCCCTATAATTCGAACACATTCACCATGATCCATCCTTCTTGTGTACCAATACTACAGGAGCAGAGAAAGAGCTTTTACTAGGTTGAATTATACCCGCCTCTAAAATTTCTGCAATCATATGTTAAATTTCGCCCTTTTGGACGTAAGGATATCTATAAGGCCTGATGTTTGGAGGAACACTTCCTGGAATCAAATGAATAGCATGATCATGATCATGAATAGGTGGGATTCCTTCGGGAGTTTGAAACACTTTGGAATGATTGTCCAAGACTTGTTGGAGATCTGCAGAAATAGATGATTTTGATGTTGGAACTTCTAGTGAGCATAATTGTTGAATTACGCCTCATTGTTCTTTATTTAGAAGCTTTGTCATGAAATTAGAGATTATTATCCTTCCCAGCTTCCCTACAATACCCCGTAATTTGACTTCCTTTCCTTCTGAAAAAAATTTCAAGAAAATTTCTTGAAAATTAAAAGCTACCGTCCCCAAAGATTGTAACCATTTTACTCCTAGTACAACATCAGCACCTCCCATAGGAAAGGAAAGCATTGGACTATTCAATACATATTCCCCCATGGTTAGATTGATATTATGGAATTTTCCAGAGCAATTTATAGTTCCTCCATTTGCAACCATCACTTGAAATTCTGGTGCTGGGTATAGGAAACAATTTAATTCCTTGGCTACCTTACAATGAATAAAATTATGGGTGCTACCTGAATCAATCAACACTATTACCTTTTTCTTCTTGAATTGTCCTTTTATCTTGAGAGTTTGAGGAGTGGTAATTCCTGCCAATGCATTACACAATATGGTCGGATTCATTTCTTCCTCTTCTGGGGCTGGTTCCTGGTGTATATCCTCTTCTTGTTCATTTTCTTCTTCCTCTTCACAATCTATGTAAAATAATTTCTTCTCAGCACACTTATGACCTTTAGTGTATTTGCTATCACAACTATAGCAAATCCATTTTTCTCTTTTTTCTTCCAATTTTTGTGGTGTCAACCTTGTAGGTTGTGGAAATCTAGGCGTAACAACACTTCCTTCTTTATAGAATTGAGTGGTAGGCTTCCTTGTCGCCATAATTTTACATTCAACTTTTCTTGCCAACCTGAATGCCTTCTCCAATGAATCAAGTTCCAAAACATGAACTTCATGTTGGATGTTATCCTTTAAATTTCCTATGAAGAGATCAATCCTGTGTTCCTCTGGAATATCAGTTACCCTTATATTCAATTTTTGGAATTCCTCAATGTGATGCCCCACTAAACCCTTTTGTTTGAGATTTATCAATTGGCTAAAGAAGGTGTTGCTCTTTGTATCCTCATAATGTGCTATCATTTCCTCCGTAAAAATTGACCAAGTGACAATTTTTTTACAAGATTAAAGCCATCGATACCATACAAATGTATTTTTTTCTAAATTTAAATTTGCAATGCGTACCTTTTGTGTGTTTTTCACATTATGGAGATCAAAATATTGCTCCATCTATAGTATCAATGTTACAGGATCCTTTCCATCAAACTTCCTCATATCCATTTTTGGAATATGATGGTTCTTCCCGCCAACATTAGATTTTATGAAAACACGATTAGCATTTATTTTTTTCTCATCATGAGGTTCTTCTGCTATCTTTTCACCACTAGGAAACATTTCTTGTATCAACTTTTTCAAACCTTCCATGTCTACTTTTAGATCATTCTTCATGTTTTCCATGTTTTCTTTCATGTCATCCATCTTAGCTTCCATGCCAGCTTCCATGCCATCCATCTTAGCTTCCACGCCTTTCTTCAAAACTTCCATTTCATTTTTTGTTGCTCTTTGCGAGAACGAAATTTGGTGCACTTGCTATTGTAATTTTGATAGATCATGTTTCAATTATTCATATTCATGAGTCATCGTAGAGCATTCTGAAGGCTTAGTAGGTGTTGAATTATTCTTATGGGGAATATTTTAGAACCTAATACTGATATCTATTCTACAATATGCCCTTGGAATCAATTCAAATTGATTCTTCAAACAAGACTTATGCAATTCGGAAAAAAAAAAAATACACACCTTTTTATTGCTTTTGAGGAGCTCGATATTGAAACTGGATTATCTATGTGATTACAACACTTCAATATTTTAATTTTGGCACCAACGTAGCCCTAGGAATTCTCTTTCGAATGCCATAGGTCTAACCTGATTTGGATTCTCTAAGACAAATTTGTGTCCAATCTCCCACAATGACCTAATTATGGAATAGTTCAGTAGAGAAAACTTGTACGACTTTCCACGTGTCATTTTTTCATCATTCAGCTCTGAAATTGATATCCAGGAAACTGCAGTCCATGTGATTGTAACCACTTTTTACGGAACTCCAGTCTGATTCTCAAAGAGATAGTTATGAATCTTTCCCCACGATCACCTCTTTGAGATGAAATTCAGGAGCTTGAAAAAGCACTACCTTCCACAGATCATATCTCTGAAAATATTGCAAAAAAAGCTCTGAAATATTTTGACGAGTTTCCTTAGGATTTCAGATTCCCACCCTAAAAATTTTAGATTCTGAACCTTCGTAGAAAAAAATTTATAGCGAAAATTCCACGATGACCTATTTAGAGTAGCGAAACCCTAGAATCCAAAGCTCTGATACCGAATGTTGTGTAACCAGCTCCAAAAATAGAAGAAAAGAGATATCAACACCTTAGAAATAAGACACTTCGAGGGGGCAACCTCCAATACATTGCATGAATGAACAATTCTTCGATGATACAATTTGCAAAACCTTCTTTCTATATATGGGAGTCCATGGGGCCATAATGTAATCCTAGTGGGCCACAATGTAATCCTAGCCGACCTAAAAATAATAATTTAAGGGCACAATAATAAAAAAATGGGGGTTACAAGGGTACAATAATAACAATAAGGGGGTTACACTAACAATGATAAGGGACTATACTAGTAATATAGGGACCTAACACTTTTATTTATAAAGGGGTCCCATGTGTGGATAATAAATGAGGGTCGCTAGGTCACAACTCAGGTCAGGTTTTTGAAATGTGTGACCTTGCGACCTTGTGACCCAGCGACCTGGGGTCGTAAGGTCACATGGTCGCAATTCTTGGGACTTGGACTTAACTGCAACCTTGCGACTTTGCGACTTGAGGTCGCAACGTCGCAACAAACATGATTTCATCAGATCTGCGACTTAACGACTTGGCTTCTAAAAGAGTGCACCTGGGCTAAACTTCTATCTCTTCAAAAGAATAGTGGCTCAAAAATTCAAAAAGGGGAAAATTTTTGGAGGGTGTTGTAGTGGCTATAACAATACCATTATAGTAAGTTGGTTAGGAGTAGAAAAAAAAAACCTCAAAAGTAGGAAAATATAGTTAAAGTAAATGTAATCAGATAAATAAATGATTTTGTGTCAATTTGAAGCCAAAGCTTTAGGATTAATCACCATCCACTTATAAATCACCTAGTAAATGTTTATATTCCAACGTAGAGTAGTAGATATTAAAGAAATGCATGTTTATGACAAAAAAAAAGGCAAACATGAACTAAAAACATGAATATGTGAATCTCTTCCTTATGCAATTTTAGGTATTAACTTATGTGACAAAATATCAAGAATGCATAGGCTTAATCACCACAAATATCTGGTTTATTATTCCCTTCAATCCCACACCTGCTGGTTTTAATGGATAGGTATATTAAAAAATTGGAAAATATCCATAATGGCATGTAGAACCTTGACTATAGACACATAGAGCAAGTTAAAATACCTTTTTTTTTATATTTACTCTTTGAAATATTTTAATTTAAATCTCTATAAGAGATGATCCCATATTTTGTTTATGTACCTTATTACACATTTCATAGTACATTGATTAATTCAAGCCAAATTTATTAAAAAGATGAAAACCAGCATGCAATGAAAGTTAAAATATTGACAACAATAACAAAAGAGGGACCTAAGTATTTTATACAATACTCAAACACAAATTGAGGAAAAAATAAAATCTCACGATTTACTTAAGCCTCATAAAACTGTTCTTGGCCAATGAATTTTATTGTCCACTAAAGGCCATCTATTATTGATTGCTACTTGCCATAAGGATTCACCTCAAAATAAATAAGCACAACAATTTTGGATGCACAATGTGGTAGCCCAATCAAAGGTAGGAAACCTCAAAAACACTTCAATAAGAATATGATCAGGAAACCTGTCAAAACCACACTCTTCAACTTCATTACTAATGAATTCATCTAGCACTACCAAATTTTTCAAGGAATTGGCCTCAAGTGTTTTAACATCAAAAATATTTTCATCACAAAAGTTTGTGGGGATCTTATTCCTAGTTGAAATTGAATAACACCTGCCATTAATCATATCATCACAATAATTTTCCATCATATCCACCTTCAACTATTTTTCAATATAATAAAGCAAATCATATCTTATACATAAATTATATCGACCTATCACCTCTATGCAATTAGAACTACAACTTATTCAAACATCTCACGATTCAAAGAAGATCATCTCCCTCAAACCAAAATTTATCTTCCCTTACCTCAAAGATATTTAAGTAGGATGCATTCTTTAATTCAAACTGTTATCACAAAAATTGATCTGATAGGCTACTTGATCAGTAAACTTCATGTAACTATTTCAAACCTAATCTTTTGACTAAGGCTTAGCATCCTCAGCCTGAGAGGGCTCTCTCAAAGGTTAATGATTTGGATAAAAATATAGATGGCTAACTCTATTTAGGTAATCAACAAATAAATGATAGATAAAGGTTGAGAATCACATCATCATTTACATATTGGGCTTATGGAGTAAAATCTATTCAGTAATTCAGCAAATCTACTTAACATGGAAGTTGAGGCATATCAGAGTTTTAGTCATAAGCTACACACACATGAAACTGTAAAAAACACAGTCAGTTCACTTATATAGGAAGTTAGATCATCTAAAACATGAATTCTGAGTAATATAGATGAAAACCACTGTAATGAGACAAATAAGAGATTCAAATAGATTATGAAAACACTAAAACTCCTTCTGAATCTCAAGTTGGTCAAGTAGAAGATCTATGTATTAGCTGAAAACCAGTGAATTCACAACAAGCCCAGTTTTGCCAAAAATGTCCAACCCTTTACAAATTCGACATCTTTGCCTTTAATAGACCTCTTACCACATGATGTGATCTTCCTCTAGGCTAGATACATCGAATTTCTAACTACTGACACCTTGCATAACCATAAGACATGGAATTTATTAAAAAAATACACCTAATCTACTTAAACATACATATTCCAAAAAGGACTCAAACTGCTTAATGCTATCTTTAACAACCTTATCTATTTAAATTTAAATCATTTCCAAGTGTATCATCACATGGTCAAATCTAGATGATGGGCTTCATTTCTTCATTACCATATTGTTGACCTCCATCAAAATAGGAAACATAACCTTGTTTTTTAATCACAAGACATTTTGCATTATTTGAAAATTCTAACCATCATGTACCCTTCATTTTGTGGTCCTTGATTGTTGGAAGTTGTCATAACACGTCCCATAACTCCTCCCTAGCCTCCAGCTATATAAAACCACTTTAAGCCCTGCTCAAAATTTTGTAATGTTCTGCGCTACGAAAACACAGTAGTTTCGTAGAGCTTTTCGTAGCACTTCCATTTCAACCTTTATTCTTCAAATTTTTGACTTATTTCCTCCAAGATTGTTTTAAGTACCCTTTAATACATCCTCCATAGAAAATTTAGTTCTTGATTCATTCTTCAACCCTTCAAAAACTGATCAAAATAAGCAAGAAAAGTTGCTATAGTAGTTTCGTAGGGCTTTTCTGCTCTTTTACACTGAATGCGCTATGAAACTACTAAGTATGCAGTTTTGTCAAAAAATTTCGAAGTGAAAAGCTATAGTTATGCAAAAAACTCAAAACATACCTATCTTCATCATTTAAAAACCATATTAACTATAAAAAGACAATCATTCTAGCTTTCTTGACGTTCCTTCCTCATTTACACTTGGTTGAGCTATTGGTTCTTCTATTACTATCATCTTAATGCCTCTACTCTTTAACTCATCATGAATCAACTCCAGCTGCTACTCTAATTCCTCCACCTGATATTTAAATCTTTTGTTAGTAGCTCTCAGATGATTATTTATTTTTTTGACAAGCTTAGCTTCCTTTATTTCTGGAACTGTACATTTGAAAAATTTCTCTGCACTACTTGGAGTTTCATAAATAGAATCAGTTTGTCCTTCCCACGGTGCCTTCATCCTTTTAAACTGTACTTTATCGAAACTGTGCTTTCTATCTCTCTTTTTCATGACAACAATTTCTTGGTTTTCCAACCTTAATTTCTCCTCAAGACGCTGAAACTCTATTTTCTCTGTCATTTTCTCTTTTCCCCTCTTTGTTCTGCTGATTGTATGCTTCACTGTTGGTGATGAGAGATTAATTATCTCTTTGTATACTTTAGCTATCTTAGTAGGTATTTGAACCTCCTTGCTGCCTTCCATAAGTTTCCTAGCATGCCTAGTCATAGGCTTTCTTGCTTGAAAGATGAAACCTGCATCTTCCCCCTCAAACTCTAGCTTCTTTGCAGACTTGGCTTTTCTCAGCTTATGCTCCTCTTCCCCAATGAACTCAGCTTGGACAATGGGTGTTTCTTATATGTCAATGGCATGACGAATATCTTCTAGATTCCCCTTTGTTACTAGGTTGTCCTCTGTAGAAACTGTATTTCCTTTTAGTGACACTACTTGGCTTCTAGTTACTCTTTTGATTTCCTGTTTGCTGACAGCTTGTTTCTATTTTGCATCTTTGACAACCTTTGACCTCTATTTTGTAGGTGGGAGAGTTGGAGTACCAAGAATTTGCACTTTCTTTGGCCCTTTCTCAGTTTTCTTTCTTGGCTTCACTCTTGCAGTTGTTTTTGGTTTTGAAGTCACAGGTTGACTTGGTCTGCTGATGGTAGTGATGGAACTCCTTTATCTTTAGGGTTTCTGGCAAGGGTTAGGGT
The DNA here is from genome assembly GCA_034641835.2 of Pinus albicaulis. NCBI lineage: Eukaryota > Viridiplantae > Streptophyta > Pinopsida > Pinales > Pinaceae > Pinus > Pinus albicaulis. The sequence continues at coordinate 954,570,576 of CM076584.1, read as the reverse complement.
TTCCAACTCAAAACAATTTATAAACAAGAAATATGACTATTGGCTCGAGGTGTCCTAACCTAGGTTTGGTGTGCAAGGTTTGCCAAAAAACCCCTATACTACTGGCCCTTTCGGAAATGACCTACTTGCACAGGTCAAATTCTCACCCGAACTAGTATGGGTGGGTGCTGGAACCAGGTTTCCACACCCTGAGAAAGGAAATGTAAGGCAAGCAGAGCTACACTAGGCCCTGTGATACTCAGATTACCTTGTTCTGCGCAGGGTCAGTTAGGTCTCTACTACATCCACGTCCGCTATATCTATAATTATATGCTTTTATGATAGTAGCACAACATGGCATAAACCAAACAGAACAAATCTAGAACATGAAACACACTTACACGGATCTTCGCAGCTTAAATACAGAAAACACACAATGTAGTAATTACCAATGATTCACACAAAGAGTACTCACAGATTCAATTCTCTATCAACCTTTCTTATTCATCAATTCACCAATTCCTTCTTAAAATTCCCTTCCCATCCTATGCACACAACAGCAGGTTCCACACACAGCTAGACTTGGATCTCCGTGCACATAGCCAGCAGGAGTCCTTTCCCCAAAAACCCAAACAGATAACTTAAACCGCAATTCACATCAACAGCTCTTCATTTCTTTACCTTACAATACAAAATGTTCCTCTGTTTATAATAATCTAGCCTAGACTTTCCTATGGTCCAAAAACCGTGGTTTTCAAACCCCTGGTTTACCCTTTTACCCATTACAATGCTTTCGGGGCTTTGACCCACCCCAAAACCCCTGCGCTAGACTAAATTTAATCAAAAGTATTCAAAATGGACCAGTTTCGCATCTTGTAGGAGATCTTTTCCCAACAATCCCCAAACACAATCTTGTGACTCATCCTGAGTCACTACGGTGGTGCAGCCTCGATTTGTGCACGCAGGGTATCAAGAGCGCAGGAGAGCAGAGGGAGCACTTCCTGACTCTGGACAATAGCTCATTGTGCAATGTTGATAAGTGTCAGGGAGGCAGGGCCGTCTGGAGTCGCGGTAACCTATTCTAACATCCGATGGAGGCGCGCAATGGCGGTATGAGAATCCTAGGAGATCTGGAGGGCAGTGTCTCCCCACGGTTTCAACCGTTTCCTGACGACATGCTTGGCATGATGAAGATTCGTAATCATGTCCATGGTGGCCAAACGCTATGCATAAATGCTAGAGGGCAAGGGAGCTCTGATCTAATCGAGAGCAGCTTCCGCCTGTCGTAAGTCGTCCTGTATACGCTGAAGCACAGGATGGTACCGGACCATTTTCTAGAGCTGCGTAGCTACTTTGATCAATTGAATGCCCCGTGTAAGCTGCTCCTGAATAATATTTGTTGCTTCTGTGACCAATGCGATCCGTTGTGCCCAAACTTCCGAAGGTATTTCACACTGCTATCGCGCAGTCCGGTCAGAGTGGCAAACCTCTTGCAACACTGTGGTGTATAGTCCTTGTAGTGCTTCGTGGGATAGTTGCACCAAATCTATTTGGATGTCCGCAATAGTTAGAGCATGATCGTTAACTAGGACAGTGTGAGGGAGCGAACAAATATGGCTTCTGCTAGTCGGTAATCTGGGACTGCAGAAAAGTTGCAACATATCCCTATATCTCAGCGTTCCTTCTTGGCGCAGGAGTAGTCATGACCTGATTATGACACTGTTGGTGGGGGACCTTGGTACTAACGTACCCTCCTCTGGTATATCATATGAGGCCATCCAGCTGGGTCCCGCGGTACTCCTATCGCATAGCTATGGTGCCACTCCGTGCATGGTTCACAGGCAATTCCTTCTGCTGGAGGCCAACGCCCAATCATTTGATCAAAATCGGCATTCCCAGGCCCTCTCAATATGATGTCTGCGGGTGTTGAACAGCCAGGGACCGAAGCATTCGGTAGGTTAGGGACTGCCATAGCAACAGAAGGACAGGCATCCCAGAAAATGTCAATGATCCTAGTAATCCATTCATCGGATAATAGGGGCATGGTGTAGAGACAATATGTAGCTTGTTGCAAAGTTATCCTGTTATCTGCACATTGTCTGGAGCTATCTAATGATGGAGTAACCCATACGTGAAACTTTCCATCGATCATTCGAATCAAACATACCATAAATGGCTGCATGGATGGTCTTCCACCCATTTTGTGTAACTGTAAGTTTCCTTTCTTATCAAAGTGGGGTGGGCTGACAGTCGTTATTTGTACTTGAGGACTCTCCCACGGATCGTCAAACCTTAGATGACGCCTGCATGTTGTTCACATACCCTGAATTAAGGTCGATGCCAGGTGTTTCGTAACACGGTTTAGGTACTAGTTCATAAATTTGGCCACCAAAATTCTTGATCAATGCGCTTGTCCCTTGGTTTGGACGTCCTTGTTCAGTAGGGCTACGTCAACTACGTCAAGTGTTCGCAACTTCTCCCAATTGCACGTGGGTTGGTGCAATTCCATAGTCGAATGCAAGCCTAGGTCATTGGTAACCTAGTGGGCCTATTCGGGCGGGGCCTATCGCACCCTTGAATTTTGCATGTCAGAAAGTATCTGAACGGGTCTACTGGCCTTGGGCCCAGTCCGTTAGCTGGGGTCCCCAAGCGCAGGATCCTCCTACTCCGACACTTCTCCCAATTGAGGAATACCAGCCCTTGCGAACCCCACCAACGCACAGGTGCTCCGCACAGGGTTAGTGGTAGTGTCCCTAGCCCACATTCCTTGGGAATTTTGGCTTCAACCAACTTCATAGTATTACCTGCGTTATCATGGTAGGGTAGGTCTCTTACCTTGGTAGAGATGTAGCAGAAATTCCTAGTGGTCCAAAGACATTGTAGCGCCGAAATCTCATGCAACCATCCTTGCCAGATGTCTAGTTCCTCATCAGAGTCGGAGAAACATTCACTGTCCTTTTCCTAGCAGAGTACTCCTTCAGCCATGGGGTTAACCCGATCTTCGTCCCACGAAGTCAATTTGTAAATGTGATCTATTTCCTCCTCCTCGTAGGATGGCTTTGTATACCACACACCTTATGTTGCATCTACTAGTACGATTATGCGCGTACCATTGTTCTCAAACACCATGCTGCGCTTTTTGAGATTTATGACCTGCCCATGTCTATAGTCCAATCCAGTCTTGGGAGTGCAGGGTAACGATTCACATCCTCCACAATTTCTATGACTTCAAAATCAGCTAGGACTTTTACTCCTGCGATATCTACCATGAATTTTTGCAACCTTCCTAGAGGGATGATCTTCTATTGATTCGCCGTGCACATCTGGATGGTGGACCATTCCAATTTAGGTTCTCCCATTTTTTGCCATGTTTTCTTTGGTAATACGTTCGCATCTAACCCAAGATCGAGAATAACTTGATCCATATCATAGTCGCCAATCTGCGCAGTCAACTGCATTTCTCTTCCAGTGCATTTTTTATAACTGTATATTTTGTGTACATCCTTGGTCTCAGAAATCAAACTGGGCCGAGATGTGTAGGTATTCATTAATTCCTAGAGGTTCTCTACGACTTGCGGCTTTTGTAGTAGCTTCAGACATGCCTGCAGGAAGGGCTCAACCCCCTCCCCTATCTTGTTCGGTAGCTGCATGGGGGCTGCTAGTGATTCCTGTTCGTTGAATTTCACTCCTTCCCAAGAGGCAAGATCCTCCTTTACTCCCTGGATGACCATCCCACTGCATTTCATGAATTTTACACTCACATCTATATTTCTTAGCTCAGTTTTAACTCTTTTCACATTCTGCATAGGAGTGGGATGTTTTTCCTGCATCTTGGCTATTAAAATTGGGCAATCCTCCACCACATGGTTGATCTGCCTACAATAATTGCATGATGGCCTGGTGGAATTTGGGCATTTTCTGGCAAAGTGTCCTATCTCTCCACAGTTATAACATATTAGTTTCCCACGTCCTCATCCTGCGCTTCCTCCCCGACCTCTCTTCCTCGAGCTGGGAATACTCTGAGGTGGACGGATGGCCTTAGCGACGTAGGGTCTAATTGTACCCTATACAAGTTCCCACAATCTATCATCAAGTCATAAGTATGACAGTTCTGCTCATCGTGTCCTAATGATTGGCAAAACCTGCACCGTTGTTTCTTTAGTTCTGGGACATACACACCTAGCCGAGGGAAATGGATTGTATCATGCAATCCTGCTACATGACAGTCATCACACCATAGCGCAAGTCTGCTTGAACCTGGTTGTGATAGGATGGGTTCCCCACCCACTCCTGGGCGTACCAGACTAGGTCCTCCTACCTGCATGTAATCTGCCAATAGAGGACACTGATCCTTCATGTGGCCAGAAACCTAACATGGTATGCACCATAGATCTGTTCAGCCATCCTTTCCTCGCTCCTTTCACAGGTTCTGAATTTCCATATGCATGGCCCCAAGCTGTTCCTGAATTTGTTGTACCCCTACCGACATATCCTCTCTAGGTGCAGCTTCTAGTTTCATAGCGTCTTCCACAGCTTTTTCCTGCGATTCAAAGGTTTGGTGACTCATTAGCATGCATAAGTGAGGTAACAACATAGCGATGAACCACTCTGTGTGTTGCCTATCTTCATACTGGAATCCTCGTTCCCTGATTGCTCCCTTCAATCGTTGATCAGACTCCCACACCGACTCAGACGCACCTTGTTTAAATTTCTTTACTTCCACTACTAGCTAAGAGTAATATTTTGGCTTCTGGAACTGTTGTTTCAAAGCATATTTGATATCTTGAATAGATGCACTCCCATTCTGGGCAATGTATCTCATATAACAGTCCAGTGCCCTATCCTCAAATGTCAGGGATAGCTGCACCCTCTTCATCGTATCGATCGCCACATTCTGTGCAGTCTAGACAGAGTCTACAAAAAACCAAAATCGGTCCATATCTTCATCCCCTACCCCCTTGAAGGTAGGTAATCTCAGGTGCGCAGCCATATCATTGTTCAGTGGGGTTGGTGGTATGGGAGAGTTCTTACCATTATGCTGCCTGGGCGGCGGTGTAGTCGAGGGATCCTTCGCAGCTGGTTTTTGCAATGGATTATAGGTGGATCTCCCCCTGTCAAGGTTGGTCCAATAGTATTTACCACTCCGCGTCACGCTTCCGCGTAGATCTGGGGTCATTCAGTCGGTATGACTACACAGAATGCTCTTTTCACACAGTAATATCATAATCAACAATGGAAATGCCCTCAAAAATTTGCCCTGGAACCCTTTAAAGAATTTCGTTCAGCCTTAGAGTAAGAGACAAACTGATCAATGGAAAATTCTGTCAGAAACCCTCCTATCACATTGTCTACCCAGTGATCGACCGTGCATGTGATAGTATTATCAATCCTCTCCAACTGCTAAATCAGCTCTGGGGTCCACTGAGTGACTTGCTTGTCCTTCCAGCACTTCTGGAACTCTATGAGTCTGGCCAGCCACTCTTGAAGCTCAATCACAAATTTCACAAAGACTATTTCATAGCTCTCCATAAGAATGTACCTATTTTCCACCTTTCCGTCATTAAATTTTCAATGCAATTTTCTTTCACCGCAAATTCCTGGATCTGCTTTTCGAACTAGTCTTCAATTTCCTTTCTTTTAGGCTTCCAATATTCTCTTGTCATTACCCGATCCATTTCTCAATATTCTCTAGGTCCTGGCAATAGAACCATTTTTTGGTTGGAAGGGTATTGACCCAGGTTCAGTGTGCAAGGTTTTCCAACAAACCCCTATACTACTGGCCCTTTTGGAAATGACCTACTTGCGCAGGTCAAAGTCTCAACCTGAAGTAGTATGGGTGGGTGCTGGAACCAGGTTTCTACACCCTGACAAAAGGATAGGTAAGGCAAGTAGAGCTACACTAGGCCCTATGATACTCAGATTACCTTGTTCTACGCAGGGTCAATTAGTTCTCTACTCGCATACATGTGCGCTAGATCTATAATTATATGCTTTTATAACAATAGCACAGCATGGCATAAACAGAATAGAATAGATCAAAAATAGAAAACACACTTACACAGATCTTCACAGCTTAAATACAGAAAACACACAATGCAGTAATTACCAATGAATCACACAAAGAGTACTCACAGATTCAATTCTCTATCAACCTTTCTTATTCATCAATTCACCAATTCCTTCTTACAATTATCTTCCCAGCCTGCACACACAACAGCAAGGTCCACACACAGCTGGACTTGGATCTACGTGCACACAGCTAGCAGGAGTCCTTTCCCCAAAAATCCAAACAGATAACTTAAACCATAATTCGCATCAATAACTCTTCATTTCTCTACCTTACAATACAAAATGTTCCTCTATTTATAATAATCTATCCTAGACTTTCCTATGGTCCAAACCATGGTTTTCGAACCCCTGGTTTACCCTTTTACCCATTACAATGCTTTTGGGGATTTGACCCACCCCAAAACCCCTGCGCTAGACTAAATTTATCAAAAGTATTCAAAATGGACCAGTTCCGCAGCTTGTAGGAGACCCTGTTCCAACAATGACCAATCTCTACCTATCTTCTGAAGTTCATCTAAAATTAATAACTTCACTAAACCACGATGAAATAAGGATGGTTCACTCCCTTCAGCCTTTTCTTGCACCTTATAAGCCATCTTTACAAGACTCCTATGTAGATAAAAAGGTAAATCTAGTGAAATCTTACCTATGAAGTGTAGAAGCAATTTGAAGTGATATGAATAAACCTTGTGATATCTGCATTCGCAGGTAAAATATTTCTAAATGTTGAGCAGCATTTTTGAGTATTTATCTTTGATGCAGCTTCTAGGGATAGCGTTATTAAGGTCCATTTCATTGTACTCAGGCTTCATGAATTCTTTACACTACTCCATATCAAATTTGAAACATTTGAACCAAGTTTCTTGACCTCTTGGTATCTCTGTAACAGTAGAAATGACCTCTGGTCTAATAGACACACTTAGCATCCCGACCTTAGTGGTTGCTCCATTGAAATTCATGGCAAATTCCTTATATACTTGTGTGTGACAACCCTGCAACTTCTTACAAAACCATAGGCAACATACTCTTTTGAACGCTTCCATCATTGTTGGGTCTTCAATTATTTCCTTGATGTCTTCAGGTTCATGCCTTAATCAGTGTCCTCCTCTGTGAATTTTATTTTCCTCTGCCATGTTCTTGAACAAATATTTCAGCCTCTCTTGAAAAAATGTAACAACAGCCTCGCTTGAATAATCGTAACAATAACCTCGCTTGAGAAACTATCAGCCTCGCTTGATATGGGCATAGTAAAAACCTTTATATGAACCAGCCACAGGTTTGCCTTGACACTCAGAGCTCAGACATTTTGAATGGAGGAAAAATGGAATTAGAATTACTAATTAGGAAATATTTTGAAATTAAAATGTCTTCTCATAACCGAATGATGCCTCATTCGTAACCTATAATTACAATGATGACTGCAAATGTGGGTGTGTACATCGAATTTCATCATTACATGACTCAACATGCCACCATCCTACCCTTTCCCAATGGTTTCTGACATCTGCCAACTCAACTAACAGGATAGTTATGAATCTGCACTTTCGTAGCACCTACAGTGTAATTTTTCATGTTTGCACTATGAAACTATCAACGCTTTCGTAGCGCAAAATGGCTTTTTTCAACGAGTGGCGCTACGAAAACAGGGTTTTTTGGCTAATTGAACATTTTTTACACGAAACTTTGGGAAATGACCTACAAATGAAAATGATGAATATTTGACATAAAATAACTTTAAATAAGACTTTATTTGAACCTTAGGATGATCCTTAAACTATAAAAAATCTAAAACCTTCCCTTGATCAAACCTAAATTGACTCCTAAAACCCAATTTTGATCCATGAAATTTTGTAACATTGTCACAATGATGTGCTGAAATTTTTAGGTGATAACAGAAACATCAAACTTATACTTTTAAATTATTTTCTAGTACTTTCTCAAGAAATTGAACATAGTTTTCTGGATAGATTTTACAAGGATGTATGGATTTAGCATGATAGTTGTTTCTATATTCTTGATCGTCATATATTTTTTTCCAGTTACAATTGCATAATAATTCCTACTTGAATAATTAAACAATTTAATATTCCTTCCAAAACATTTCTCCCCTCTTAAACTAACTTAAAACTCCAAGTGTGAATGAGACTTCCTACATCACCACAGGCCACCAAACATAATTTTTCATTAAAGTATCTCAAAAACATGAAGAAAAGAAATAAAAACATTTGTACCTTTCCATTCCACCAATTGAATCCAAACCAAAAGATTATTGAAAACTAATGATGGAGTGCTCCTACCAATTTCGACCTTGATACATATGTAACAACCTCAGGCTAAAAATCCATGTAAATAAATTTAATAAAGGAAAAATAATACCATGGTCATGGGACATGTATTCCCAACTGAATGTTTGGAAAAGCATCCGAGTGTGGTGTTGATTTGGTTATTATGCCTAATGAAAATTTGCCAAGGAAATGAAAAAGGACTTGTAAAGGAAAAATGCATTAATTGGCATTTTATTTATGAAAATAAAGGAAATTGGGATGAAAGGAAGGTGAAAGGTCATAGGTTGCATGTGAGGAGTAAAATGAAGAAAATGGAGACCTCATTGATAAAATTGCTTTCGAGGATCAATACATAGCTTTCATTAGTTCAGTTGTGAGCTCTCTCACTATTCTCTGTACTCCGATATACTCTTGCACACTTAGAGTTTTCTTGGATCACTTTAGCATTGAATAAAAAAACAAGGAAATGAAAAATAAGGTGAAGGGAAGAAAATATCATGAAAGGAAGAGAAGTATCAAGAAACTACATTGGGATTACTTGCAGGTATCAAGTTGCATGTATATTTTCCTTGTTAGTTTTGGCATGTACAGTACCTGTATGTGTGTATTTGGGTCTCTTGTTACCACTAGAATGGGTTTATCCAGGTGTGAGAGTGGCTTTCAACCTTTATTTGTAATTTCTGAATAACCATGGTGTAAAGGGTCTCTCTTACTTGGTTGATCTAGATTACATAATGGTTTCGAAACTGATTGGGGTGGTCTCATGAGAAGAAAACAAGGCCTAGGAATCACTAAAACAATGAAGGTGGGATTGCAGTAAAGCTAGATTATGTTAACCTCGAAGGGCCTAGGAATCCTTAAGCAGTGAATGGTGGGATATACAGTAAAGCCTATAGGTTTATGCCCTCAATTATGCCTAGGAATCCTCGACCAGTGAATGGAAGGATATAAGGTAAATCCTAGAGGGTGGAATATGGAATAGGCTTAGGAATCCTTGACCAATGAATGGAGGGATATACGATAAAGCCTAGAGATTGGAGACAGATAAATTTATCATGGTTTAAGTGGAGAGATCCGGAGGCATCCATGTGTGTATAGGCCTAGTGATCCCTTAACCAGTATATGGTGGGATTACAATGAAGCCTAGTATTGTATGTTTATTTTTTGGGCCTAGGAATCCCTTGGTAGATTGTAAGAAGCTGCAAAAAACCTGGATTTTTTTTGTTGTGATTCCCAAATTCATGCTAGGAATATGGCTTGGGGGTGGAATATGGCATGGGGGTTCAACCCAATCTACGGTTGGGTGATGCATGGAAGTCTCATACCTATTTTCATTTTGAATATGTTAATAAGATCTATTTTCCTCTTATGTATTGTGTAAATGTTCTTTTATGTGATTTTAGTGGTTAATCTATCATCGTTATTATGCTGGTTATAAGAATGGTTTTATGACAAAGCTTAGGCATGGATCTCATTATGGTTTTTTTAGTACATGAATGAATAATGAATGTATGAAATAATAGATGGTTATGCAACTATTATGATAGGACATCCATCATTCTTGGAAATTCTTGGATAAGTATGAAGTCCCTATCCTCAAATGTGTTTATATGACTTGTAGATAACATTTTGATGATGTGTTTGACGGATTGTCTGTCATTGCTAAGCCTTGTCATTTCAGGTCCTTTTTTAAGTTTTTCATTAGAGGCCTTTTCATTATGTTATTTATCAATTCAGGAAGTTTCATGAATTTATGGTCAGTGGCCTGAGTCTTGGCCATGAAAAAGTGGCTCAGAATTCGAGGTCATTATCATAGAACTGCATGAAAAAGGCTAAAGTCACATGGATTCCTTATTATGCATGTGACTAGAGGGTTTCAATTGCATGGAGTGCTTGTCATGAGTGAAACTTAGGCTCTAAATCATCGAAACCTAAAATTGTATCAAGGGATGAACACTTGGAAGGGTTAGGTTTCTCCTGAAGGTCCTATAACATAAGAAGGCCATTTTGATTTTTCTCGTCGATTACTCTTCCTTAAGGCAATCTAGGAGGTTGAATCATATCATAGTAACTATTTATCACATGTTTACCTCAGTGGACCGATTACCGTGGGTAAATTTGGGAGGATGGTGTTACAGAGTGGTATTAGAGCATGGTTCACCCTTTGGACTGGATGGGTGGAATATTATTGTCATGCATGCACACTTGTTGTATATGTTCTTGTTATGTATACATGGTGATGGTCACTATTGCAGTTGTGTTGTCATGAATCAGTCGATGTTATTGTTGGGATGTGTTCATCATGAATGCATGATGGTTGAATATGCATTTTTTTGCATGATTTTTATCTATGTGGATATATGCATGTTGTGTTATGGTTATTACTTTCACATATAAGTTCATGTTATGTAGTGGTGTTATTTTTCATGATAGTGATAGGTTGATTATGATTTTTTTTACACGTGTATCATGTTAATCTGGTTGATCTTGCAGATGAGATATCCTGCCTTGAACTATACCAAGGTATGTTTATTATGTTTATATTTGGGTTTATTTGACATGGTATACTTGTAGGAATAATATCAAATATGACTAGAAATATGGTAGACTAAAGTTCACAATATTATCCTTATGGATCTGATGAGCAACATGGTGATAGGTACTCTCTTGATATAACCGACACTTTCATAGGTTTGAAGGAAGAAATAAGGGGTTGCAAGGAATATAATGACAGGATCATTCAGGAACAAGACAAACAAGAAGAAGTTAATGAAATCATCCTTCAATATTTTTTATATTTGTAGAGCTAGGGACTGGTTAGGATCAGTCATGGACAGGAGGACATGACTAATGGATCGTATGGCAGCCAATATCATGGTGGTCATAGGTCATATAAATATGGCACAATCAAATATGGTAGGTTATTGGATACACTAGAGATAAGAGGTGATGGATAATGGTTCTCTTCTAGTTATGCTTTTTACATGTATCATGATCATCATCATTATCATCCTTACAGGAGGGGTGATAGGGGATATTTTCTAGACGATTTCAAGAAATAAAATCCACCTACCTTTGATGGAGATTTAAATAATTCAAAATATGTTGAGGCATGGTTACTAGGGATGAATAAATTATTTGAATTGCATGATTACATGGAGAACATGAAGGATAAAATAACTATTTTCAGCCTCAGAGGGAAAAAAGACATCTGGTAGGAAGATGTGAATCATGTTAGAGACATGGGGACATAGGAGTTGAGTTGGCATGGATTCAAGAGATTTTTCAAGAAGCAATAATTTTCAGTGAGGTAATATGACAGTAAGGCCTAGGATCTTCATGAGCTAAAGATGGGATCGATGACGGATGAGGAGTACATGACTAAGTTCCTCGAGTTATTGAGGTATGTACTGTATCTTAAGGATGACAAGGCCAAAGTTCAGGTATTTGTTAGTGGATTACCATTATCATTTAAATATCCAATTGAATATGATGAGCCTCAGTCACTTGAATAATTCATTGGTAATTTGAAACATTGTTATGAGCAAGCAAATCGTAATATAGAGTATCAGTGAGGATGGAAAGGAAAATAAAAATATAAAGGTAAATTGAAGTTGAAAAGAGAAAGTCACCAAGATGCAGGTGAGAAAGAAAACATTTCACCTTACAAGAAGTTCAATGTAGTTGGAAAAGGACATGGGTCATAGCTTGGAGGGAAGTAAAATAGAGGTGATGGCAAGGGACAATTGTAGTGTTGGGCATGTGGCAAGGAGAATCTCAATAGGGATTGTCCATAGAATGAGGGTGTTTGATCCGGATTTATGCAGGAACGAAAAGGAATAAACATATAACCATAAATACAGAGATGCAGCGGAAGTAACACTTCTTTTCATTAATATCAAAGAACTGAAATTTGCTTACAGACAGAAAGGAAATAAAACTAGCTAGGGCGTTGGTAGCTATCTCTTAGAAGAGATGTGGCAGCTACAGGCCTCTGAACTAAGTTACAATGAGGCTCGAGGGCCTATTTATCATTTAGAAACAATGGGAGATCCTAAACACCCAAAACCCTAACCCTAGGAGATGAAGCGCCAAAACTATGGGCCTCGTTTGGGTAAATTGGTGTTTCAACTTCCCAGGGGTGTAACTTTGGCATACGATCTCCGTTTGACACGCACCATACCTCGTTAGAAATATCTGTCCGAGGACTACAAATTTGGAACAAGAAAAATTGGTCCATGGACCCATGTTGCTCTTTGTTTTCCCCAAAAAAGTAGTTTAGGGCCTCAAAACGGCTCCGAAAGTTTAGGACCCGAAAAACTGCTAAAAATAGTAAACTGTGCCGAAACTGAAAAACTGAAATAGACAATGGTGGAGCCCCAAGTGGAATAGGCGGGTGACCACAAATATCCACCTGGATCATTCCTCCCTCCTTAGGAAGCAATGGTCCCCATTGCGTTAAGTTCCTCCATGAGATGAGGAAATTTCTGCTAAACTTGGTCCCTGGTGAACCACTTTCCTTGGTCCAGGAATTGGCCAGCTTTGACAACCCGATATAGTTGGATCTTCTGCTGGCGAGTGTTATTGAATTACATGTCCATGATACAATCTGTGGTGACCTGTTCCATGCAGTTTGGATTTAACTCTATTGGTGTGAGTTGTTCTGCAATGTCCGAGGTGTCTAGTAGAGGTGGGAAGTAAGGACGAAGGCGATCCACATTGAATACTGGGTGCAGACTAAGGAATGGTGGAATATTGAGCTCGAAGGCATTGTTCCCTATAGCCTTGGTGATGGTGTACGGCCCGTATCGGAGTGGGCGAAGCTTGCGGTGGGGTCCAGTGAGGCGCTCCTTCTTCAAATGTAGCCATACTTTGTCGCCCACCTGGAAGTTGTGTGGCACCCGGTGTTGATCATGGCGTTTCTTGTACTTGGCATTGGCTCTGTCCAATATATCATGAACCTGTTGGCGGACGTGTTGAATGTACTCGATGAAGCTACTTGCTTTGTCAACTTCAGACTGGACATGAGCTGAATTGGCCTGAGTAGCTGTAAATGGCATGGCTACATCAATGGGACATAGTGGCTGGAATCCCAAGCCCACCTGAAAGGGGCTATGGACGATTGAACTGTGGAGAGCCCGATTATAATTATGTTGTACATAGGGGAGGCTCTCATCCCAGGTGCGTGGATGCTTTGAATTTTACATGCGCAGAATGTGTACAATCATTCTGTTGACAACCTCTGTCTGGCCATCTGTTTGGGGATGGAAAGCTGTGGACTTGGTGAGCTTGGTATCCAACATCGACCAGAGGTTGGACCAAAATGTGCTGAGGAACCTGCTATCCCGATCTAATATGATAGACTGTGGGATCCCAAAGTGCACCCACACTCGTTCAAAGAAGAGTTTAGCAGTGGCTTCTGCTGTGATATTCTTCTTGCAGGCCGCCATAATGGCCATCTTCGAGAATCTGTCGACGACCACAAAAACACAGTCATTTCCCTGCTTAGTAGAAGGCAGGCCCGACATGTAATCCATGGAGATGGATTCCTAAGGTCGACTAGGGGTAGGTAGAGGAGTATATAGGCCTTGCTTCTTGATGGTCGGTTTGGCAATGGCACAAGCAGTGCAGGATCTGATGTGCTTCTCGACATACTTTCGAAGGTTCGGCCAATAGAAATACTTCTGTAGGATTGCTACTATTTTCTTGACCCCAAAATGCCCAGCGACTCGACTGTAGTGTGCTTCCCATATCATCTTGGCACGCTCGCTTGAAGGAACACAAAGGTGTCCCATGTGACATAAAAGTGCATCTTGGAGGTGAAAATTTGGAACTTGCGTACCCCCCAAGAGTGCCTTGTAAGTTTGGCAGAATTCTGGGTCACTCTCATAGAGAAGCGGCCAATCAGAAGTCTCGTGCCCACAAGAGTTGAGCACAGTGGTGAGCGCCACGATCGGTGGTCGGCTGAGGCAGTCCGCAACATGATTGGTGCTACCCTTCTTATACTTGATGTTCAAATGAAACTGTTGCAGATATGTAGACCACTTCTGATGGCGATCATTCTGCAACTTCCCTTGTGTTTGTATGAACTGCAGGGGCCTGTGGTCTGTGTGGATGATTATTTCCTTCCCCAAAATGTAATGCTTCCATTGTCGACAAGCTTGCACAATGGAGTACATTTCTTTGTCATATGTGGGGTACTTGCGAACTGTGTCAGACAATGTCTCATTGTGAAATGCCACTGGATGTCCCTGTTGAGTAAGAACTGCCCCAATAGCATAGTCAGAGTCATCTGTCTCGATCTCAAATGGCTGTTGCAAGTCTGGTAAAGTGAGCACTGGGGCAGAACAGAGGCGGTTTTTTAGTTCTATGAACGCCTTCTGTTGAGGTTCCGACCAAAAAAATTTTGCTCTCGCTCCTCCCTTCGTGACTTGACTCAAGGGCCAAGTGATATGAGAGAATCCCAACACGAACCTCCGATAGAAATTAGCAAGACCCAGAAAGCTGCGAAGCTCTGTTATAGTGGTTGGGGCTGGCCAATCCCGAATGACTTGGATCTTGGCTGGATCCACATGCACCCCCCTTTCATCAATAATGTATGCCAGATATTGAACCTGGGTCATGCCAAAAGTGCACTTCTCCAAATTGGCACACAACTTGTGTTGCCGCAGTGTTTGGAGAACTTGTCGGATGTGGTGAAGGTGCTCTTCCCAAGTCCGGCTGAAGATCAGAATGTCATTTAAGTACACCACTACAAATGAGTTGGTGAATGGCCGCAAGATGTCATCCATCATCCTCATGAAGGTGGCGGGAGCATTCGTCAACCCGAAATGCATGACCAACCATTCGAAAAGGCCTTCCTTGGCTTTGAAGGCAGTCTTCCACACATCGGAGGGTTCAATTGGTACCTGGTGATACCCAGACTTTAGGTCGATCTTGCTGAAATATTTTGCACCTTTGAGTTGGTCCAAAAGGTCATCAATCCGTGGGATTGGGTACCTATTCCGGACAGTGATCTTGTTCAGCGCCCGATAGTCAATACAGAGTCTCCACGTCCCATCCTTCTTCTGTACCAACATGATCGGGCTCCCACAGGGCGATGAACTTGGTCTGATGTGACCTTTCTGCAACAGCTCCTGAATATACCTCTTGATTTCATCATTCTCTAGAATAGAGCGCCAATAGATCGGTCCATTAGGTAGCGGCGCACCTGGGGTCAGATCAATCGGTTGCTTGACCTGACAGTGTAGAGGAACCCCTGTGGGTGGGGTGAATATGTCCTCGTACTCCTCCACAACCTTATCCATTTTTTGTTGTTGTGCAGAGGAGCCCTGTCTGCAGGTCGTGGCCACAGTCTTCTTCTTGCCCTGGGGGCGGATCATCAGGAAAATGAATTTCCTGGTTTGGGAAATGAGCTTACTGCATTGTTTTGCAGTAACCAAAGAGATAGCGGCAGGAGGTGGTACCTCTGGTATCTTGTACAACTTATTTTCCAAAGTAACAATAACAGCACGAGGTCGAGACTCATACACAGCATGCGCTTCCACAAGTATGGTTGTCCTAATAATACATCAGAAACATCAATAGGAGCAACGTCACATAATACCTCGTCTGTGAAGGGCTTGATGCTATAGGGAAGGCGACATTGCCGGCTGACGCGGAGATCTCATCCTTGGTGAAGCCACCCGATGGTGTATGGATGTGGGTGAGCTGTGGTCGGCAAGCCCAACCGCTTCACGGGGTTTACTGAAGTGAGGTTCTTTTGGCTCCCATTGTCGACAATGAACTGTACCGGGGAGCCCTTTACCCACATCTGGGAGTGGAAGAGACGTTCCTCCTCCTCTGGATCTTCCGGTTCCTCCTTTTGGATATTTGTAGTGGCAACAGTGGCATTGGGCTCCGCATCAATAATATGTTTCCCTTTTTCATTTGCCTTTTCAGGTTCTGATTCGGAGTCAGAGCATGCATCTGACTCAGAAGCCCTCATCTCAACCACTAGCGACTGCTTGGCCCGACACTCACTTGTGTTGTGAGTGGAGCTCTTATGGAACTCACACCACTTTCCCGTGTCCTTCTTTGGCTTTGCGGTGCTGTTCTTTTCTTGTGGCTTCGATAAGTTGTCTTTAGCCGCCATGCCTTGGCTCTGTCCTTTGTTCTGCGGTTTTGAAGCACCTTTCCCTTGCTTTTGATTCACAGATCCAAAGTCTCGCTTCTTCTGCTTGAATTTCTGCTCAATCTTGGCAGCATACCGGTATGCCGTACCAAGCGAGGAGATGTCGAGGAACTCCATTTCCTCCTGAATGTATCTGTGCAGACAGCTGCGATATTTTAGCACCAGATGTTTCTCTGAATCTTTGATACCCAACTTTGTGTGCAGGGTATGGAATAGATTCGTTAGCTCATGCACATCTTGATCCCTTTGTTGTCACAGCGTGGTCCATTGTATGTACTTGTCCTCATAGCTCCCCACGGGATAGTACTATTCCTTGACGGTGTCTCGGAAAGAATTCCAAGTTGGTACGGCCAAGAACAGAGAGGATTCTGTCTGGTCCTTGTTCTCACAGTAGGTTTCCCACTAGTCCTTAACATGGGGGGTAGCTTTGAGGAGTGCAAAAATAATCTTCTCCCGGTCTAAAAAGTCATGAACAGAGAAATATCCTTCTAACAGATTCAACCATCTATCTACGGTATCTGCGTCTATTCGACCCTCAAATATGGGAATGTAAAAATTTACTTGTACCTTAAAAGGAGTCGCGCCTCCAGAGTGGCTGCTGGATGCAGATGCACCGCTGGTGGGTAGCCGTTGAAGGACCTGAGCAAAGGTATCCATCATCACGTTCCTCTGTTTTTCGAGGGCCTCCTCGAGCAATATTTTTATAGGATCTCCTGCTCCCTCATCTTTCTTTCCATCCCCCATGGGCGTCCATCGAGGTTTGCGAGGCTGATCTTGCAAAGGTTCCACCAGATCGAGCCCTAGCTCCTTATACCCCGACCTCGTTGGGGACATGCAAAGAAGGATCAAGAAAAAGCAGACTGCTCTGATACCACTGATCCGGATTTATGAGTAAACGCAGTCGGTATCAAACATATAACCATAAATACAGTAGATGCAATGAAATAACACTTCATTTCATTAATATCAAAGAACCGAAATTTGCTTGGCGTACGTAAAGGAAATAAAATCTGCCAGTGGCGCTCGGTAGCTACCCCAAGAAGAGATGTGGCAGCTACAGTTCGAATTGAGTTAAATGAGGCTCGAGGGCCTATTTATCATTTAGAAACAATGGGAATCCTAAAATGTACCCAAAAACCCTAACCCTAGAGATGAAGCACCAAAACTATGGGCCCCGTTTGGGTAAATTGGTGTTTCAACTTCCCAGGGGCGTAACTTTGGCATATGATCTCCGTTTGACGCGTACCATACCTCGTTAGAAATATCTATCCGAGGACTACAAATTTGGAATGAGAAAAATTGGTCCATGGACCAATGTTACTCTCCGTTTTCCCAAAAAACGTCGTTTAGGGCCTCAAAACGGCTCCAGAAGTTTAGGACCCGAAAAACTGCTAAAAATGGTAAACTGTGCCGAAACTGAAAAACTGAAATAGACAATGGTGGAGCCCCAAGTGGAATAGGCGGGTGACCACCAATATCCACCTGGATCAGTGTTATTCCTTAGATCTACAGTGCAGA
>CM076584.1:954422470-954552452 GCA_034641835.2 Pinus albicaulis | reverse complement strand
AGGAAGCGTAGACAGTTGGGGATGTTTGACATAGAATTCCTCAGTTCTAAGAATCATTTGGTAACAAGCAGGAGAATCACCAGGTACTAGGAAGAGAGTACAGGTACAAGTACGCTATAGGTATAGGTATTTTATAGGCACATGTGTGCCACAGGTACAGGTATGCTACATGTTACAAGTTATAGGTTACATGTTAGTGAAGTTGGATACATGTACAAAGAAAAGAGTTCATCATTGGATAAGAGCTTGTGCATTTGAGTTGAATGGTATGCCTACATCAGTGCATTTTAATGTACTTCCATTGTGATCATACAATATTTTGTTGGCTATGTACTGATTTTATCTTCATAGGACTAATGTAGACTTCAATAATAAGGCTATTGAATGCTTGGATGACAATGGAGAACATAGAATATTACAAGGTAAAAATAAACCTACATCAGTTAGAATAGTCACAACTATGCAGGAAAAGTGCATTCACAGGAAAGGGTGTGTGTTATTTGTACATATTTCTAGTCATAAAGGTAAGGATGTTAAGTATGTAGAGGTATTGAATAGATACCCGGTTCTATAGCAATTTTAGGATGTATTTTCCACATATATTTCATAGCTTTGACCTCACGGGGAAGTGGAATTTTCTATTGATTTGGTACTAGTGGCGGCATCAACATCAAAGGAACCTTAGAGGATGAGCACTCCAGAGTTAGTAGAGTTGAAATTGTAGTTAAAGGAAATGTTTGAAAAGGGATAAATTAGGGAAATTTTGTCACCGTGGGGTGCACTGGTATTGTCTGTGAAGAAGAAAGACTTTACTATCAGGCTATGAATTTTACAGACAGTTGAACATGGTAACAATCAAAAACATGTTTCCATTTTCGATGATTAAAGATTTGTTTGACTAGTTGAAGGGAGCAGTAGTGTTCTAGAAGATTGAATCTAGATCGGGATACCATCAGACATGCATCAAAGAAGAGGACATTTACAAGACAACTTTCCAGACCATGTGTGGGAATTATGAGTTTGTTGTAGTTCCATTTTGTTTGACTAATTCTTCAACTAAGTTTATGTGGTTGATGAATAGTGTATTGCATCCATATCTAATTTTATTTTTATTATGTTCATTGATGATAATTTCATATAATTTAAGAATGAGTAAGATCATGTCAAACATTTAGCAATAGTATTTAAATTTCTAAGAGAGAATAAATTGTATGCCAAGCTTAGAAAATGTAGTTTCTTTCAGACATAGGTACATTACTTGGGACATATTGTCTCCAAGGAAGGCATAGTGGTTGACCCAGAAAATATAAAAGCTATCATGGGATGGGAAGATCCTAGGAATGAGAATGAGGTAAGGTCATTTATGGGGTTAGCAGGTTATTACAGGAGGTTTATCAAGAACTTATCATCGATTTCTTATGCCATCACATCCTTGTAAAGGTAATAAATTTGAAAGGACAGGGGAGTCTACAGTAAGTTTTGAGCATTTGAAACACTTGTTGAAAAATACGCCAGTTCTTAAGATTTCAGATTCGGATAAATAATTTTTAGTGTGCACATATGCTTTCAAGAGAGGGCTTAGTGGAGTCCTTAAGTAATATGGATAGGTGGTATGTTAGGAATCAAGGAAACTGAATGAGCATGAGAAGAAATATGTGACACACAATCTTGAGTTGGCAAGGATCGTTCATGCAATGAAGATGTGGAGGAACTATATTATTGGCAGGAGCTTTGTATTGATGAGCGACCATAGTGGATTGAGATACTTATTTTATCAATCAAATCTAAATTCCAAGCAAGCTAGATGGTTGGAAACAATCAGTGAGTTCGAATTTGAGATCAGGTACATAAAGGGAAATGAAAAAACGGTTGCAGATTCTCTTAAAAGAAGGGTACATGTATATCACATTACAAGTATGAGTTCAAACGAGATAGATCAACAAGATCATATCTTGCAGGAAAGTCAGCAAGATGATAGGTATAGGGAGCTTAGACATAGGTTACAACATGGTACAAGTGATGAGGATGTGGACTATCATCTCACAACATATGGTTTTGTCAGATTTAGGGACAAGATATATGTGCCAAACATACTTGAGATCAAGAATATTATCTTGAGGGAATTTCATACTAAGCCATACTCAAGTCATCTGGGATATCAAAAAACATTGACAACCATGAAGAAGTTCTACTATTGGCCGAATTTGAAGAAGGAAGTGGCGAGTTTGTGGCTATATTTTTGGATTTTCAATAGGTAAAAGCATTGTGTAAGAATCTAGGTGCATTAATCTAGCTTATTCTCATTCCAAAGTTGAAATGGGAGGTCATTTATATGGATTTCATGACAATTTTTCTTAGGAAAACTAGACAACATGATTCCATCATGGTTTTGATGGACAGGTTGACAAAGGTAGCACACTTCATTCCAGTAAATTCTACTTATTTAGCTAATGATTTGACACAAGTATTCATCAGATATGTAGTGAGGTTTCATGGTGTATCGAAGAATATTGTGTCACACCGAGATGCTAAGCTCACTTCTAGGTTCTAGAAATAGTTATTTACAGGTTTGGGTATAGAGTTGGCCTTCAACACAACATATCATATGTAGACAGATGGACAGACATAGAGGGCCAACAATATTTTGGATGACATGTTGAGAATGTATGTTATGCATCAGCAACAAAAGTGGGAAGAGTATCTTCCAGTCGTTCATTTTTCTTACAACAATGGATATCAAGAGTAACTAAGGATGAGTCTGTTTGAGGAACTTTATGGGAATAGTTTTAATACTCCCATTAGTTGGAGTGATCCAGTGAACATGGTGTTGATTCGATCAAGCACGTTTCTAAATATGGAACAAGAAATGCAGGTTATCAACAAAAATGTAAAGAAAGTATAGGATAGACCTAAAATTTATGAAGATCAGTATAGGCCATCTAAGGAGTTTTAGGTTGGGGAACATGCGTACTTTAACATCAATAAAAATAATATCTCCTTGAGGATTAGGTCCTGTGCAGAGTTGGTACCTCAATATTGAGATCCTTTCAATATTCTTAAAAGGATTGGACCAGTAGCCTATCGACTTGAATTTCCTATGACATCAAAATTCCATGATGTTTTCCATGTTTCATTGCTTAAAATTTATGTAAAGGATGTTGATCACATTATTGATTCGTCTGTATTGCAAGTGGAATCATAAGGATAATTCCAACCTGAACCTCGGTGTATTTTATAGAGAAATATTCTTATTCTTCAGAACCGAGAAATCAAGCAAGTTAAGGTGTAGTGGAAGCACTTCGGGCCCGATGAAGCTACATTGGAGATGGTTGATCAGATGCATGCTATGTATCCTTCCTTGTTTTTCGATTGAGGAAAAATAGTTGTGTTATATGTTTTTATGTTGTGTTTGGTCACATATATGTATATGTATATGTATTTAAATACCACAATGAGTTGTGTTATAAAGCTCCAATAAGCGATATGGGTGAAATTTTGTTACGTTGTCATGTTGGTTTTATTTTTAGCAGGATGTCCATTGTCAATACTGCAAAAATCTAAGTTAAAAATCTCGATGGGAAGTATGTTTTGGGTTTTCATCGGTTTTTTTATTTGTAGGTGTCATTGAATGTTGAAGGCAGACCATAAGGGGGAGGGGTTTGTAATAGCCCTGGGTTAAAAATCCATGTAAATAAAGTTAATAAAGGAAAAATAAAACCATGGTCATGAGACAAGTATTCCAAGATGGATGTTGGGAAAAACATCCTAGTGTGGTGGTTCATTTGGTTTATTATGGCTAATGGAAATTGGAAAATGAAATTGAAAAGGCTTTGGAAATGCAAAAGACATTAATTCACATTTTAAATATGAAAATAAAGGAACTTAGGAGAAAATGAAGGTGAAAGGTCACATGTTGCATTTGAGGAGGAAAATGAAGGAAAATAATGGCAAATAAATAAAATGGATGCTTCATTGATAAAAAGGCTTCTAAGGATCAATACACTACTTTTTTCAGTTCAATTTTGAGCTCTCTCACTATGCTCTCTACTCCCTCGTACTCTTGCACACTAAGAGTTTTCTTGGAGAACTTTAGAATTGGATAAAAAAACCAAGGAAAGGAAAAAGAAGTCAAAGGGAAGAAACTATCAAACAAGGAAGAGTAGAATCAAACAAATATAATGGGATTACTTGTAGGTATTGAGTTTCATGTATGGTTTCCTTCCTACTTTTGTCATGCATGGTACATGCTTGTTTGTATTTGGTTCTCTTGTTTTCATTGCCATGGGTTTTTCCAGGTGTGACAATGGTTTTCAGCCTTGCCTCGTCATTTCCGAATAGCCATGGTGTGATGGGTCTCTCTTAATTGGTTGAGCTGGATGGCCAGATTGTTTCAAATCTAAGTGAGGTGGTCTGAGGAGAAGAAAACAAGGCAAAGAAATCCTTGGAGCGATGAAGGTGGGATTGCTATAAAGATAGATTTTGTGTACCTCAGTGGGCGTAGGAATCCTCGAACAGTGAATGGAGGGATATACGGTAAATCCTAGAGGTGTATGCCCTCGATTAGGCCTAGGAATCCCCGAACATTGAATGGAAGGATATACGGTAAATACTAGAGGGTGGAGTCTCGATTAGGAGTAGAAATCCTCAATTAGTGAATGACGGGATATACGGTAAATCCTAGAGAATGGAGACAAAAAAAATTCCTCAAGTTTTAGGTGCAGATATTTTGAGAAATCCATGCTTATATAGGTCTAGTGATCCATGGACCGGTATATGGTGGGATTTCGGTAAAGCATGGTATTGTGTGTTTATTTTTTCGGCTTAGGAATCTCTTGGTGGATTGCGGTAAAGCCTGATGAAAACTAGATTGGTTCTCTTGTGAATACCACATTAATTCTTGGAATATGGCACAGGGTTGATTGGATGAAAGAAGGATTTTGTTCCACCCAATAATTGGTTAGATGGTATGTGGAAGTCCCATACTTGGTTGCATTTTTCATATGTTAATAAGATCTCCTTTCCTCTTCTGTATTATGTGAAAATGTGCTTGCTATTATGTGATCTTAATGACTATTCTACCATTTTTTGTTGTTGGTTATAATCATGGTTTTATGAAAGATCTTGGTCATAGGTCTCATTATTTTTTGTTTAGCACATGAATGAACAATAAATGTATGACCTAATAGATGGAAAGGCAACTATTATGAGAGGACATCATTCCTTCTTGGATATTCTCATGTAAGTATGAAGTCCCTATGCTCATATGTGTTTATAAGACTTGAATACATGTTCATGATGTATTTGACATAATTCCTGTCATGGCTAGGCCTTGTAAGTTTATTTCCTTATTCAAGTTTTGCATTAGAGGCATTTTCATTATGTTATTCATCTGTTATGGAAGTTTCATGAAGTTCTGGGTAGTGGCCTGAGTCCTAGACCTGGAAAAGTGGCTCAGAATCCGGGGTCGTTGGCACAGAATTTCCTCTAAAATGGCTACAGTCGGATGGATTCCTTGTTGCGCATGCGAATGGAGGGTTTTACCTGCATGGTGGGCTTTTCATTAGTGCGAATTGGGCTCTAGATGATTTAAACATCAATTTTTCTTATAGGTTGAGCACCTAGAAGGGCTGGTTGGATCTCAAAGGTCCTATAACATCCTAGGAAAGCTAGTTTTGTTTTGTTTTATCGATTCCAATTCCTTAAGGTAATCTGGGAGGTTGAATCATATCATAGTAACCCTTCGTCACATTTTTACCCCGATGGACCAGTTGGCTTGGTTAAATGTGGGAGGAGGTGTTATAGATTGGTATCAGATCATGGTTCAACCCTTCAATTAGATGGGCAGAATATGATTGTCATGCATGCACACATGTTGTATATGTTCTTGTTATGTATACATGGTGATGGAAAATGTTGCAGTTGTGTTGTCATGTAGCATTTGATGTTGCTGTTAGGATGTGTTAGTTGTGAATGAATTTTGTTTGAATATGCATTGTTGTGCATGACTGTTGTCTATGTGGGTATATGCATGTTTTTTTATGGTTATGGCTATCATGTATAAGGTCATGGTATTTGGTTGGTGTTTTATTTCATGATAGTGATATGTTGATTATTATTTTTTTCACACATCTATCATGCCAATATGGTTGATATTATAGATGATATATCCTCCCCTGAACTATACTCGGGTATGTTGATTATATTTATGTTTTGGTTTAGCTGACATGGTATATTTGTAGGAATAATATCAAACATGAATAGCGAGATGGTAGAATACAATTAACGAGATTATCCTTATAGATCCAATGAGCAGCATGGTGATAGGTACTCTCCTAATATAACAGACACTTTGAGAAGTTTGAATATAGAAATAAGGAGTTACAAGGTATATAATGACATGATTATTCACACACAGGAGAAACAAGAAAAATTTAATTCAATCATCCTTTAGAGTTTGTCATATTTGTAGAGACAGAGACTTCTTAGGATTATTCATGGATAGCGGGACATGAATAATTGAGCATATGGAAGTCGGTCTCATGGTGTTCATAGGTCGGATAGAGATGACATGATTAGAGATGGAAGGTTCTTGGATACACCAGATAGGAGAGGTGATGGACACGTGTTCTATTCTAGTTCTGGTTCTGATAGGTATCATGATCATTGTCGTTATCAACCTTACAGGAGGGGTGACAAGGGATATCTTCTAGATGAGTTCAATAAATCAAAGCCACCTACCTTATATGGAGATTTCAGGAAGTCGGAAGATGAAGAGGCATGATTACTAGAGATGAAGAAATTCCTTGAATTCCATGATTACACATAGAACATGAAGTATGGAATAACTATCTTCAGCCTCAAAGGGAAAGAATACATATGGTGGGAAGATGTGAAGCATGTGATAGACATCAGGACAAAATATTTGAGTTGGCATGAATTCAAGAGAATTTTCAGCAAGAAGTACTTGTCAGAGAGGTACTATGATAGTAAATCCTAGGAGTTTTATGAGCTAAAGATGGGATTAATGATAGATGAGCAATACAAAACTAAGTTCTTGTAGTTATTGAGGGATGTATCATATATTAAGTATGAGAAGGAAAAATTTTAAATATTTATTAGTGGATTACTATTAGAATTTAAATATCTGATTGAATATGATGAGCCTCGGTCACTTGAAGAAGTCGTTTGTTAGTTAAAGCATTGTTATGAGTAATCAAAGCGCAAGACAAATTCTCATCAAGGATGGAAAGGAAAAGAAAAAATAAAATTTAAATGGCACCTGAAAAGAACCAGACCCTAGGATTCAAGTGATAAAGAAGATGTTTCACCTTACAAGAAGGTCAATGTAGTTGGACAGGGACATGGGTGACATCCTCGAGGGCATCAAAATAGAGGTGATGGTAAGGGAAATTTGTGTATTGGGCATGTGTCAAGGAGCATATCGAAAGGGATTTTCCATAGAATGAGGGTAGTATACCTAAGATATATAGTACACAGGAACTATATATAGTTTGGGATGTTGTACAAAGCATTCCTCTGATATAGGTATCATTTGCTAAGAAGGAGGCAGATCACCAAGTAATAGGAATATAATATAGGTATAGGTATAGGTACAAGTAAGCTATAGGTATAGGTATGCTACAGGCACAGGTATGCTACAAGTAAAGGTATGCTACATGTTTTAAGTTATAGGTTACAGGTTATAGGTTAGTGCAATGTGCTACAAGTAGGAATAAAATATTTCATCAATTGGTAACAGTTAGTGCATTTGAGTTGAATGGTATGCCTACATCGGTGCATTTCAATATGCTTCCATTGGGATCATACAATATGTTGTTGGGCATGGACTAGTTGTATCTTCATAAGACTAAGGTATACTACAATGATAAGGCTATTGAATGCTTGGATGACAATGGATAATATGGAATATTAGAAGGTAAGAAGAAATCTACATCTATTAGAATGGTCATAGTTATGCATAAAAAGAGCAGTCACGGGAAAGGTTGTTTGTTATTTGCAGTTCATATTTCCAATTATAAAGGTAAGGATGTTGAGGATGCAAAGGTATTGAACAGGTACCCGGTTCTACAATAGTTTCAGAATGTATTTTACATAGTGATTTTAGAGTTTTTGCCTCAGAGGGAAGTGGACTTGTCTATTTAGTTGGTACCAGGGCTAGGACCAGCATCAATGGTACCTTACACGATGAGCACTCAAGAGTTAATAGAGTTGAATTTTCAATTGAAAAAAATTCTTGAAAAGGGATACATTATTCCAAGTGTGTCATCGTGGAGTGCACCGGTATTGTTTGTAAAGAATAAGGATGGTACTCTCAGCATATGGATTGATTATAGACAATTGAACATGGTAACAATTAAAAACGAGTATATTTTGCCAACGATTGTTGATTTGTTTGACTAGTTGAAGGGAGTACTAGTGTTCTCGAAGATTGATTTGAGATCAGGATACCATCAGTCATGCATCAAAGAAGAGGATCATTTTACAAGACAAATTTACAGGCCAAGTATGGGAGTTATGAGTTTATTGTAGTTCCATTTGTTTTGACTAATGCTCAATCTATGTTTATGTGCTTGATGAATAGTGTGTTTTTCCCTTATTTGGAAAATTTTGTTATTGTGTTCATTGATTGTATATTTATATATTCTAAGAATGAGGAAGAGCATGTTGAACATCTAACAACAATATTTATATTTGTAAGAGAGAATCAATTGTATTCCAAGCTTAGAAAATGCAATTTATTTTAGACAGAGGTACAATACTTGGAGCATGTTGTCTCCAAGGAAGGCATGGCAATGGACCCAGAAGATATAAAATATCTCATGGAATGGGAAGATCCTTCGAATGAGGATGAGGTAAGGTCATTGGTCTGGTTAGCAGGTCATTACAGGAGGTTTATCAATAACTTATCACATATTTCTTATCTTATCACATCATTTTTAAGGAAAGGTAATAAATTTGAATGGACAAAGGAGTGTGCAACAATTTTTGAGCAGTTGAAACAAGTGTTGACAAATGCTCCAGTTCTTAAGATTGCAGATCCATATAATGAATTTTTAGTGTGCACGAATTCTTTCAAGAGAGGGCTTGGTGGAGTCCTTATGAAACAGGGACAGGTTGTATTTTATGAATCAAGGAAACTGAATGAGAATGAGCATAACTATTTGACACATGATCCTGAGTTAGCAGCGATCATTCATGAATTGAATATGTGGAGGCACTATATTCTTGGAAGGAAATTTGTATTGATGAGCGGCCACAATGGATTGAGATACTTATTTGATCAATCAAATCAAAATTCCACGAAAACTAGATGGTTGGCCACAATTAGTGAGATTGACTTTTATATCACGTACATTAAGGGAAAGGAAAATTGAGGGTTGCAGATTCTATTAGAAGAATGGGACAAGTAAATCAAATTGCAGCTATGATTTCATATGGGATAGATCTACAGGATCAGATATTGTAGGTAAATCAGTAGGATGACAGGTATGGGGAGCTTAGGCATAGGTTATAGTAGGGTACAAGTGATTAGGATGTTGTAATAGACCCGAGCTAAAATTTCATGTAATAAAAGTTAATAAAGGAAAAAATGAGATCGTGGTAAGGGGCATGTATTGCAAGTTTAATGTTGGAAAAAGACATCCTAGTGGGTGTTAATTTCGGTTATTATGGCTAGGGAAATTGGAAAAGGATATGGAAAATTATTTGGAAAGGAATGAGGCATTAATTGGCATTATTTATGAAAATAATGTAAAATAGGGGAAAGGGAGGTAAAAGTTCACAGGTTGCATGTCAGGAGGAAAATGAAGGAAAATAATGGAATTTGAATTAAATAAAGGCCGCATCAATAAAAATTCTTTTGAGGATCAGTTGGCAAGTTTTTTCTCACCTTTCTTCAGTTCATTTTTGGAGCTCTCTCATTATTCTCTCTCTCACACACTTTTGGATACTTTGAGTTTTCTTGGAGAATTTCAACATTGCACCAAGAATGAGGAAAGAAAGCAAAGGAAGGACAAGTAAAGGAAAGGAAATAAAATATCAAGCAAGGAAGAGAAAGATCTAGCATCTTCAACTTGAATACTCGTAGGTAACTATTGAACCTCAAAATTGTCCTTTTTCTGACATCCTTCTCATCATTTTTCCCTTACTTTCTCATAATTCCATACACTCCAATCAATGATAAATGTCATGTTTTATCTCAGGGAACGCATTTAAATGATTTCTATATTATATTATGATGTTCTTATTATCTGAATAGGTTTTTGTAACTTGGCTAGGAAACGCAGCCTATTCTGTAGCTAATCATTGGTTTTGCAGCTACTTTCATGGTTTGAAAGGTTTGAAGGAGTAAATAGAGAAAAGAGCCACATGGGCATCTCCAGAATGATTCACACATGGATTTTATCCTATATACTTGATCGAAATTGACAGAAAAGGGTGTATGTGATCGTGGTCAAATTCTGGTCAAAGGACGTAAGCCGAGAGCGAAGAACTGTTGATTTCCTCTGACGTAAAAAATCAAGAGTTAACCAATCAAAATCTAATTCTATTTTTAAGTTAGAATAGCCATCTGTAGGTGTAATTAGCTCATTACAGTTATGTTTTATTTTATTTAAATACCGGTTATGCAGAGACCGAACAAAATATATAATTTTTGAACGTTGTGTATTGCTTTAAAACTTTATTCTTTTCATAATATGAGGATCGTGTTCATGGTTCTAGTATCTACTTAATGTGTATATAATCAGCTAGGATCTCAACCAATTCTATCACAGAGGGCCCCTGTACAGGAGGAGGTTTTTTGTTAATTGTTTTAGTTTAATTATTTATTCTGTTTTGTCAATTTTCTAAGTAGATTAATATTGTGTTGTAGCTTTTAAATCAATATCATAGAATCAAGTCATGAATTTTTTCTTAGCATCAGTGATAAAATGACTGTGTAATATTTTCTTTCCTAAAACATCTCAAGAAGGTAGATTTATTTATTTTCCAATTGGATTAATTTTGAGGCAATAGAGCTCACATTTGTTTAGTTTTCTTTCATGTTATGATATTTACTTTCCTAGATTAAATTCTCAATCAATTGTGTAATTGGTTGCTCCTAAAGATTAGGCCAAGAAGGTGACTGGTCATTCTTCCAAATTGGGTGCTCGAGTGTTCAACCTATGCAATCATTGAGCTTT
Source organism: Pinus albicaulis (assembly GCA_034641835.2). NCBI lineage: Eukaryota > Viridiplantae > Streptophyta > Pinopsida > Pinales > Pinaceae > Pinus > Pinus albicaulis. Next base: position 954,541,248 of record CM076584.1, on the reverse strand, counting down.
TATTTTACATGCTTTCAAATTGTTTTCTAGATGAATATCCTCAGTCAATTGTGTTATTGGATGCTCCTAAAGATCAGGCCAAGAAGGTGACTTGTCATACTTCCAAATTGGGTGCTCGAATGTTTAACCTATGCAATTACTGAGTTTTCTTTTACATAATTTAATTGCTTTCCTAGATGTAAATTTTCAAAACTAAAGTATAATCCGTTGCTTGTACATCATTTCAAGAGGGTGATTATATCATACTTCCATATTGAATGCTAGAGTGATTGAACATGCATTATTTGTTTTTCCTTTGAATCTACTTTCATCTAGAGTAAAATTTCAATTTCAATTTTTATTTATAACATTCATATACATGGAATAGGACTAATGTTAAATTAGAAGTCATTATAATAGGCACTTTTTTTTCAGATCAAACTCTAACCATTCAATATATTTTTATTCATTTTTATGCAAATTAGTTTAACTTAAGAGCACTTCCTTTTCTTCCTTCTTTCAAAGTTAGTCTTAAACATCCAAATTCACTAGATTCAATTGATTCCTTTCATGGTTTTCATTTCTTGAGATTAACATTTAGACATAATGCACAAAACCCCCTAAAAACAACATAAAATACATACAGCGTAGTAAGAAGAAGGGTGCCTAAGCACATATAGTGCACCACACTTCAACAGATTACAAACCTCGGTTGGTAATTTATGTAAGAAATTTAAAAAATTAAATTGCCTAAACAGTAACATATTGCATGTGTGATTTCCTAGTTGGTTTGGACATGCTTGGATTATGCATGTTGGTATTTGGTTCTCTTGTGGTTGGCGGTATGGTTTTTTCGGTTTTTGACAATTGTTTTCATCCTTTCCTTGAATTTTTACAGATGCCACGGTTTGTTGTGATTTTTATCTCCCTTTTGGGCTTTGGAATTGCTAGATGGATTTTAGAATTCGAAGCGAAGGTGGTCTCAAGGAAAATTCACAAAGGCTTAGGAATCCCTTAACTGGTTTTGACGAGATATACAGTAAATCCTGAGTGTGGTGTCTCAGTTAGGGCCTAGTGATCCGTGATGGGGAGATGGAAAATTCCTGAAGGATAGTGATGGATTTTGGATGGCATTCCAAGTTCGAAACGGTTTTAAGATCAGAGCACCAGTTTTGGTGTGATCATGGTATGGTGAGGGTGGAGGTGGTTTAAACTTTGGATTCCCTTAGTTGTTTTTGGATATTTTTATCGATGAGGTCCCACATTCATGCTTGGAATATGGCACAGGGGTGACTGACTGAAGAGAGATTTGGCTTAGCTATGTCTATGGTCGGGTGGTACATGGAAGTCCTGAACTTGGTTGGTTATTTCTTATGTTTAATGGAAGCTAAGTTCTCTTTATTTTGTACTTATTTATGTGTGGATTTAATGGTTGTTATATCACTATTATTTCCATGGTTTTATGCTAGTTATAAGCATGTTTAAATGATTGGTTCATGTCATGGTTATTTCATGTATTTACTTGTAATTGTTAATATAATGGATTAAAGACCTAGTTGATGTCATATATGTTCAAGGCAGAGGGTGGTGATACTTCTTGTAATGTTTCATAATATTTTTGAGTCATTCATGCTCTAGCTTGTATCCTAAACCTATAAATTTGATTCATGCCAAGTGTTTGATAGAATCTCAGTCTCAGTTGGGGATGGTCAAGCCTAGTCCTAGAGTCAGTTTATGGTTATTTGGCACTATCATCATGTGTTTGATGATTTATGAAATCTACAAGAATTTATAGGCAATGTCCGAGATTCTAGGCTCAAAAAGTGGCTTAAATCCTGTAGACGCAGGCACAGGTCTGAGAAATTGAGTTTCTAGACACAGTCATGCCCATGTTGTCGGTGCATCCAAAGCCTCCCAGATGCACCCTTTCCCATATCAAGGAAGTGTCTAGAGGTTTGAAGGCATAAAAGTTAGTGAGGCCGATGGATATGTCAATGTTAAGGTTTGGATATCCTTGGGGGGTCCTATAGTAGGTGCAGGGAGTTTTTGTTATGGTTTTCTACATCGATTCCACTTCCTTAAAGTCACCAAGGAGGTTGATATTTTTATTAACTTCCCTCGACTGATGTTAACCCCAGTTGGTTAGTTACTTGGATAGATGTGGAAGGAGTTGAACATTATGGGTGGCATTAGAGCATGGTTGCGCTCTCCTTGGGAGGTGTATTTTTATCGTGCATTCATATGAGTTGTGTGTGCATGTTACTTATGCTTGTATTCTATGTGCATGTTGCATATGCATGGAGTGGTCATTGTTGCAGTTGTGTCACCATGTGGAAGTTGATGGTGGATGTGATCATCATGGGTGAATGTCAGTTATGTATTTGTTATGCATGTCAGTGTTTATATGTTGTTATGCATGCATTGTCATGGTGAAGGTTGTCGTGCATGAGTTCATTATATGCAATTAGGTCATGATGATGTTATTGGTATGTTATGATGCTAATGTGTTGGTTGAGATAGAGCAGGAGACACATATTATCAAATTAAAGTTGCAGCACTAGACTTTGGGGTAAGAGCAAATCGTCATACAGGTGTTTCATGTTTTGCATGCATTTATGTTGGTTAATGGTTGTTATAAGAATTATGTTTAAATGCATGTTTGTCATTTTATTTTTGTTGTGGTTACATACATGGTAGATGTTAGTGAGTCATTCTGGTCATATGCATTTGTGTCGAACAATCATGAATGACAGTAATGTGTTGTTATATACATTGTTGTTGTTGTTTTACGTTAGTTAACTTGATTATTATGTTATATTTTGTTAATGAATATGTTATTATATGTTAGTTAACTTGGTGATTAGGGTTATTGTGTTGATATATTGAGGATACATGTATCCTGTTAATCTAGATTGAACTATGAAAATGGTTATGGATGCGATATTCAAGTATGAGCTGGCATATTTGTGATATTTTGTCATACTAATTTGGATTGGTTGTTTAGATATGATTATTATGCATGAATTACAATTGTTTATGAACTTATGAGGTGAACATGTTAGCTAGTTAATGTTATGAATATCATGACCTTATTCATGATTGAGTTGATATGTTGTGAAGTTATATTGTACTAATTATATCAATTCTGCAAACAATATAGCCTCCCTTGAGATACATTAAGGTATGAATTTTCTTATGTCATTTATTTTTTGCTTAACAGTTTGATTATGTCATCTATATGGTGTCGAGTGTTTTGTGTCTATTATGTCGTCTAGTTGATTTATCTAACATGGTATGTTTACAGTTTGTCTCAATGTTTGATTAATCCCATGAATTGAATATGTTTTTATAAGATTACATGAAGAAATGATCTTGTTTAAAGATGGTTGTACTAACACATATGTGTTGTGACAAATGATATGTAATTGAGTGTAAGTAGGTGATAAGTATAGCATTATGTATTATGACCAATGAATGTGAGGTGATTTTGGATTATGACATGGTTGTTAGTCTTGGTAAAATTTGATCTCAAATTAATAAATATGTTTCCTTTATCTTTGGTACATACGGTTAAAATGTGGGCTCAGTTATAGGTCAGCGTGCTTAGCACAACAAGGTTAAGATAATTGGTATATTTTTATATGTATTTATGCGCTGACAGTTGTGTGTTTGAGAAATTATGGGGAATTGATTACATGGATAAAGAGACTGCCATGAAATCTTGGAGAAGGAACAGGTTGATTTTTCCTTCAAATGCACTAGGGATCCATGGGGATTGAGTCATGGTGTTTGTTTCTAGTCTTGCGATTTTGGTAATTTATGATTTTTTTGTGCTTTATTTTCATTTTTGTTTATTTCTGGTGCATGATCATGCCTCTTTGTTTGCAGTTTCATATTTTTATTGGTTTTCATGGTCTTCTTCTTCTTTCTTTGTTGTTATTTCCTTTTGTTTGAGAGTCTTTGGAATTGGTTAGGAAAGAGGAAATTAATGGAGCTCGAGGAGAATTTTGTGCTACCTAACAAGTAATGTAAGACTCAGATGAAGCCCGGTGCATGTATAAGGTTAGCAAAAGGTAAGAATATTACAATTGGTTGGATTGGTGGGGTCCATTGAGGTAAATGGAAAGTGACATAATAGTTGCGAGATAGTTAACATGAAAGGTAAAGTGAATGGATTTGAGGTGTTAGATGCCTTGGATATGTTGGGAGATGTTGTTCTCAACATTTTTTATGTTGTGCATGAATAAAGGAAGTTCTCTTAACCTAGACCTTACGATATCTAGAAATCGTGTTGTGATCATGATTATGTTGATGTTTATATATGTATACATATATGTATGTATGTATATATGTATGTATGTCATGTTTGACAAGGTATTTGTGGATCATGATTGTTTAATAGTAATGTTTATATGTATATATGTGTGTATGTATGTCGTTCTCTAACAGGGTCGTGATTTTTTTATGATAAGATTATATGTATGTAAGAATCTATGTATATATGTCACTGTAAGATAGGGTTTTCAAGGATCATTCTTGTGGAGGAATGATTGCTTATGCAAGTGAATGACATGAAGAGGTTCTTGATCTTATGAGGAATCAAGTGGGAAGAGTAACCCTAAAATATCTATGAGGTCAGTATCATGTAGACATGAATTGATATTATATGTTTGTATTATGCTTATGTTTATGTTGTGGACAGGTAATGCTAAGGTGTGCATCAACAAAGTGAAATTACTATAATCTGCATCATTCTAGGATAAGCATGCATAGTGGAAAGACACTAGAAGCAAGGTTGCTTGTGGGTTCAATGTGTGGTCTATGGATGTGCAGTACTATTATTTTGTATATGTTCGTATGTTTTCTATTTAGGGATTGTATCTATGGTGATGTATACTTGTTGTACATGTAGTAATGTGTACATACTAGATTTTTTATGCTTGTTGTATATATGTTGTTGTGTGTATATTCATATGCAGTGCTAGGTGTAGATTGTTTTATTTACATGTTGGATATGTGGTGTTGTGTGCATTTTGTACATGTTTTACATGTAGTTCTATATACAGGTGGTGTCGTGTACATGTTGTGCATGTGGCGATGTGTACATGTGGTGTCGTGTACATGTAATTCATGTGGTGCTATGTACATGCGGTATTGTGTACACATTGTACAGGTGGTGTGGTGTAAATTTGGCATTGTGTACACATTGTGCAGATGGTTTCGTGTACATGTGATAATGTGCACACGTTGTGCAAGTAGTTTTGTGTATAAGTGGTATTGTGTACATGTTGTGCATATGGTACTGGTATACATGTGGTATTGTGTGCATGTTGTACATGCTATGTTTTAGGCATGTGGTACTATGTATGTGCATGGTGTAGTCATGGTATTATGACATGTATTTGTTGTTTTGTACTCTGTATATGTATATGTATTGTGTTGTATTGTTGTTATGAAGCAAACTTTCCAAAATAGAAGAAAAGAGAGATCAACACCTTAGAAATTAGCCACTTCGAGCGGGGAACCTCCTTTACATTACATAAATGAACAATTATTGGATGATACAAATGGAAAAACCTCCTTTCTATATATAGGAGTCCATGGGGTCACAATATAATCCTATCCAATCTAACAATAATAATGTAAAGGCAAAACAATAAAAATAGTGGTCTTTTATGGGGCACAATAATAACAATATGGGGACTACAAGGGTACAACAATAAAAATAAGGGGACTACACTAATAAAAATAAGGGACTACACTAGTAATATAGGGACCTAACATGTCCCTCTCCTTCAAAAAAGTGTTGTCCTCAATGCCTGAGTAGCTCTGGATGCTTCTGTATAAAATACTCATCCTCCCATGTGGAATATTTAGTGGGTAAGTTCTTCCACTTCATGAGGTGCTCTGAAATTGATCGATCTCGTAGTTGTCATGTTCTTGTTTCCCTGACTGGTTCAAGTTCCAATATGATTTTTCCTTCCTCATCAAGTTCTGGAAATATTGCTTGAACTAGAAGTTTGTCATCTATAGCCTTATTTAAGCATGAAACATGGAAAATTGGGTGCACTCGAAAAGAAGCAGGAAGATCCGATTTCTATGCCATATTACCAATATTTTGCAACACCTTGTAAGGACCATAGTACTTTGGCGATAATTTCTGATCCTTCTCACCTTGCTTGAGGAAAATTTTTTTGTATGGTTGTATCCGTAAAAATACCCAGTCTCCTACATCAAACTTCTCTCATTGCGATGTTGATCTTCCTATTATTTCATTCGATTTTGTGCCAAATTTAGGTTATCCTTTAAGAGTTGGAGAGCTTGTTATTTGTTTTCGATGTGATATTCCACTGCTTGAATCTTAGAATTTTCTCTTAAATATGATATGATGGACGGGGGATGATATCCATAAATTGCTATAAATGGGGTCATTTTTGCTGTAGTCTGGAAGTAAGTGTTATACCACCATTCAGCCAGAGGTAACCACTTTACCGATTGTGTTTTTTTATCAGATACAAAACAACAAAGATATCCTTCCAAAAAAAATTCACTATCTCAGTTTTCCCATCGGATTGGATGATCAAATGAGCTATGAGCTATTTGAGTACCCAAACAAGAAAATAATTCCATCCAAAAAATTTCCATTGAAAATGGGATCTCTATCACTTACAATAATCTTTGGGTTTCCTTGCATCTTTTGAATTGTTTCCATAAATGCAGTAGCAAATGTGCTTGATTTAAATGGATGGGATAATGCACAAAAGTGTGCATACTTGTTAAGTCTATCAACTACCACCATGATGCTACTATTTCCTTCAGACTTCGGTAAACCTATGATGAAATCCATTGAAACCTCCTCCCATCGTCGACTTGGAAGGGATAAAGGTTGTATCAGACCCGAGGTATTAATTGTCTCAGCTTTATTTTACTGGCAAAGAAAACATTCTGCCACAAACTTTTGAATATTAGATTAAAGTCCATCCCCAAAAAAAAAAATTCTTCACCCTGTGCTAAGTTTTTAAAAACCTTGAGTGTCCTCCTAAGTGAGAGGTGTGAAATTCAAAAAAAATATTTTTTTTATTTGGGAATTCTTACAAAGATATAAGTGATCTTTGTACCATAAGGAATCATTTTTCTAGCTAAATTTATCATATGTATTGGGATCTTGCTTCAAATTTTGAATGAGTGTCCACACTTCTTCATTATTCTTCCATTCCTCCCTTGCTTCGGTTATCCAATCTAGGTGGATAATAGAAATGGCAGAAACAAATGCTTCCACCTCCTCATCCTTTCTTGAGAGTGAATCTGCAACAATATTTAGCTTCCCTTTTTGTAGATGATTTCAAATTCATAACCCAACATATTTGTGACCCATTTTTGTTTCTCTTATGAAGATAGTCTTTTTTCCAAAAATTATTTAAGACTATCATGATAATTTTTTACCTTGAAGTGTGTTCCCATTAGGCTGGTCGCCATTTATTTAGTGCATGTAGTATTTCCAGCATTTCCTTCTCATAAATAGCTTCCTGTAAATACTTTCCTTTGATTGGACAGATTTCAAAAGAAATGGGTCTTCCTTCTTGCATTAATACAAACACCAATTCCATTTCTTGAGGCATCACATTCCGTAATAGATGTTTTTGTGAAGTATGGCGTAGCTAAGAACGGTGTTAGGAACAATACATCTTTAATATTTTCAAAGGCCTTAGTTGCTACTATTCTCCCATCATCTTTCTTCAATAATTTTGTTAGAGGTGCTACTATTCTCCCATAATTCTTAACAAACTTACGGTAATACCCTGTTAACACGAGAAATTTGTTGGAAATACTAAGAGGGCGGGTGAATCAGTATTCCTTTCAATTAGAGAATTTAATATTAAATTATTATCAGTTTATGTACAATGATAGAAGTAAACAAAAGGAACACAAATGCACACATTTTTTAAGGTGGAAACCCACTCCGGGACAAAAACCACCTAATTTTTTTCTAATAATTATTTAGTATTCAACTCCAATTGAAAATAAAGCTCCAACTTCCTAGAATCTAGAAAAACATTCTTCTCCAGCTCCCACTGGATGGATGATCCAACACCCAAGATTCTTCAGTAGTCAACTGAAAGGATGCCCCAACACCCAATGAGCTACAACTCACCCTGGCACAACCGTACCACCCTGTAGAAGAATAAAATAAGAATGGACTCTCGTACCAGGGAAAATGGTCCACTTTACAATGATATAGAATTATGTAGAAGAAGGAGACACACTAGACCATAACCCTAACTATGACATAACCACCTAATGATGATCCTAGACCTCCTAACACTGCCTCTTTAACTCTTGGTAGATAGACACTAGTAATTTTTTTTTACAATAATGTATTTACAATGACTTAGTACAATGATACCTTTACAGTGACTGTATGCAGTGTTTCCCACTTGAAGACTTCATTTGATGAACTTCTTGCTGCTATTCTACACCTTGATTTATGCTCTTTTCATTCTACCCTTCGATGCACCTTGCTTTGCTTTGCTACCCTAGAAATTCTAGTCCTTTGTAGCCCTTGACAACACATGATCTAGATTTTTCTTGCCTTCCAGGAGCTCGATATTGAATCTGCAATATCTCTGTTATTTCAAATCCCCAATATGTTATTTTTATTCTTGTAGTATTCCTCTGAGTCGTCTTTCCAATGCCATAGGTCTGACCCAATTTGGATTCTTCAAGTGAGAGTTATGCCCAATCTCTCACAATGCCCTAATTATAAATTGTTTCAGTAGAGCGAACTTGTACGTCGTGCCACATGTCACTGTTTCTTCATTTGGCTCTGAAATTGACAGAGCAAAAATTACAGTCCATGCTATCAGACATTTTTTACAAAATTCCAATCTGATACTCAAGGAGAGAGTTATCACTATTTTACCAAGGTCACTTCTTTGAGATGAATTTCAAGGGCCTACAAAAACACTGACTTCCATAGATCATATCTCTGAAATGATTATGTACGTTGATATGAAATTTGTACAGGAGCTTCCTCAGGATTTAGGCTTCACCTCATAAAATTTTAGCTTTTGAACCTTCGTATAAAAAAAGTTAGAGCGAAAATTTCACGATGACATGTTTCAGATAGTGAAATCCCTACATAAGGACGATATGAGGATCATAATTTATATAAATGCTTAGGTTGAGAGGGGATTCAACAAGTGAATGTGGGAGGGATTTTAGGATTTTAAAAATTATTAATTATTGACTTTTAAATGACCCATGCCACAACCCCATGGGGTTTTAGCCCACTAACTGGGGTTAAAAACTTCAAACATGAATATATCTCAAACCTTCGAGAATTACGTGGCATGGCATATATCAACGGAAACATCTCGACAAGTAGAAACCATCAAAAGAATTCTTGACCTAGAATATAGTAATTTGGTAGGTCAAAATTCCCATGAAATATTGGGGTATCCCCTTGTGCTGCTTCGGTTGACATCAATGACAACCGTTGATCAACAATATCCCCCTTTGGCATTGATGGAAACACAATTACTCCCCCTGTGATCATGACACCTCTTCCTACAACATTCTCTCCCCCTTTGACATCAATGGAAAAGGGTGGCTCCCCCTAACACACAACCATCTTGCGGACCTATACACACTTCCACTCCCCCTGACACACAACCATCCTGTGGACCTGTACACACTTCCACTCCCCCTTTATATTCAAAATAAGGAAAATCTAATAAGAACTTGGTAGAATCCCAAGCTTCTAGTGAAGATATTCCAATGTTTCACGAGTACTCTCACGATAATCAGCACTTCCTGCCCAATCTTCATCTGTAAAGGCATGAATAATGAAATTTTTACCCTTGGGATACCACAAGCCATATTATGTTGTTCCCTTTAGATGTCAAAGAATTCTTTTGATGGCAATAATATGTGATTCTTTTGGTGCTGCTTGGAATCTTGCTACTTGTCCAAATGCTTACATAACATCTGGCCAAGAGGTTATTACATATAGAAGACTACCAATCATAGATCTATACAACCTTTGATCAAAATCCTTAGATGATTCATCTATGCTCAATTTGCAACCTATTACCATCGGAATAAGGATGGGTTTGTAGTCTTCCATTTTGAATTTCTTGAGAATTTCCTTGATGTACTTTTCTTGACATATAAATATTCCTTTTTCTTGTTGATATATGTGAAGCCCTAAGAAGTATGTCAGCTCACCAAGTAAAGACATCTCGAAATCACTTTGCATCTTTGTAGAAAATTTCTTACTTAGTCGATCATCATTGCTACCAAATATTATATCATCCTCTTTAGCTATTAGACGTGCTTTAGTTGCTTCATCCAGAACATATATGTCGTTTGGAGCTCGAATTGTTGTAGCCACAATTTCACTATACCTGCCTTTCCTGATTTCACATTTTGTGGAGTTGAATAGTATTGTGTGTCCTTGATCACACATTTGTCCAACACTGAGCAGATTGTGATTCATGTTTTCAACCAATAGAACATTATTGCCTAGATCATCTTTGCTTTCGAGAGTGACAATCCCTGATCCTATAACATTTGAAGATCCATCATTTCCAAAGGACATGGTTCCATCCTTCTTCTCTTTCAAAGATACAAATTTATTTCTATCTCCAGTCATATGCATTAAGAAACCGCTATCAACATACCACACATCTTTGTTGTTTTGAGCCTTGAGAGTGAGAGCACAATTATCAGTCTTCTTCTTCTTCCATGTTCGTTCATTCTGTGGCTTTGAAGATTCTTCTGGAGGATTTTCAAGTCTACAGTCTCTGGCTATGTGTCCAAATTTTCAACATTTTTAACATTCAATATTATTTCTTAAATTTTCAAATCTATTGATGTTTCGTTGAGCCTTGGGAGGTTCATATTTCATAGATCTCCTAGAATTGTATTCGTTCCTGGGGTACGTGCGACATTCTACAGCTTTATGACCAAATTTTCCACATGAATAATAGTAGCCATTTACTTGGATTGAACTTCGTTGAGGAATTGTCTTCCAAGGCTATTCTTACGAATCTTGTCCAATGAAGTCTACATGCATGTCATATCTCATAGGTTCATTGTATTTTGTTGTAGAAAGTCCTACTTATTCTTTGTAACCGATGTCAGTTTTGTCTTTGTAAGATCGTTGATTGTTGATGAGTTCTTCTAATTCCCTTGAGCTGTTGGAAAATTTTTGGACATTTTTTCCTTTCTTCACTTCCTTACGCAGTGACACTGCTTCAGCTTCTAATTCTTCCCTTTCTTGGTTGCTTTCTTCCAACTTCTTTTGAAGTGACTCGTCAATGCATTTGTTTTCTTAAACTTCAATTTTGAGACCTTGAACTTGTTCTTCAAGAGTATTGGAATGGATCTTCTCTGCCTTGAGATCTTTTATAAGCTTCATTTCTTCCTTAGAAAAATATTCTATGGTCAATCCTTCTTCTTCGTTGTTTGATACCTCTTGTTTATTGTGCATGGCCATAAACAATACTCTCTCATTGGCTTCTTCTTCATTGTCATTGTCTTCGTCAGATGATGAGCTATCTTCTTTAGAGAGAAAGTTCCTTTTGGATCCTTTCTTGTTGAATTTATAAAAGCCTTTCTTTCCTTTTGAGTTGTCATCACTTATGTTCAGACATTTTGATGCAAAATGCCCAACCTCACCATAGTCGAAACATATCAATGGAATTTTACCTTTGAATTTTCCCTTATCAATTTTTAGTTTTCTCGTAAAGTAAGCATATTCTTCATATGAAAGACTTTATTCATCATCTCCCTTTCCTTCACACTTGCAGGTGCATGTCATTTCAATTGAAGGTTGTTTGTCCTTATTGTTTTTCTTAGATGCAACGAATGTATTTTCTAGATGTGAAGTACCCTCTTCTTCATCAAGTCTCATTCCATATGCTATGAGAACTCCATGTAATTCCTCTTTGTTGAGTGTGTCCAGATTTGCACTGTATTCTAAGACCAATACCTTTGGTTTGAATCTCCCTGGTAACGTTCTAAGAATATTTTGTATAATAGTCTTCTCTTCAACTGGCTCTCCCAATCCTTTCAGAGTATTGGTTATTTCATCAACGTATTGGAAGCATGCAACAATGTTGCAATCTTCTTTCATCATGAGTTGCTCAAATTTTTCTCTAAACATTTGAAGCTTTGCTTCTTTGAAATTTGAGTCACCTACATATATATTATAAAGCCTGTCCCATACATTTTTAGCAGTTTTACAACCCAACACCTTATGATAAGAAGATTCAATAATTCCACTGATAATAATATTCTTTTCTTTTGCATCATTTACCAAATTCTTCTTACCTTATTCATCCGGGGTTGATGTAAATCCATTTTGAACAATGTCCCATACTTCGTAACCTTGTGACAAGAGATAGACCTCCATTCTTCCTTTCCAGAGTGCATAATTATTTTCATTAAACAGAGGTACACCATTCTTGGTATGCTCCATGACCTCCTTCCAATTGTTAAACTACTATTGAGGGAACCAAGCTCCGATACCAAATGTTGGAAATACTGAGAGGGGGGTGAATCAGTATTCCTTTCAATTAGAGCATTAGTTAACCTTCAATTATTATCAGTATATGTAAAATAATAGCAATAAACAAAGGGAACAAAAATGCACATAGCTCTTAAGGGGGAAACCCACTCTGGGACAAAAACCACCTAATTCTTTTTTAATAATTCTTCAATATTCAACTCCAATTGAAAACAAAGCTCCAACTTCCTAGAATCTAGAAAAGCATTATTCTCCAGCTCCCACTGGATGGACGCTCCAACGCCCGAGATTCTTCAGTAGTCAACTGAACGGATGCCCCAACACCCAATGAGCTACAGCTCACCCTAGCACCACCCTACCACCCTATAGAAGAATAAAATAAGAATGGACTCCTGTACCTAGGAAAATGGTCCACTTTACAATGATATAGAATTATGTAGAAGAAGAAGACACACTAGACCATAACCCCAACTATGACATAGCCACCTAATGATGATCCTAGACCTCTCGACACTACCTCTTCAACTCTTGGCAGATAGACACTAGTACAATTTTTTTACAATATTGTATTTACAATGACTTAGTACAATGATACATTTATAATGATTGTATGCAGTGCTACCAACTTGAAGACTTCATGTGATGAATTTCTTGTTGTTTTTCTGCACCTTGGTTGCTGCTCTTGTCATGCTACCCTCTACTACACCTTGCTTTTGTTGGGTATGTGTTATATTCTTTCCACGACTAAGAAATTTTGGGTCCTTAATTTCCGGTGGGTAGTCCACGTCCATGGTTTTGTGCATGGTTTTGCACATGGTTTTGGGGTACGATGGTTTTCGGCCCCTGGTATTTTTTGTAGATCCAGTCAAGGGAACTAAGGTTATTTTCTAATCCAGGGTTTATGGATTGGGGTTTATGTATGATTCGGCATGTATATATATGTGTTGTAACACTAAAAGTAATATAATGAAAAATCAAGCTAGTTGTCCCGATTTGGGATCCAGGGGAAAATCTCTGTGTTTATCTGTTTTATGTTTTTATGATCTCGCTATTGTTTATTTTCTGTTATAAGATTCGTGTGTAGATAATTTCTGTTTAGGGTTAAAACCTACATTTGGTATCGGAGCTGCTTCGGCTTCAAGGGGACGCCTTTGCTGCTGAGGGTTTTTAGTTCGGGCCTGAGGTAGACCCTGTTTAGTGGGAGATCTGCGGGATCGATTCTTGCGGTGAGAGAAGATGGCGAGCGGCGGAAATATAGAGATCGAGAAATTTAATGGTCAGAGTTTTGAGTTGTGGAAGCTCAAGATGGAGGATCTGTTGGTGGATAAAGATCAGTGGATCGCAGTAGATCCAGGTACTAAGCCAACAGGAATGTCAGATGAAGACTGGAAGAAACTGGATCGGAAGGCTAAAAGCACAATACGGTTATGTGTCTCAGATTCAGTATTTTTGAATGTATCTAGGGAAGCTACGGCGAAGACCTTGTGGGAAAAGCTAGGGACTTTGTACCAATCTAAGTCTCTGGTGAATAAGTTGTTCTTGCGGAAAAAGCTGTATAACCTGAGGATGAAGGATGGAGACTCAGTGACAGAGCATCTGAACACCTTCAATACTGTGGTAAGTCAGTTGTCGTCTGTTGATATTAAAATCTCAGATGAAGATAAGTGCATCGGTTTGTTGTGCTCTCTACCAGACTCGTGGGATAGTCTGGTTATTGCAATAGGTAGCAATACAACTACCTTGAACTTTGATGATATTGTCTCAGCCTTGCTGTCGGAGGAAATGAGACGGAGAAATATGGAGGGTCAGAAAGGAGATGCCTTATCTGTACGAGGAAGGTCCCAGAACAGAAACAAGAATAAGGTTTCGAGTGGGAGATCTAAATCTAGAGGGAGATCTAAATCTCCTGGAAAGTTTGTAAAGGTGTGCTGGAAATGCGGAAAGGAAGGACACTACAAAAAGGAATGCAAATCTAAAGCTCCTGAGAAAGGAAAGGGATCTGATGAAGCTCCTTCTGCAGAGGCAAAAACCACCTCGGATGAAGGTGGGGATGTGTATTTGGCTTCTTCTTCAAAAACACATGTAGATCATGAGTCATGGTTGATTGACTCAGGTGCATCCTTTCACTTCACTCCCCATAGGGAGTGGTTCTGCGAGTATGAGAAATATGATGGTGGTGATGTCTTCCTAGGGGATGATAGGAAGGCCAGAATCGTTGGACGTGGAAAGTTCAAGCTGAAGCTAAAAGGTGGAAGGATTAGAACACTTCCCGGTGTTCTGCATATTCCTGCATTGGCCAGAAATCTGATTTCTGTAAGCAAGATGGATGATGGAGGTGTAAAAACAGTGTTCGAGAAAGATGCCTGCAAGATGGTTCGGGGAGCACTGGTATTAATGCGGGGAGTTCGGACTGGAACTCTGTACAAGCTACAAGGTAGCACTGTTATTGATGGGTGTAACAGTTCTGTGGTTCCTGAAAATGGGACGGAAAGTCTAGTTGTCTCTGGAGAAAAGACCATGCTATGGCATCAAAGGCTTGGACATATTGGAGAGAAGGGCCTTCGGATACTGCATAGAGATGGTATGGTAGAAGGCATGTCTAATTGTTCTCTGGATTTCGATTTCTGTGAACATTGTGTATATGGGAAGCAGAATCGGGTGAGTTTTCCTTCTGGTGCTAAGAGGGCGAACAAAATATTAGAACTTGTGCACAGTGATGTGTTTGGACCTGTGTCAGTTCCATCACTGGGAAAATCTGTGTACTATGTTTCATTCATAGATGACTTCTCAAGGAATACATGGATATATTTCTTGAGGAAGAAATCTGAAGTCTTTGACGAATTTAAAGAATTTAAGGCTCTGGTGGAAAACCAGACAGAGAAGAAGATAAAGGCGCTGAGGACAGATAATGGTGGGGAGTTCTGCAAGAATGAATTTGAAGAGTTCTGTAAGAAGTGTGGTATAGCACGATAGAAGACTACTCCATACACACCTCAGCAAAATGGAGTTGCAGAAAGAATGAACAGAACACTGATGGAAAAGGCAAGAAGCATGCTCAGTGGTACCGGGTTAGGACAAGAATTCTGGGCAGAGGTATTGGAGACTACATGCTATCTGGTTAACAAATCACCTTCATCAGTGTTGGAGGATAATACCCCACATGAGGTATGGACTGGTAAGAAACCTTCTCTTTCACATCTAAGGGTATTTGAATGTGATGCATATGTACATGTTCCAAAGGAGAAAAGGACCAAGTTGGATAATAAATATGAAAGGTGCATCTTTATTGGGTATAAGGATGGTTTAAAGGGTTACAAGCTTTGAAACCCAGAAACAAGGAAGGTTGTGTACAGCCGAGATGTGGTGTTTAGAGAGGTGAAAGATGTTGTTACACATGAAGTCCTACCGAAGGAACCTGAGAAGATAGAGTTTGAGCTAAAGGAGGATGAATCAGACTTCTGCTGGTCAAGAAGATCAGACAGAGCTACAACCTAATTGAGAAGATTGGTATGGTCAGAAAGTGAAGGCAACCAGAAAGGTATAGTCCATCTGCTTTCTGTTCAGGTTTTGCCTTAGATGAACCCAGAACTGTCAGGGAGGCAGTAGATTCAGAGGATGGAAAACTATGGAAGGAGTCCATGGTTGATGAAATGGCATCCTTGCACAAAAATGATGCATGGGATTTCGTGGATTTGTCGGCTGGAAGGAAGCCCATTAGGAACAAATGGTTGTTTAAGAAGAAGATGAATGTAGAAGGCAAGGTGGAGAAATACAAAGCTCGGTTGGTAGCGAAAGGTTATTCCCAGGTGCCGGGAATTGATTTTGGTGATATTTTTTCTTCTGTTGCCAAAGTTACTTCTATTAGATTACTTTTATCTCTCGCTGCCACATTTTATTTTGAGGTTGAACATATGGATGTGAAGACAACGTTTCTTCACGAGGATCTGGAAGAGGAGATCTACATGAAACAACCTAAAGGCTTTATGGTGAAGGGGAAGAAAGAACCGGTATGCAGGTTAAAGAAGTCTTTGTATGGGTTAAAATAGTCACCAAGAATGTGGTATCAGAAATTTGATACTTATATACGGGGACTTGGCTTCACCAGAAGCGAGGGGGATCACTATGTTTATTTTAAATTAATTGGTGATCATGTTATTTATTTGGTTTTGTATGTGGATGATATGTTGTTGATTGGAAATGACAAAGAAATTATCCAAGATTTGAAGACCCAAGCGTTCTCCAAATTCGACATGAAGGATCTGGAGTCTTCCCGCAAACTATATTTTTGGCATGGAAATTAAGAGAGATCGAGCAAAGAGGAAGCTCTGGTTAAACCAGAGGAAGTATGTCGAGACTATATTGCAAAGGTTCAATATGCGGGATAGTAAACTGATGAATGTTCCTATTCCTGTAGGTGTAAATTTGTTTGCTGAGTAGTGTCCCAAGACACAAGAAGAAGATGAGAATATGTCCTGTGTTCCATATGCAAGTGTAGTGGGTAGCCTAATGTATGTAATGGTATGTACTAGACCAGACATTGGACATGCAGTGGGAGTATTGAGCAGGTTTATGTCAAACCCGGGGAAGGAGCATTGGACGACAGTGAAGCGGGTTTTCAAATATTTACATGGCACTAGTGATTATGGCTTGTGCTACCGGGGAGACCAGGATTGGAAATAATTTTGGACATTCGTGGTTTTGTTGATGCAGACTGGGCTGGAGATCTGGACCAAAGAAGATCTACAAGTGGGTATGTGTTTAGCCTATTTGGAGGTGCAGTCAATTGGATGAGTAAAAGATAGTTTGTAGTGGCGCTTTTAAATATAGAGGCAGAATACATAGCAGCCACTCATGCAAGCAAGGAAGCATTTTGGTTGCAGAGATTGTATTCAAGTATGGGGTTGGTACAACAAGCTATAAGGATAGACAGTGATAGCCAAAGTGCAATTTTCTTGGCTAAGAACCCTGCTTATCATTCAAAGAAAAAGCACATTAATGTTCAATATCACTTTGTTAGAGATATGTTTGAAGCTAAAATGGTGTTGCTGGTAAAGGTGGACACTTCGAAGAATGTTACAGATGCATTGACAAAAGGTACGTAGGCACTCAGAGTTCTCTTGGTGTAGAGGAAACAATGGGTGTTGGGAATTGGGCCAATGACTAAGCCCTCCACAGGGCCCAGGTGGAAAACAACAAGTGGGAGAATGTTGGGTATGTGTTATATTCTTTCCACGACTAAGCACGGGGGGGTAAGAGGGGCGATAGCCGCCCTTTGCAGGAGTGCAACGGGGGTCACGGGGGCGGACCTTGAAAAATCCGAGGTAGCACCTCGGTGAAAATTTTTGGTCCTTAATTTCCAACGGGTAGTCCGCGTCCATGTTTTTGTTCATGGTTTTGCACATGGTATTGGGGTATGATGGTTTTCGGCCCCTGGTATTTTTGTAGATCCGGTCAAGGGAACTACGGTTATGTTCTAATCCGGGGTTTATGGATTGGGGTTTATGTATGCTTCGGCATGTATATATATGTGTTGTAACACTAAAAGGAATATAATGAAAAATCAAGCTGGTTGTCCCGATTTGGGATCCAGGGGAAAATCTCTGTGTTTATCTGTTTTATGTTTTATGATCTTGCTATTGTTTATTTTATGTTATAAGATTCGTGTGTAGATAATTTCTGTTCAGGGTTAAAACCTACAGCTTTGTTTTGTTGCCCTAGAAATTCTGGTCCTTTGCAGCCCTTGACTTCTAGGAGCTTGATATTGAATCCGGTGTATCTCTGTTATTTCATATCCCCAATATGTGAATTTCGTTTCTGTAGTATTCCTCTGAGTTTTCTTTCCAATGCCATAATTCTGACCCAATTTGGATTCTTCAAGGGAGATTTATGCCCAATCTCTGAGAATGCCCTAATTATGGATTGTTTTAGTAGTGCAAACTTGTAAGGCGTGCCACATATCATTTTTTCTTCATTTGGCTCTAAAATTGATAGAGAAAAAGTCAAACTCCATGCACTATCTTTCACTTTTTACAAAATTCCAATCCGATACTCAGAGAGAGAGTTATGAAGATTTTACGAAGGTCACTTCTTTGAGATGAATTTTAGGATCCTGCAGAAACACTTACTTCCATAGATCATATCTCCAAAATTACTGCGCACCTTGATTTGAAATTTGTACAAGATATTCCTCAAGATTTCAGTTTCGCCTCATAAAAATATTAGTTTCTAAACCTTCATAGAAAAACATTAGAGCGAAAATTCCACAATGACCTGTTTCAAATAGCGAAATCCCTACATAAGCAGGATATAAGGATCACAATTTATATAAATTCTTAGGTTGAGATGGGATTCAACAAGTGAACGTGGGAGGGATTTTAGGAGTTTAAAAAGTGTTAAATATGGACTTTTAATTAAAAATTATTAACTATTTCAATCTTCTTTCATTCTGACTTGCTCAAATTTTGCTCTATATATTTGAAGCTTTGCTTCTTTGACATTTGAGTCACCTGCATATATATTCTAAATATTTTCTCATACATTTTTGGAAGTTTTACAACCCAACACATTATGATAAGAAGATTCAGTAATTCCACTTATAATAATATTATTATTTTTTGCATCATTTTCCAAATTCTTCTTACCTTGCTCATCTGCAGTTGATGTAAATCCATTTTGAACAGTGTCCCATACTTTGTAACCTTGTGCCAAGAGATAGACCTCCATTCGTCCTTTCTAGAGTGCATAATTATTTTCATTGAACAGAGGTACACCATTATTTGTATGCTCCATGACCTCCTTCCAGTTGTTAAACTTCTATTGAAGGAACCAAGCTGTGATACCAATTGCTGGAAATATTGAGAGGGGGGGTGAATCAGTATTCCTTTCAATTAGAGCATTAGTTAATCTTAAATTATTCTCAGTATATGTACAATGATAGAAGTAAACAAAAGGAACACAAATGCACACAGTTTTTAAGGTGGAAACCCACTATGGGACAAAAACCACCTAATGCTTTTCTAATAAGTCTTTAATATTCAACTCTAATTGAAAATAAAGCTCCAAATTCCTAGAATCTAGAAAAGAATTCTTCTCCAGCTCCCACTGGATGGATTCTCCAATGCCCAAGATTCTTTAGTAGTCAACTGAATAGATGCCCCAACACCCAATGAGCTACAACTCACCCTAGCACCACCCTACCACCCTGTAGAAGAATAAAAGAAGAATGGACTCCCGTACCAGGGAAAATGGTCCACTTTAAAATGATATAGAACGATGTAGAAGAAGAAGACACACTAGAACATAGCCCCAACTATGACACAACCACCTAATGATGATCCTAGACCTCCTCACACTGCCTCTTCAACTCTTGGCAAATAGACACTAGTACAATTTTTTTACAATAATGTATTTACAATGACTTAGTACAATGATACCTTTATAGTGACTGTATGAAATGCTTCCCACTTGAAGACTTCATGTGATGAACTTCTTGCTATTGTTCTGCACCTTGGTTTCTGCTCTTGTCATGCTACCCTCTACTGCACCTTGCTTTGCTTTGTTACCCTAGAATGTCTGGTCCTTTGCAGCCCTTGACAACACATGATGTAGATTTTTCTTGCCTTCTAGGAGCTTGATATTGAATCTGGTGTATCTCTGTTATTTTAGATCCCCAATATGTGATTTTCATTCTTGTTGTAGTCCTTTGAGTCATCTTTCCAATGCCACAAGTCTGACCCAATTTGGATTCTTGAAGGGACAGTTATGCCCAATCTCTCACAATGCCCTAATTATGGATTGTTTCAGTAGAGCGAAATTGTAAGGCATGCCACATGTCACTGTTTCTTCATTTGGATCTAAATTTGATAGAGAAAAAATTAAATTCCATGCAATATCTGTGAATTTTTACAAAATTCCAATTCGATACTCAGAGAGAGAGTTATGATGATTTTACCAAAGTCACTTCTTTGAGATGAATTTCAGGAGCCTGCAGAAACACTGACTTCCACAAATCATATCTCTGAAAATATCGTACACCTTGATCTAAAATTTGTATAGGAGCTTCCTCAGGATTTTGGCTTCACCTCATAAAAATTTCAGTTTCTGAACATTCATATAAAAAATGTTAGAGCGAAAATTCCACGATGACCTATTTCGGATAGCGAAATCCCTACATAAGGAGGATGTGAGGATCACAGTTTATATAAATGCTTAGGATGAGAGGGGATTCAACAAGTGAATGTGGGAGGGATTTTAGAGTTTAAAAATTATTAATTATTTAATTTTCAATGACCCATGCCATAACCCCATGGCGTTTTAGCCCACTAAATAGGGTTACAAACTTCAAACATGAATATCTCTCAAACCGTGAGGAATTACGTGGTGTGCCATATATCAACAGAAACATCTTGACAAGTAGAAACCATTAAATGAATTCTTGACCCAGAATATACTAATTTGGTAGGTAAAAACTCCCATGAAATATTGGGGTAGCCCCTGATGCTGCTTGGGTTCACATCAATGATAACTGCTGATCAACAAAATCCTCTTAAATACACACCTTTTTCTTGCTTTTGAGGAGATTGATATTGAAACTGATGTATTTTTGTAATTTCAGATCCTATAGATTTTATATTTGGTCCTTTAGTAGCCCTCTAGATCTTCTTTCCAATTCCATAAGTCTAACCTGATTTGGATTTTTCAAGACAAAGTTATGAACAATCTCCCACAATGACCTGATTATGAACTCATTCAGTAGAGATAACTTGTACTATGTGCCACGTGTCAATTTTTCCTCCTTCAGCTTTGAAATAGATACACAGGAAACTAAAATCTGTGTACCTTTGACCAATTTTTACATAATTCCAATTTGACGCTCAGAGAGAGAGTTATGACAATTTTTCCAAGGTCACCTCTTTGAGATGAAATTTGGGAGCCTGCAAAAACCATAACTGCCATAGATCATATCTTTGAAAAATATTGCGAACCAAGATCTAAAATTTTTACACGGTGTTCCTCAAGATTTATTCACAAATGGTTTTTTTTTAGCTTCTAAACCTTCGTAGAAACAAAGTTATAGCGAAAATTCCACAAAGGCTTGTGTGAAGCAGTGAAAGCCTAGAATCCAAAGCTTTGATACCAAATTTTATGAAACCAGCTCCCCAAAATAGAAGAAAAGAGAGATCAATGCCTTATAAATCAGAAATTTTGAGGGGGGAACCTCCTTTACATTACATAAATAAAAAATTCTTGGATGATACAAATGAAAAAACCTCCTTTCTATATATAAGAGTCCATGGGGTCATAATATAATCCTAGTCAACCTAGCAATAATAATGTAAGGGCACAACAATAACAATAGTGGGATTTTATGGGTCACAATAATAACAATATGGGTACTAAAGGGGTATAAAAATAACAATAAGGAGACTACACTAACAACAATAAGGGACTAGACTAGTAATATAGGACCTAACAATTATACACTAGGTATAGGTGTATGTCTTGTATGTCGGTCTAAGCATATGTATTTTGTTGTATTGTACACCATGTGTAGGTGTGTGTGTCATATGCCAGTGTGGGTACATGTATTGTATGGTGTTTTATGTCATGTGGGTATTTTTAGTATGAATCTTAATTCCAAGCGTACAAAAAAATACCACTTTAGCTGTGCATAAAAAACAGCCCTAATAGAAAATATGGCTACCAATATCCTCAAATCTGCAGTTAGGTGATCAAGATAAATGCTACAAAAATCTACATCTATCCATTAGAAGACATTAAGCATTAGAAAAAACAATATTTACTCCATGCATCCAATAGACAAGACAAGAAAATGTTGAATGAATTTTGTATTAATGGCACCTGGGAAGAAAACACAGAAGGGTGTTACCAGTTCTCCTCAACGGGATGGGTTCTTGTAAGTCCTCAGCACTTCAGATCTAAAACTCCTCTCTCTTGATAGTGTAGAAAACCCAGAAAAAAATGGTAGCAAAATATGGCTATGATGGTGGATCAAAGTCAGACCAAAAGTATAGATCCAGAGTGATCTTTAGGCAACAAAAGGTGGTAAATGAATGGGAAAACCCTTCTATTTATAACAAAATATTGAGTTAGTATAGATTTTGGTGCATAATTAAAATATTATTAACCAAATCAAGATCCAACTTTATGGAATATTTTATTATATTTGTCGTAGGGAAAAGGAATTTGACTTGGGTCAAATACCTTTATTTGTAAATAATAAATAAATAAATGATTTATTTATCATTTTAAGGATGTGGTTGAATAATAATCAAATAAATAATGATTTATTTAATTATTTAAGGGGGACTTAGTCATATTTAACAAATAATATTATTTAAATAAGGTTTAAATAATTATTCTTAGAAAATAATAAGATAGATAATGATTTATCTAATTAATTTCCTTGTTTTGGGTTAAATATAACGAGGAATATTAATTTAACTATTGTTTAACTAATTATTCCTTGAGGAAAATCAAACAAATGTAGATTTATTTAATATTTCCTCATGGGGTTTCCTGTTTAGACCATAAACAACTTAATAAAGGTGGTTTACTAAGTTATTTTCATAGTGAAATAAATTTTACTTAGGGTAAAATTTATCTTACATGGTGTACTTGGGTCCATCTAATGATAATAGGTTAGATGACAAAAAAATGGTGTAACAGATTGCCCCCCAGTGTGTGAGCATTAGGAGCTAATCGTATGACCGAAGTACGTTGTAAGAACTCAACCACTAGATGCCAAAGGGGAAGTCAAAGAGAGAGAAGTATAAGGTAGACCAAAGTGCTAAAAGGACTACACCTTGAGGAGGCGAGACTTATAGGTGTGACAATTCTCTCTTATGAGTGAGTACCTGTGCTATAGGAGGTGGGGGAGGCATACCTATGCTCGTCGAGACAAAGTACAAAGAATAAGGCGTCTAGTAAACAAGGGACTGAACAATATAGTACATGTTGGCATAAACAAGAGCCAGATAAACAACATGATAATGAATCCCACATACATATTGTGCCTGGGATAACAGCCAGGACTTGTACAATAATATCTGAGTATATGAGATATAAATACAACCCAGATGACCTTGTAAATAGGAAAGGACTCTGAAAATCTGACTGATACATGCAATCAAAAAGGCACTGCAAGCGGCTGAGGCTGACATCATCAAATCTATGGAGCTGCATCAAAGGCTAAAAGTAAGAGGTCATCCGGGCATGTGGGGGGCTACCTGTAGGGCCACCTCCTTATGAGGGCTGAGACATCTCACACACACCCGAGAATCACTGATATCAGTTGCTGCATCACTAGACCATCAAGTATACAGATCTCGATCATGCTAAAAGGAGTTGGAGCTAAGAAACAATCAAGTCAAAGGGAAATAAGGAGTCTCTTTTCCTGATCTGAGGCACCGAACAAGAGTGGAAGCTGGAACCAAGGTACACCGCCCTCTAGATCGGTCTTCTACAATGAATGAGATGATGTCAACAAAAGGAGGTCTGCCATATGTGAGGCAATAAGGGATCCTTAACTAAGTCATGAGAGAAAACAGTAGAGCGATTGACACACTGACACCAGGGATGATGATGAAATGGGGGGTACTGAGTAGCGGACAGACGACTTCCTTTTTTTAGAGCATAAAGGGCATGGATGACCTGGCAGCAACTGACACAATATCATGAGGGATAGGGGACAATGGGACTAAAGGCCGTAATGTGCGACACGAGAGAGGAATCAAGAAATGAAGTATGGAGGACTATAACGGGATACAAAGGGACTCGAGATAAACTCCACAAATGGAATGATGACTCAACTCGGATGCTCTAAAAAAGGGAAACTTGATGGTGCTGCCACACAGAAAAAAGGTCCAATGGGGACCATAAAAACATGAGTACATGATGGTTATTCACGATGAAGATGAACACAATCATGGACAAGTATGAAGGAAAAGGGGTTCCCCCAAGTAAAAGTGTGGCAGGTGAAGAAATTCGATTTTGATGAGTGGTGAAGTGACCCTTCCTAGACAAAATTATCCCAGTGAAGTATCAAATCATGAAAAACTAACAGATAGCCATTTGAGGGCTCGGTGAGAGCTTTCCAACGGTATAGACGGTTTGGAAAACTGAGCTATGGTTTGGCCGTAGCAGGCGAAAGAAAAAATAGGGGTTTCTCTTTTAATAAGGCATTTTCCCTCCAAATTCACTCATTTTCATGTGGAGATGTGGTGAATGTAGAGAGGAGAGAAGGCCCTAAATCTTGCAGCAATCGTAGCAGACAAATCTACCATTGGAATCGAGATCCGTCAGTTGCAGGTAAATTCTACTATTTCTTTGCAGTGGATTGATAGTTCAGATTAGGTCCCTAGGGCTCAGGAATAGACCCTTGCTCCTCTTCACGGCCAAGTCACACTTTTTGGGGCAAAAAGTGTGACCTGGGTAGCAGGTTTTGAGCAAAAAACTACAACCTATCCCAAGTTTGGGCCTAAAAAGTGCAAACTGTCAGGGAGGGGTTTTTTTGTGTTGTTTTTTGGCTGAGCACTGGGTTTTATGATGAGATACAACCTTTCCTATCTGTACACTAAAAAATATGATGGTTTTGTGCAGATATGGCAGAATTACATATCAACTGGAGAGAGAGAGACCTGGGTGCATTATGGTTGGAAATCCGGGAGGATCAAGGTGCCCACAATGCATTGGCCAGGTTTGGGGTTCTGAAGTTTGTGGAGAACCCTTTTATGAGAGTTGAAGAGCCCTTATTGGCCCGGAGTGTCAGCTATTGGGATCTGGACCATGAGGTCTTTGTAGTGCAAGGGCACCAGATCGAGTTGACGGTCTAGGATATATATTTCCTGACAGGTCTCCCACCACTTGGGATAGTAGGGAATACTAAGCCAATGTTACCGCAGGGGAAGAATATCATAGAGTTTGTAGAGCACCGTTGTTGATGAGGTCTCCAAGTCAAGGGGACTCAGATACCCATCAGGGATTTGGAGAGGTTAGAGACCCGTGCTGTGGCAGCAACGGTGCTGCGGATTGTGGGCAACCAGGCACTCCACCACATCACCCGAGGGCAGATGATGCTTGTGGAGACTATTTTGAGGGAGCCTTACTTAGGGTGGGCCTAGATGATGTTTTTGTTGTTGAAACGACAATTTTCGCTATGCAAGAGGTAAGTGAACCATGACTGTGCATATGGTACATTTTTGTGCTCATTCTTCTTTGATAAGATCCTGACACTTCGACCTCACATACAGCTCCAAGATGGGGGCCCGAGAGAGCCTAAGATGCACCGGTGGGGGTGACTACTATGCAAAGGAGGAGGTGGGGAGGTTGGACATGTGTTCTGACCTAAGTTCTTTGTTCATTGGGATCAGATGCCACTGTATATGGAAGATTATCCCTATAGTGGGATGAGTTATTGTGGGGACCTACATCTCCCACTGCCACCTGGTCGAATAAGGGAGCCCGATGGTAAGTGATAAATTTTTAATATTTTATGTGCATGTAAAGTTCTAGAATATTGTATGTGGTGCTGATTTTTTCACTTTTGGTATGCAAATACAACACCGGTAAAACCGGCTGGGTATATGTGACGACCTGCAGTATCGGGGACTGCAGGACCTAGTGGACTGAGGGTGTAGTAAAATGAGGATGCAACAGCCCTCCTGAGGACATCCTTCATATATGTGAGAGGCTTTTGACCGGTGTTTCAGAGCGCAGTTTGCAAGACTTAGAGGACCAATACATATAGCCATGTACTGGTCTACCCTCAGAGTGGTGAGGGGTCATGTGGCGCATGCCGATGGCCGAACAGGGTATGCATGATCTATGAGCTGCAGGAGTAGAGCCATTGGCTTGAGATCCTCCAGATAGTGATTAGTGTGTAGGGGCAGGTGGTGCCCCCAATTTTGAGTTTTGTAACATGCTATGGGCATGTCATATGTATCAGAGTGGATGGACTCTAAAACATTTTATACGACACATATTATGGATATGCATCGTTTTGATATTTTTATGTTATTTTCTTGTGTTAAATGCATGTGCTAAATTCTAATCTAGAATATGGTCTGTAATGCTATCTACATAGTGATTTTGTGCTCTAGGTACATGACTGAATGTACTGATTTCAAATTCATGCATCAAAAGCTTCACTCGTAAATATCTTCTAAAAAGGATAGGATTATGCACACGATAGACACCATTCAATTGCATGACAAGAAGTAGGGAATAAAAATTAACATGAAGGTGGAGGGTGCGATGTGAAAGGGAATCAACTAATAAACCTCGTATTGCATCATATTCGGCCTGATTATTGGTAGCAATACCAATGCATACACCGTTCGAGAGAACAAGTGAATGCAAGGGGGTAAAAATGGCCCAACTTGCCAAGCCTAGATTCTGAGAGTAGCGACTTGCACCATCAGCGAAACCAATATAAGGTGTAGATGGGAGTTCCATCTGAAAAGTACCATAAGAAAATAGATGGGAGGATGATGAAAAATGTTGGAAACCTGAGCGCAAAGTAGAAATCGAACATACTCTGCGGGAGAGAGTGATCTGGGTAGGATGTCTACTACACATACATCGATGGTGAGGTGGAGTGTGGGAGCTACCGAAGGTGTAGCTTGTGCTCAGGCCATGAAAGTCACCATAGGCATGGATGGTGCCATCCTGCTTACGGGCGGAAAAGAAGAAGTCAGGGGTGGACATGGCTTCCATGATGTCATCATCACAATAGAAGATGGAGTGACTCGAGGAAGGGAGACCACATGACGTGACGAAGCTACCTGACTCGTCATCATGAGAAGAAAGTTTCACATGCACATCATCACAGGGGATGACATAAGAACAAGAAGATAAGGGATCTACTGATGTTGATGCTAGGGTGAGTGTTGAAGGGAGGTCAATCGAAACAATGGGAGAAGATTCATAGGGAGCTTCTATCGAGGGTCTCATGGATGATGATAAGTAGAGGATGATGGTCGCATGCTCCGTTATCTCGAAATTAGGAGGGGGAATGTCAATAGGATCAGGTAAATCCTCAGTCTGGCCTGCAGCATACTACACAAGTACGGTAGAAGCGAATTGGTTTTGTTCAATCTCGTACTCCCGAACTACCTCTAAAGAGGCGTGGTAATGCGTAAGGTAGGGACAATGATGGGAATAATGGTCATGGAGTTCACACAAAGCACAAGGATGGTTGGTGTGAATATTTTTAGGATTCTTGGCTGCAGTCGAGGAAGAAATAGAGGCTTCAAGTACCGTAGACTCAAGGAACGCAACTTTAACCATGGGCTTGATACAGGGCAATTCAAGATAGTTATGGGTGGCATGGCTGACGAAATCACACAGAGCATAGGGCTTTGCAAGTGGGGGAGGTGCATGTTCTATCGGGGAAGCCTTGTCCTTAGAGGCCCTCTTGTGAGCTTTTCCCTTCTTACCCGAAGCGGTCACAACAGGAGTTGGTTCCTATTGAGGTGGTTGAGGCACTGTTGCAATGGGAGAAGTCATGGGGACCAGTTGAACTGGGGTCAAAGCAAGATATGGTTTGGGCTGACCAGGTAGGGTAGTGACTGGAGGATCAAGGTACTAGATAAGAATCCCAAGAGTCAAGTTAGGAAGAGAGAGGGTGGCCATAACAGGTGCCGTATAAA
Organism: Pinus albicaulis; assembly: GCA_034641835.2. Lineage (NCBI taxonomy): Eukaryota > Viridiplantae > Streptophyta > Pinopsida > Pinales > Pinaceae > Pinus > Pinus albicaulis. Next base: position 954,513,066 of record CM076584.1, on the reverse strand, counting down.
CTCATGGTGGGGGAGCTAGGAACGGTATCTGACCAGACGAGTAATGGCTAGGCGAGATGGCTCCTAAATGGTTAAGGCCTGGAGGAACCATTCTAGGAGGGTAGAGAGGCTCATGGATACCAGCTGAAGGGCTAGGAGGAGAAGGCCCAGAAGGCTTAATCGAAGGGCTAGGAGTAGGCTGTGTAGGGCAAGGAGGTTGTTGACTGGCCGAGGCGGGCCACTTGAGAGCAGCCCAAGAAAATTGCATCATGCAAACATTCGATGAGATGGGATCAGAGACAGGAGGAGGAAGACCAGGGAATGTACCCAGTAATGAGGAATCTTTGTAGACTCTAGGTGAGACATTGTTCAAAGGATCGACGGTTTTCTTGTTGGCCACCGAAGAGATAGTGGACTCAGGGGAGGTTTGAGACTTCGGTTCGTAATATGGCAACTGGTCAATGGTGACTATATTTTCATTATGAGGGAAGGACATCTTGCAGTGGACTGCAGAAGGGACAACAGACATCGCATAAGTGTAGCTACGACCCAATAGAATGTTGTAATCTAAGGGGGCATCTATGACTTCTACGTCAATGCAAACATTAGACTTGCCCGCAAGAGTAATAAGACAATTGCAGAATAAGCCAATGGGTTGGGAGGCGTGGCCATCCCATGCTCAGAGAGTGATCATGGAAGGAGCCAACTTAGGTGATCTGAGTTGCTTCCAAACTAAAGTGGACATCACATGGGTGGATGCCCCCTCATCAATAATGCATCGGGAAATGTTGGCGTTCCGGATCTTGACTAGGATTTGGAATGTGACGGAAGCAGGGAGAGGAGAATGTTCTGACTGGTCAACATCAAAGACAATAAATTGATCATCAGAAGGATATACAGCGCCCATGGTAGATAGTAGAGCTTTTCATTGTGAAGGGCATGACTAGAGGAGCTCCAACGTTGAAATGGCATTAGGAGATTGTGCCAAGTCATCTACTATGCTATACGAATGGGCAACTTTGCCAGAAGCACCATTCCGGGGTAGTGGTCCCTTAGGGATCTTGGTATGAACCTCCGCCTTAGGCTGAGGGATCTACAAGGGACCATTAGGTGTCAAAAGAGGCTCTATAGAGACCGAAGGAGGTGGCTCAGGGACAGACGTAGCGGGAGGCTTGTTGTACCGAAGGGACTGAGTCTGAAGATTGAAATCTACAGTTAGAGGTTGATCAAATTTCATCATGAGAATATGGTAATCGGAGGTACCAGATGGAAGAGGTTGAGTGGCCACCTATCATTTAGGTGGTTAGGTAGCCATAAATCCTTGCTGAGGGAAAGGATCAGTACGCACAGTCGGTTGATTAGGTGCAGCACAGGGAGGGAGGGAAGGGGAGGCTTGCTATCCTCGCAATGTTGCTTGAGACTCCCACAGGTGCCGCATCTATGGTAAAAGAGGAAAATCATGTATGTAATGACCATAAACACCACAAAAATAACAAGGCTTGTTCATGTGAATAGGCCTGTCCTGATTGGGCTGGGTGCCCTGTTGATATTTAGTAGTGTTATGAGCATTATTTTGATGATTAGGTCTAGGATTACCAGGAGTAGACTGATTTTGAGTGCCTTTCCTCTTATTTTTGGAGGGAGGAGGATTAGTCGTGCCCTGTTGTGCATATACATGCCCCTGAGGGGGAAGTGGCTGTTATTGCAGGGGTGGAGAATTCAAGGGAGGAGGTGGTGCTAATGTTGGAGGATCTGGAGCACTAGGCGATGGATACGGATAATAAGGAGGTTGGGTAACAGTGTGGTAAAAAAGAGTTTGGGAAAAAAGAAGAGGCATGTCGTTTCCTGGATACGTGCTACTAGGAGGGGGAAAAGTGCAGGAGGTGCTGGCCCCCCCTGAGGAAAGCCATAGCCCATGGGAGGTTGTTGTGTAACCAGCTCTAAAGAGAGAAGAAAAGAGATATTCACGCCTTAGAAATAAGCCACTTCGAGGGGGCAACCTCCAATACATTACATGAATGAACAATTCTTGGATGATACAATTTACAAAACCTCCTTTCTATATATAGGAGTCCATGGGGCCATAATGTAATCCTAGTGGGCCACAATGTAATCCCAGCCGACCTAACAATAATAATTTAAGGGCACAATAATAACAATATGGGGGTTACAGGGGTACAATAATAACAATAAGGGGGGCTACACTAACATAATAAGGGGCTATACTATTAATAGAGGGACTTAACATGCCCCTCTCCTTCAAACAAGTGTTGTCCTCAATGCTTGATTATTTCTTGATGCTTCTGTATAAAATTCTCATCCTCCCATGTGAAATATTTTATAGGAAAGTTCTTCCACTTGCTGAGATACTCTGAAATTGATCGTACTTGTCGAGTTCTTGTTTCTATGACTGCCTCATAACTTCTTTCGATGTGATGTTGATCTTCATGTTGTTTCATTAGATTCTGCACCAAAGTTGGGTTATCCTTTGAGAGTTGGAGAACTTGTTGTTGATGCTCGATGTGATCTTCCATTAATTTATCATCCATATTTTCTATTATTTGATCCTTCAAACAATCCAACTTAGCCTCCATTTCTGATTTTAAACCATCTATTTCATCTTCAATTGCTCTTCGTAAGATTGAAACTTGTTGCACTTGGTACCGCAATTTTGATATCTCATACTGCAACTCTTCCTCTTCATGCATCATAGTATAGCTTTTTGAGGGATTAATGGGTATGGAATTATTTTTTTGAGGCATTATAGAACCCAATACTGATAAAAATTCTAAAATATGCCCTTGGAATCAATTCAAATTGATTCTTCAAACAAGACTTATGCAATTCGGAAAAATACACACCCTTTTCTTGCTTTTGAGGAGCTCGATATTGAAATTGTATTATCTCTGTGATTGCGGATCTTCAATATCTGAAATTCAGCACTGAAGTAGCCCGCTGAATTCTCTTTTGAATGTCACAGGTCTGACCTAATTTGGATCCTCCAAGACAAAGTTGTGTCCAATCTCCCACAATGACCTAATTATGGACTAGTTCAGTAGAGCGAACTTGTACGACTTGCCACGTGTCACTGTTTCGTCCTTTGTCTCTGAAATTGATATCCAAGAAACTACAGTCTGTGTACTTGTGACCACTTTTTACGGCACTCCAATCTGATTCCCAGAGAGAGAGTTATTGAACTTTTCCCACGATCACCTCTTTGAGATGAAATTTAGGAGCCTGAAAAAGCACTACCTTCCACAGATCATATCTCCAAAAATATTGCGAACCAAGCTCTGAAATTTTTTGACGAATTTCCTCAGGATTTTAACTTCGCACCATAAAAATTTCAGATTCTGAACCTTCGTAGAAAAAACATTATAGCGAAAATTCCACGATGACCTGTTTAGGAGCTTGAAAAAAGGCCTAACTTCCACAGATGATATCTCCGAAAATGTTGCGAACCAAACTCTGAAATTTTTAGAAAAGCTTCCTCAGGATTTCGGCTTCGCACCCTAAAAATTTCAGCTTCTGAAACTTCATAGAAAAAAATTTATAACAAAAATGCCACGATGACCTGTTTGGAGCAGCGAAACCCTAGAATCCAAAGCTCTGATACCAAATGTTGTGTAACCAGCTCCAAAAAGAGAAGAAAAGAGATATCAACGCCTTAGAAATAAGCCACTTCGAGGGGGCAACCTCCAATACATTACATGAATGAACAATTCTTGGATGATACAATTTACAAAACCTCCTTTCTATATATAGGAGTCCATGGGGCCATAATGTAATCCTAGTGGGCCACGAGTAATCCTAGCCGACCTAACAATAATAATTTAAGGGCACAATAATAACAAAATGGGGGTTACAAGGGTACAATAATAACAATAAGGGGGTTACACTAACAACAATAAGGGACTATACTAGTAATATAGGGACCTAACAGAGGTTGAGCATACGGATTAGAGAGAGCTCCAATGATACCTTTGGTGGCGTGAGATGCCCCGAGTGCGTTGGCACCACCAGGTCTAGGAAGATTAGGTAGAACGTTATAAACATAACCTAACTGAGTGTATATCAAGTCATATTTTAACACAACTTGGACAGTGGCTACTTCAGTTTGAGGAAAGTGCGATGTGACATCTTTCCCGATAGGTGGCAAAAGAGATCCGAGGAACCATTCCATGTAGACACGGTCTTCAAAGGTAGGAGCTCGACATAGGCTCTTTCTTCTCCACCATTCCTGGACATGGTCGGATAGGCAGGTCGCATACGATTGACGGAAATAAGTCAAGAGTTTAGTACCAGTGTCATAACGAAGGGAATGCTGGAAGTAAGATAGAAAAGCCTGCGCAATAGTCGCAAAGGTGGTATGAGAGGAAGGGGCCTGATCAACATACCACTTAGAATATTAACCTGTAAGCATACGTTGGAACAACCGAAGACAGAAAAAGTCACCGGTAATGGAGTTAGACGAACACCACATGTGGAAAGGCCGAACATGATTTGTAGGATCTTCTCCAGCAAGGCCTTCAAACTTTGGGATGTCTCAAGGGAGCTTCATCGGCATAGCAGGCCAACTAGCGTCATTTATCAACTGGTCAAAATCGGGAAGGCTGAGGCCTTTCATGAAGGGGAGATAGGGCACATTTGGGGTAGTGTCTATTGTTGTCCCACTAGTGGTATTCCCACAATGAGGGCTGGGGTTACCACCAGCATTAGGTCCTGCACCAGATATGGTGAAGGTGACAGGGGGAGAACCGAAAGCGGATTGAGAAGGAGAACCCAATGGACTAGAATAAGAGTCGGAGTGCGGACTCGATGGAGGACTAACTCGAATCCTATGCGGAGGAGTAAGTCTTCCTACCTGAAACTGAGGATGAAGGCCAAGAATTCTCCAGGATAAACAACTTGGTGGCACAATGATAATGACACAAACACGGCACAAAGGAAAAAGAGACCGACAAGGGTAGAGAGATGCAGGATCAACTGATTACAATTTCGAAACAAGGGCAGAGAGGTGCAAGATCAATTGATTTCAATGTTTTAGAGTCTTTTCTTGGAAGTGTTAACCAAGCCCTTTTTTGCTTAGGGTGTGTTTGTGAAGTGTGTAAATTTTAATTTTTAAACCTAGACGTTTGTAGAGAAAAATAAAAAGTGTGTTGTATAGATGCAAATAAACCTACAAATGACAGTATATAAGCCTGCAAAAATAGAAAATAAACAACTAATAAAGTAATAATCTAAACCCAAGGAGGCGGGCCTCTCAACAACTAGTCTGTAGGCAAGTAAAAAATTAATCAAAACACACTAAAAGATCCAATAGATCTAAGCTCGGGAGGGACAAGGATATAAAGGAGAAAATATGTTGGAATGTGGTGCAGAAAACAACAACAAATCAGAGGAAAAATTGTTGTAAAATAGGTGGCGAAAGGCTATCTCCTGGAGGGAAATGGAGTGAACCATAGAGGAAAACCCAAAAAAATGTAAATGAGGTTATTTGGATGGATAACAAGCTGATATGAAGCGGTTTTGAAGGTGAGGTATCAGATCTAAAAAATCGTTGAAGACTCTAAAAATTCAAACAACCTGCAACAGCCAAAACTCTTCCACAAGAGGTGGAGGGTACTAAAGCCCTAGGGGGCTAGCTTCCCACTTATTTGAGTAAAAAAGAACAGTTACAGGTCCAAAACGGGCAGATATGGAGGTCAGACAACCCTGAACAAAGGCTCAGACAAACCCAGAAAACTTTCAGAAAAATTCTCGCAAAAAGTCCAGGTCGTAGTTTTTGACCTGTTTTCAGGAAAGGTTGTCGTTTTTGGGATGAAAGGTGTGTCTTGAGGGTCCAGGTCGCATTTTTTGGCCCAAAAATTTTGAACTACACTTCCTACACTCTTCGCGGCAGATTTCAAAAAAAAATTGTCGTCTCAGTTGCGGCTGATGTTTGTCACCTGTGCAATAGGACCGAAAACACACGAAAGTTAGAATTGTTATCACTTTATGGTTTTATAGGTTAAAAACAACATCAATAAAAAGCAAAAACAAGAGGCTAAAGAGAAATCCTATGGTTTGAAGCAGCTAGATATGCAAGGATCAGAAAAACGATAGAGGTCGTAATCGTAAACCTATGTGGAGTCGCCAATTGTTAGTATGAATATTAATTCCAAGTGTACAAAAAAAGACCACTTTAGTTGTGCATAAAAAATAGCCCTAATAGCAAATATGGATGCCAATATCCTTAGATCTGCAGTTAAGTGATCAAGATAAATGCTGCAAAAATCTAGATCTATGCATTAGAAGACATTAAGCAGTAGAAAAAACAAGATTTACTCCATGCATGCAATAGACAAGACAAGAATATGTTGAATGAATTTTTTATTAATGGCACCTGGGAAGAAAACACAGAAGGGTTTTACCAGTTCTCCTCAATGGGATGGGTTCTTGTAAGTCCTCAGCACTTCAGATCTAAAATTCCTCTCTCTTGATGGTGTAGAAAACCCAGACAAAAATGGTAGCAAACTATGACTATGATGGTGGATCAAAGTCAGACCAAAAGTATACATCCAGAGTAATCTTTAGGCAACAAAAGGTGGTAAATGAATGGGAAAACCCTTCTATTTATAACAAAATATTAAGTAAGTCTAAATATTGGTGCATAGTTAAAATATTATTAACCAAATCAAGATCCAAATTTTATGGAATATTTTATTATATTTGATGGAGGGAAAAGGAATTTGACTTGTGTCAAATACCTTTATTTGTAAATAATAAATAAATAAATGATTTATTTATTATTTTAAGGATGTGGTTGAGTAATAATCAAATAAATAAGGATTTATTTAATTATTTAAGGGTGATTTAGTCATATTTAATAAAGAATATTATTTAAATAAGGTTTAAATAATTATTATTAGAAAATAATCAGATAAATAATGATTTATCTAATTAATTTCCTTGTTTTGGGTCAAATATAACCAGGAATATTAATTAAACTGTGTTGGGAAAAATACTGAGAGGGGGGGGGGGGGTGAATCAGTATTTTTGGGCTGACTGAAACTTTTTACTTTTTCTTTCTCTAAAACCCATACGCTACTTTACTAAAGCCAACTCGCGTATACATGCGGATATCCTTAATAAAACTTGCATATTACCAGAGATCTCATTATGCAGATAATTATTTACTTAGATCATTACATCATTCATTCATTAGATGTTTAGTAAGCAGTAAACTTGTGCAGTAAGAACAAAATAAATCATCACACATAAGAAACACACATGAACACTAGGATTTAAGGTGGAAACCCAATTCGGGAGAAAACCACCACTGCCGTCGTATTTGTCTTCAATATTTATTATAAAGAAAACCTTTTACAACCATGTACTTGAATAGACTCATACCAGCATGTAGGCACCCACCTGCAGAAGGCTACAAACTTCTCTCGTTTACCATCCTCTCCTAGAAGGGAGTTACAACCCCCTGCTCTCGTTTACCATCCTCTCCTGGAAGGGAGCCACTACCCCCTGCTCTCGTTTACCAGCCTCTCCAAGAAGGGAGCTACTACCCCTTGCTCTCGTTTACCAGCTACCACTAGAAGGGAGCTACAACCCCCTCACTGAAGGCTTCGACCCTCAGCACCATTGCGTACCACGTTTCATCAATTTTCATACTGGATCCATCAGCTTCCATACAACATACCTTGTACGCCACTTTTCATCAGATTTTCAGACTGGACCCACTCCACACATTTAAGCTCAACATACATCAAACTGAAACTTATAACCCCATCAATTCATTCATTGAATCATCAACCAATCAACCAACATCTTGATCTTTGATCAATATAATCAGCAGCATAATCAACACTCAAACAACCCAGATCTGTGTGAATACATCATTGATAGATAGCAGTAAAACAGTAAAACAGATCAGACATTTCAATCCACATACTTCAGCAAAACCCTAGATTCCATACCCGCTTTTACTTCACTGAACCTGCGTGTATACGCGCTTTCACAAAGACCAACCTGCGTATACTTCTACCCATATTTCAGAACTGATCTCACATTCCATAAGAACTTTTTCTGAAGTCAACCCGCATATATATGCACTTTATCTGCCACGAACCTGCGTATAGATCTTCAAACTTTGTAGGGCTGCGCAATTCTTCAGAACAGATAAATAGCTCAGATCTTACCCTTCACTTCAGAAAATATTCGCCTCATCTCAGATCTAAACATTCCATAAACAGATCTAGAAAATATATATACATTTCAGATCTAGAGATCCCTCTTCATCATTTTCTTCATAAGTGCATTATTAATTCAGATCAATCAATAAATTGTTACCCTTCAATGCAGATATACTTCAAAGTGAAGTATTCATTAAAACCCAGCCTTATGCACACCTTGCACTATGATCTTTTTCTCCTTATATATATTTAGCCTTTGTCAATACCATGAGCCAAAACCACACAACTACTAATGGTATTCTTGGACGGGATCAAATAGATATTCCAGTGCTCAATACAATGGGCCAATACCATGGTAAATTCCCTTGGTTTTATGAATTTAGAGCGCAAATAGGCATACGCTACTTGGTACGTACTTTTTCGTGTACATACGCTACTTCTCCTTTACAAACCCGTGTATGCTTTGTGACATATCATACTTACTAGAATTCCTTTCTCCATTACATCTGCACTGCTTCTGTAGATACATCAGATTTACATCATTAACAAATAGGAAAATTCAGTTTCCATCAAGGACAACTTCATCAAGTAGGTTGCCATCAACTTTATCAAGTAGGTTTCCATCAAGGACAACACTCTGCATCATATTGCCAACAAACTGTTGTTTAACTAATTATTCCTTGAGGAAAATAAAAAAAAATGTAGATTTATTTAATATTTCCTCATGGGGTTTCCTGTTTATATTAAAACAACTTAATAAAGGTGGTTTACTAAGTTATTTCATAGTGAAAGCAATCTTACTTAGGGTAAAAGTTTTCTTACATGGTGTACTTGGGTCCATCTAATGATAATAGGTTAGATGACCAATAAATGGTGTAACAGGTATACTTGTTGTGATGTATATTGTGTGTATGTGTAGATAATTTAAGAGAAGCAGAGGAATTTAGTGCTTGAAGGGTGTGGCAACCAATATGGTCTATTTAGAAAATAACAAAGGAAGAAGTAAGGACTGATGAACGATAAGTATTGGTATTTTATTTCAGTTTTATTATACTTGTGATCTGTGATTCTGATTTATGATGGTTACATGTGATTTTTTATTATGGTTTATTGTGATTAATAATTTAAAATTATGATGGTTGTGTCTTGAGCTAACCAGATGTGATAGGTTTATACATGATAATTTTATCAAAAAAATAATTTTAATTTTTGTGACAAGAATTGAAGAGAATTGCAAGTCTACCTTATTGATGAGCTACCAATGAGGTGTGATGTGAATTTATTTCTATTTATTTTGAATATAATGGAAGTTATGTGCTTGCTAGAAGAAGCATGGAAATGCCCAGTTAGGTGGTTGAAATGGACTGCAAGAATTAGTAGCAACAACAAAAGGAATTGAAATAGGCAGCAATATGTTGGTAAAGCACTTCTAGAGTAGGGCCATTGTGGGACACTGGTACCCAAAAGTGTTTATTGATTTCCAAGAGCATGATGTGACTATTATTATTGTTTTGAAGCAGGGATATGCCTCGGTTTTTTTATCTTCCGATGTGAGAAAGCCTTTCCAAGTGATGGATTTCCCGAGATATGGGATGTCGAGGAACTTGGAATGTGAGTGACTACAGAGAAGGGCATGACCAGATTTGCCGAGGGACTATGTATCAGAGAACGGAAGGTCGGAGATGGATTTTTTTTTTGTCATTAGTATTTCTAAATGGAATTAGATGCACATTGGGGATTCACCTTGGAAAAATGAGCGGGTAACTGTTTACTAAGGGTACATTAGTGTAGGATTATAGCGTTGGGAATTCGATACAACTTTGGCTCTAATAGTGGATTCTAGATTTCCTAGAAAGAAAGTGAATCCTAATACTAATTTGAGGGTGGAGGTGTAGCCTCTAGATTCCCTTGTTGACTGATATGAGCATCATGTCCTTTTATTTGCTGGTTGAGAAAAAATGCATATGGTTTTATATGTGGTTATGATTGTAAATATCATAATGAGCTATCTTATAAAGCTCCACTAAATGGTATGATGGTCATATTTTCAGCAGGTTTTTCATTGTAAATACTACAACAAACTCTTTTATAAATCTCGATAGTAAATATGTTTTTTGTTTCAGTAGTTTTTCTATTTATAGGTGTCATTGAACACTGAGGATGGTTTTCCCCCAAGGGGGAGGGTTCTGTAATAGACCCAAGCTAAATGTTCATGTAATAAAAGTTAATAAAGGAAAAAATAATACTATGGTAAGGGATACGTATTCCAAGTTGAATGTTGGGGAAATACATCCTAGCAGGTGTTCATTTTGGTTATTATGGATAAGGAACTTGACAAAGGAAATGACAAAGGCTTTGGAAAGGCACGAGGAATTAATTGGCATTTATTTGTGAAAATAATGGAAAATGGCATAAAATGGAGGTGAAAGGCCACAGTTTGCATGTGAGGAGGAAAATGAAGGAAAATAATTGACATTGAATAAAATAGAGGCCTCATTGATAAAAAATATTCTGAGGATCAGTTAGCAAGATTTTTCTCACGTTTTGTCAGTTCAATTTCTGGAGCTCTCTCATTATTCTCTCTCTCACACACTCTTGGATACTTAGATTTTTCAAGGAGCATTTCAGCATTGAGCCAAGAAGGTGGAAAACAAGCAAAGGAAGGACAACGAAAGGAAATGAAAGAAAATATCAAACAAGGAAGAGAAATAACTAATATCTTTATCAGGAATACATGTAGGTAGCAGATTGCATGTGTTATTTCCTAGTTGGTTTGGACATGCATGGCTTATGTATGTTGTTATTTGGTTATCTTGTTGTCAGTGGCATGGTTTTGTCAGGTTTTGTTAGTGGTTTTCAACCTTTCCTTTCCTTTTTCTGGATGCCATGGTGTGTTGGGATTTTGATATCGGTTTCGAGCTTTGAAATTTCCAGTTGGATTTCATAATCTTGGGTAGAGGTTGTCTCAAGGAAAATTATCGTAGGCCTAAGAATCCCTGAACTGGTTTTATGCAATAAATCCCGAGGGAGGTGTCTCGGCTTAGGGTCTTGTGATCCAGGATTGGATTGCCATCAATACTGAGAGACAGGGAGACGGAAAAATTATCAAGGACAGTGATGGATTCCGGATGCCATTTGAAGTTCAGTAAATTTTTTTGATCATAACACCATTTTTGGTGTGATCACAGTATGGTGAGTCTGGAGGTGGTTTAACCTATGGATTCCCTTGGCCTTTTTTGGATTTTTTACCCATGATATCCCACATTCATTCTTGGAATATCGCACAAGGGTGATTGTATGAAGAGAGATTTGGCTCAGCCAGGTCTATGGTCGGGTGGTATGTGGAAGTCTCAAACCTCGTGGGTTACTTCCTATGTTTAATGGAAGATAAGCTCTCTTTATTTTGAACTTATTTATGTGTGTATTTAATGGTTTTTATCATACAGATAAATCAGAAAATAGAAAACATTCTACACCCTCGAGAAATTTTCTCAAACCAAGGACAAACATCAAAAGTACAATCAGAAAATTTTTTCAAAATAGAAACACTGAAAGGCTTACATAGTACAAAACTCTTTGGGAATCAAAATTAGGGAAGCCTTATGTTCTTGCCATATCTAAATGCTTCACCATCCCAAGACTTTACCTCTCCAAGTAAAACTTTTATTATTTCAATTACTTCTATGGATCTGGGAAAAATGTCTGATGAATTTAATATGGAGGAATGGGATAACAGTAGTCCTAAAAAACCTGAGTTGATTGAACTAGCTAAAATTCTGTCATTACACCAAAAATTAAGAACTACTAGAATATGCAAAAATTTTCAAGATACTAATACATGTTGAGAAAACAGTTTGAAAAACCATGACACTGCCATCATTTCAAGAAGTAACCCTTCCAAAAAGAAATGCAAAAATCTTGATCAAACATTAACAATTAAAGACAAAACAAATGGACATAGAATATGTGTAGATTTCAAGAACACATATAAACCTCCCCAGAACAACACTTATATCCTTCCTAAAATAGATCATACCATACAGAAGCTAGGAGTTTCTAATCATATGTCTTTGCAAGGTTATTCTTCAGGATATCATCAGCTAATTCCGCTTCAAAGAAAACAGCTTAAATATTTTTTCAAATACACTAGAAGTAGTTCCAAATTCAAACCAAGTGTTGCAAAAATGAAAGACACTGAAGACATGTTCCGGAAGACCATTTTTCCAGTACTAAATTTCTTCACTATGATGTACCTTGATGATGTCATCATCTGTTTTAAAAATGACAAAGAGTATCTGTATCACCTAAAGAAGATGTACAACAAAGGTAGGAGCGGAAATCAAAAGTATAGAGAAAAGTAGCAAGAAGATACAAATTTTTTTAGAGACTCTTGCAAGAACCCTTATGTTGTGCTTGAAAGGGAAAATTTTCCAAAATTTTCTTTTCAAGAGCTGACCGGACCAAGAGCATCAGGAGATCCCTTTGAAGACAAAATGCTCAAGTTCCACCATTTTCAAGATTTCTTGTTTCAAAAACATTTTCACTCATTGTACATATCATTGTTTGAAGAAATAAATCAAAAACAGAAAAGACAAAAACAGTAGAAAAGTAGAAAAGAGGGCAGTTTTAAAAATAGCAGAAAAACCCCATGTTCAAAAAATAGTCATGCTGAAAGTGCACAAATCTAAATTCCACTACTGGTGCTCAAAAGTTATCTTGTTCAATTATCTAACCTAATCATAACTAGACATGTTTTAAATTGATTGTTGATAAGTTAGTAAAAGAAGTGATACTCAAATTGTGTAAGCTTGACTTATCAATGAAATTAGACTAGGAAAAGATATTGGTTCCACACGCTCAAAACAGAACCAAAGAGGAAAACAACGATGAAAAACAAACTATGTATCCTAGCCCTGATTTTTCTAAATCTCATTTTGTGCAAAAATAATATTTGTGTGCAGCTTATATTTTATGCCACAAACACATGACAAATTAGACCATCTAATCTTGATTTGATCATTTTTCAATTTCATGTTTTAGTTCAGTGAATTAAATCTTGTCAAACATCTTAATCTTGGCAGTCGATCTAGCATAGGTAGAGAATCAAAGGAGTTCATCAGTTTAATCTGAACTCCTGGAAGATATAATTTTAGAAGTAGATAGTGTTTTCACTTTCAAAAAAATGTGATGTCAAAGGTTTTCTAGTCCAAGTGCACCTAAAGAAGAAAAAATGGTCGGAAATATAGCTGGGTAGGTAGAGATGACTTTGATTCTAATCATGTTGTAAACTTTCAGAAATAGCATCAAGAAAGAGAGAAATTTGCGCCAATGCATAAGGCACTGGTCCTCACAAGCCAGAGATCTGCAATTCTGGACACCTCCCAAAAAGGAGATGCCCTCCCCAAATGGAGCCACTATTAGTCATCAGTATTTTTGCATGTTTTGATGACTAGATTCCTGCGCCGATTTTTCTAGAAACTAATCTCACAACTATCAATTTGTCATCTAGAAAAATACTCAAACAATTTTTTTCTTCCTACCCCTCTCTTTCATACTGTGATGAAAGTGGTTTTCAGTTTAGAGTCTTGGTTTAAAATAGAAAACCTCCCCTGTCTATAGATGTCATAAGCCTAATACCTCTACTTTCAAAACCCCCTGTTTCCACATGGCTCCCTGTTAAACATTGGAAAAAGTTGTCTACCCATTTCTCACTGTTTATTTTGTCATATAATGACCTAAATATGTTCAAGAAATCATTTAGAAATTGTGACAAAGCCTCTAGGTCTAGGTGGTGGTGTTTAGGGAAAATACCTTGAGAAAACTATCTCCAAGTCAAAAAACTCATTTTCAATATCAGTCAACCATCATTTCTTCTTATTTGTCAAAACAAAACCCTTGTCTATCCCTAGTTCATACACCATCAAAAGGTCACTGTGTTTTGTTTCAAGCAGAGCTCAAAAAGTTTCAAATCCAAGAAGAAACAGAGAAAGAAGTTTTCCTGTCTGAAGAAAGATAATCAGATCAAGGATGACCTTCGTGAAACACCAAGAAAGCTCTCCAAAGATCAGAAACATCTATATACATCTCTGCAGGGGCGTATACATTGATAAAAGTAAGAAAGTATGAGCAAAAGATACACTTGAGGAAATATTTCAATACTGAGCAGTTTACCATCAGAAATCATATGGCACAGATGATGAAAAGAGGAGGCCTACTAGTTCCAAATCCAAGAATTCCAAAGGACAAAGGTCCTCTTCTATTTTTTATTTTTCAAAAAAATAGACAGGTTCACAGTGTTGAAATGAATGAATTTTTATAGTCTGAAGGCCTCCTTCATCATAAGCAAAGGGCTCATCAATAGTTTTGAGTAACCTAAAGTGGTTACAGTTGCATAAGACCTCCTTCATGACAATTAGAGGGTTAGAACCCAGTCAAAGAACCTCTTTGACATCATAAGAATAATATTGACATACTGTTGTTGAAAGACCTCAATTATGATGTTTGTAAAAGCCTCTTCCACAGGATAAATCCGAGGCTAGAGTTTGATGAAGAATCCTCATTCAAATGGTAAAAGATAATTTCACACAGGGGGTTTATTCAAAAGGGACATTTTTCATTAGATAAGACCATTATAGTCTATCTAATTACCCCCTCCAAAAGGAAAGAAGGGAGCAAGTGCCTGGGGTTACAATTCATATGGATCAACTCATTCAAAAAGCAATCAAAGATAACAAACAGTCTGCAGTCTAAGATGCCCCTTACAAGCTTATATGAGAGAGATAAGTACAGGGAATTGTTTTTCTATAAGTAATCTATTCAAATAATACAGTTGAAAGGCCCT
The DNA here is from genome assembly GCA_034641835.2 of Pinus albicaulis. Taxonomy (NCBI): domain Eukaryota; kingdom Viridiplantae; phylum Streptophyta; class Pinopsida; order Pinales; family Pinaceae; genus Pinus; species Pinus albicaulis. The sequence continues at coordinate 954,498,060 of CM076584.1, read as the reverse complement.
CCTTCACTAATAAGTAGAGGGTCAACAATGTTTTTAAGTAACCTTAGTGGTTGTTTTGCGCTACCTCCACCAAAAGATAAACAAATAACATTTATCATAAAAAAATCACATTATTCTTGTCTAAATTTTAAAAGTGATATGGTGCAAATAAAGGCACATGTTACAAGTAAGATGTCACATAGAAAAAAGCACAATTTTTTGAAGATATTCATGAGTGAAAGGAAGGATTATAGTTTACTAATTTTTCCTTTTTCAAATGAACAAAGAAGACACAGTGCCAGATGAAGATGATTTTTATGTGTTTTAAAGAGGAAATCCTTAAAGGATAACTAGGAGAGGATCAAAACACAGTTTAATATGCCTCCTACAATAATGAGCAGAAGTCCTAGTTTTTGGTAAAAGGTAGCCTCTTTTAAAAAACATTAACACAATCATCATAAAGGGTTTTTTCTTCCAAAAGGAAAAAGGGTGCCCACCTTTTTTCTTCAAAAAAACACAAAAGCAAAAATGTAAAATCACCAAAGGGAGGGAAAAAACGTTCAAAGGCATTTTCAAAGAGCTATAAAATGCTTTCAAAGTGGATGTTTTTCATTCTATTTTGCAATTGATAGAGGAGAGAACGATTTTTCGAACCCTGGGCAAGTTATTACGCAATTTTTTTAAGACGTGACGCACCTGTAGTAGGACGTGACGCGCCTGTAGCATCCCTCCAAAGGATTTTGCACATAGTGTTTACTCCAACCAACCTGCCCCACCCAACGTTCAGAAGGCACCTAGCCCAACAGACAGCGCCCATAGCAGCGTGCAAGTGCTACGCGCCTATGCACAGGATCATAGCACCTCTAAAGATGCCTCAAAATTGCCATAAATCAGATTTTTGCACAAGGAATTCATCTCCAAAAGCAGCTGAGACTTCTTTTAAGAGGTTTTTCTATTTTCTCTACCAAATTTTTTGATTTAAAGAGAGTTTGAAATCAAATTGTAAGAAAGAATAAAAACAGTGATTTCAAAGGGAAAACATAGTTGTTTTGAAAAGTACCCTGTTTGCTTGAAAACAAAGAAAAACAGTGATTAAAGGAGAAATGACTTATTATCAGTTTGAAAAGGCATGTTTTGTTGAGTGAGAATCCAAACCTAGTTTTTAAAGAGGAAAGCATTGTTTGAAGAAGAAACACTTAGTTTAATCAAGGATTTTCTTTGATAAGACAAGTGAAGGAAATCTGAGCAAAACATGCCTCCAAGGAAAGCCAACAAAGGAGGGTATCACAACAGATATGAACCTGTAACTGTGAAAGAGTTAAATGATTCCCCTTAAGTCCTTTTCAACTTTTATGAGGTAGGGTGCCTTTGTTTTTGCCAAAAGGTCCAGGAAGACACCAATCACCCTCCATTGAAAAAATTGTTTGCCCTGAGGTTGCAAGGAAAACATGTTCACATAGCAGGCCTTGATTTTGTTCTCACCCCTAGATTTGTGTCAAAGGCAACCAAGATCCCCAGTCTTGGTGAGAAATGGTTCAAACAAGCCTATTTGGACCTAGACCACTACAAGCCCTTCTTGAAACCAGCTTACCAAAACGAATGCAAGGCTATCTTCCCCTTTTCTCATCTTTTCAACAGTTATGCGCACCTTATGAAAACCATCATGAAATATTTCACATGTGAGGGGAGATATTCTCGAGTTTATTCCTATCATGTCATACTTTTGATGCATTTCACTCGGACTCAATTGTTGAATCTCCCTTTCTTCCTCTACAAGAGAATAGCCAATTTTTCCTCCTTTGTCCAAAAGATACCTCCTTCTCAGCAAAAAGCTAGTATTTTTAATCATTCTCTCATCAAAATCATCATCCTTCACCAGCTTGAAAATAAAGGAGTTTCTTGGGAGAATTTCATTTCTCATCCAGGTTTTACTACTGCCTCTTCATCTCATGACCCATCTCATATGTCCTCCTCACTCTCCACTCACTATGTCTCCCCTTCATCTAGTCAATCTACCCCTCAAAAGAAAACATCACCCATGATTGGTAGTGAAAAAGAAGTCTTATGAAAGAAAGGATGAAGGTAGTGATGATGAGGAACATAGTGATACTCAGCAAAGTAGTGAGCATGAACCAAGTGACAATCAACAAAGCAGCGAGGAAGGAGGTAATAATTATGAAGAACAAATCAGCCCTCAGAAGAGCAGTGAACATGAGCATGGGGACAACCCACATACAGCTAGTGGTGATGAAGAACAAACTGAAGAGCAAAAGGTTAGTGATGATGAGGAAAAAAGGGAAGAGGTTCAAAGCAGTGATGAGAAATAGAGTGACAGTCAGCATGAAAGCAATCAAAGACATAGTAAGCATAGTGATAATCAGCAGCATAGTGATCATGAAGACAGTCCTCAAGGGAAAAACGAGGAAAGTAATGAAGGTGACAACAAACAAGAAGGTAGTCCACAGACAGGCAGTGAAGATAGTAAAGCAGCTAAAAGAGATGATAAAACTAATAGCCCTAAATAACATACTCTAAACAGCACTGATGATGTTGAAGGAAACACACAAGAAGAAGTTCAATACAGTGATGGTAAGGTTGGCAACCTAGAAAAATTTCAAAACAGTGAGGAGGGTAAACAAGGCAGCCCTCAACAAATTCAAAACAGTGAGGAGGGTAAACAAGGCAGCCCAAAAGAAGATAGTAAAAACATAGAGCATGAAGAGATTTCTCAAAAGCATGTGCTAGCTACCTCTCCTAGGCAAGAGGCCGTGACTCTTTCTCCAAAAGTGGTGAAGCCTAAGACCACTAAATCTACAAAGGAGAAGACTATTCAAGATGTAACTACAAATGTTACTAGAGCACTCCGAAGTAGAGGCAAACTACCTAAGAATAGTATTGTTGAATTGATAAAGAGAAAAAGAGAAAAGAAGTCTATCCAAAGCAAGGGCAAAGAAAAATTTGAACAGCAGGAGAGAAGCCATGAACAAGAAAGAAAGTTTGACATAATCCAAGTGGACAGTGATAGATTGTATCCTCTCACACAATTATTTTCCCAAGAGATAGAAAATGTTAAAGAATCATGGCTTGAAAGAGAAAGCAAGAATTTGGAGGAAAAATTAGACAAGGCAAACAAAGACTTGGGTTTGCAAAGGAAGATGACCGGGCATTACAAAAAGTTAAATCAATTTGCCCGAAGGAAACTCAAGATTGCCCAAGAAAAGCTCTAAACTGCCCAAAGGAGGCGCCCGGTGAGAAGAGGGGAAAAATACATATCTAGGCTTGGAATCTTGGCTTCAGCTTCCTTGCATGCTTCTAGAAACCCATAAGGGGTTTGGTCACCAAAATTGAACAATTTTGGACATGATCTTTTTTTTTGTGATTTTTAGGCCTAATTGCACATTTTTGTAGGCACTACCATGTTTGATAGGAGCATCCTCATCTCATGAAAATTATTTTTTTGGATGTATTAAATTTTGAGGCATATCCTCGCAAATGTTTAGATCAAAATAAGGCGTTTTGGTCCCCCAAAGAGGCAAAAATCAATCAAAATTCACCTTTCTGACTCAAAAATCAGCAGGTGAGACCCTCCCGGGTTTTTTCACTCAGTCCAATTTTTGAAAAACTTCCAGGGATCTGTTTGAGAAAAATAAAGTAGTTCCAAAAACTAGACATCCAGGGCTTTCCAAGAAGCAATCACGGGCCTCATTTTGACATCGGTAAGTCCTTCAAATTTTCTCTGCAAAACATGATTTGTTCTGCTGCTATGCTCCTGTAGGATATTGCTGAAAGGCAGTTTTCTGAAAGTGGCCATCCAAATGTGCGTTAAGCTATTTTTAACTCCATGTCAGTGATTAAAATTCAATTTTCTTACTATTTTTAGCTTAAATAGATATTTTTGAAGATATTTTTTGCCTTGGGATTTGCGAAGCCTCAAGGAAAAAAGCAGATATTTGTATTGGCCAATGGCGTTCTAGTTGCTCTAGGAGGGTTTCTTCCTCTTTGGCCTATATAATCCAAGAGGATTCATTGTAACCAGAGGCAGAACTTGATGTTATAGAGAGAAAAACATATCATTATGATATTTGAAGGAATACTTGTCTTATGAAGTGGATGATCTCTTGCTTGACTTTGACGGTGGAGGAGGATTGTATGTAGGATTCCATGGCTTGGTGAATGGTATTGTGTTCCTTATCTGTTATGTTTTCTTAGTTTATCATACATTTTTTCATGCTTCTTGCTTGCTCTAGATCAGTAAAGAATAAGTTTGAGATATTCACATGGAGGCACCTCAAATTTCCTGATTCATTGCAGCTTAAATGTTTTCATCTTTCTTGGTTATGTCAAAGAATTCTTAATTGCTCTTTGGTACCCTAATAACTTGTTATCAGTTTCATTAATGGTTATTATGTATGTTGTCTAGTATGATTCACGATATGCCCTGCTTACTCATAGCTAATCAAAACTCCATTTCTAAAATCTCTCTCTGAATTATTGGTTTTTTTAGTTAAGTCAAAGAGGTCTTGTTTCGATCTTGCCTTTGTCCATGCTTTGCAGTCTTATTTCAAAGTTCTCGATAGCTCAAAATATGATGTTTAGGAGTTCCCTCTTCATAGATTGAGTTTTTTTCTTATCTTATTTGTTTTCCCAAAATTTTGAAGGTGATTTTCCCAAAGTTAGAGGGTCTTATACTTCTATGTATCAGTGGATTGTTTATTTTATGCATCTATCAGTTTGAGTTTCGTTCATAGAGATTAATGGTTAGCCCTAACTCATGAATGCTTGCTACTTAACTATTTATGCTTAAAATCTCTTTGTCTTTCACAAACTTAATGTTCATCCCATTTCACTTACATTTAAAGAATCCATTTATCTCGACCAAATCGGCCCTGCAGTAATACCTTGTCCATCATTGAGACAGTCTCAACCTTTTCGACCCCATAGTCCAGTTGATCTGACAAACTTTTTATCTATTTATCCTTTGATCAATTCCCCTCAAAAACCCAAAACAAACTAAAACATACTTAACAACTAGCCTAAAATCAAATATACAGAAGCAAACAAGTTTACATCCTTTGCATAATAGACAAAGCCCTCTCTGAGTCTAGGAAGGCTAGGTCCTAGGGATCCAAAGCTTGGTCTGATGTTACCCTGTCATTTGGTCTACCAACCTGCCAAATCAAGGGACCATAACATAATGGCGATCAAGGTGGGACATTGAGTTAGTGACAATCTAAGTATACCTTAGGACTTCATAATCCCTTGATTAAAGAATATCCAGTGATTTTCAACCACCTCATCGCCACCATAACATAATTTTGATCACAGTGGGATATACTGAGTGCATAACAGTATAGAAAACTCTTGTAGACTCATTAGTCCTTCAAAATTAAAATCAGACAAACAACCTATAAAATCATTTAGAGTAAACTCTTATTGTTTCACCACCTTAGCTAAGTGATGAACCAGGTTTAGGACACTCTTATAAACTAGGCTACATATAGGAACTCAGGAAACCCCAAAAACATCCCTAGATTGGCTTTTTATCAGTTATTGGTGGTGGACCATAAATACATAGCTTTAAAAACAACAAAAAATATCCACCTGGCAACTCCACTAGCCTCCAGTAGGCCTAATACTCCACAAAAAACCAAAAATTTCATAACCATACTATCCTATTGACTTACCTTTCCAAAAACACAAAAAACATGATGCATCCTCTGAAATCAGTAACAAACTAAGTGCAACTTAGGAATTTAGAAATCTTCATCTAAACATAAGAAATCAACAGAATAGCCTAACAATAGAACTATAGCTTTGTCAACAATCTAGAAAACTTTTGAACTGAATTTTTATGTCATTCTTACAAGTTTTCACATAAAAATTTTCTAGAAAAGAATTTTCCTAAAAAACATCTTTGTCAATATTGGTGGTGGACCATAAACCTCAAGAACAACGACCTGGTAACTCCACTAGCCTTCATTTAGTTTTCACTTTACTAGCATTCACAAAACCCCTAGAGAGAACAACCATCCAAAAAACAATCACAACTATCACCCTCTCTAAGCTTTGACTTTGAAATCTGGCTTCATGAAGAATTAACACCAGATCTCACCCAGACCCGAATCCCCATATCATAGTTGATGACCCAGAAAAGATTTTATGGCAAACTTCTGAAACTAATAACTTAGCTACCGATAGGACCATCCAAAAATCAAGCTATGTACCTGAACATCTTACATCCTTGCAAGATTTCCAGTTTGACTTAAGTTTAGAAAAAACCCTTTTTAGAAGCAAGTCGTAAAGCAAAATCAACCTTACCGATCTTGAGCCCTTAGATTTGCAACAGAGTCCTAACAGAGAAGCCTCACCCACTACACCTCCTAATTTTCAGCTTCTCCACCACTTCGGCTCTTATCACCCCAAATCTACTCAGAATCAGTCTACAACTCCAAGTACCTCTGCCACACACATTCAAACCACCACTGTGCAAATCACCTCATCCCATACTACAAGCCCTCATACTGTAAACCTACCATCCGCTCCCATCATGGTAGCTTGGTATGCACCCTTAGTGTTACCATAGCCTTTGGTACCTTTGCAAAATGATTACTAGTCCCAAATCCCACACTTCACCAGAGCTGAGGCTACTACTGCCCAACAGCATGTAGATAGAATCAGTGATGTTTTTTACTATATGGAATTAGAAGATGAAACCATAAATATGAGAATGTTTGCCCAAAGCCTAGGCGGAGAAGCCAAGAAATGGTTTAAAAACTTGGCTCCTAACAGTATACATGAGCTCCTAGCACTTTACCAAACTTTCATAAACAGGTAGGAAATCAGGAAAAACACCATCCAAATCCTTTCCGAATATAACAATCTTAAAAGGAATATGGGGGAAAGTGTTCAGGACTATTGCACTAGGTTCAACAGTGTCTATAACGCCCTCCTGCCTCACATGAAACCTCCACTTGGCTTAGCATTAGACAAATTTCCCGAAGGTTTAGATCCAGATATGACACACCAAATAAGAGAAAGAGACCCCACAACTTTAGAAAAAATGCAAAAAGTAGTTGTTAGTGCCGAAGCCAACCTAGCTAAGAACAAAGCTAGGATGAGATCAGAAAAGAAGGTCACATAGCGAGATGAGCCCATGCCTTCAATTTCCTCCTCAGATCCCAAACTAGACAACTTGGTTAAAACCATGGAGAGAATGTGGGAAAGAATGAATCTAAAAGAAAAATCACCTCTTATGGACAACTAGCCAAATCCTGAAAACAAAAACCGAAACCAAAACTTTAGAAGAGACCCGCCTCAAATCAAACCAAGGGAAAATGACCAACAGATCAGGCCACCTTTTCATGAAAACTATGTTGATGAGGTATAAAGAGATATGGAACCACTTGATGAAAATCACTTAAACTTGATAGGTTCTGATAGCAAGGGTGAGGTTTTCCTCATAGAAGAAGAACATTTTTTCTTCTCCTCAAACCAAAATGAAACAAATTATGAGGACCTCGAAGATCCTAAAATAGGATTACAAAATTCCATAATGGAAGTTCATAGGAAATATGATCTTAGGAGTAATAAAAACCAAGACAACTCTAAGAAAGGTAGGTCAGACACTGTTGTTACAAAAACCCCCGATGCCATGCTTAAAAGACCAATAGATAGTAACAAAATCATGGCTAAGAGAGCTGACCAAAACAAAGACAAAACTAGCCAGGCAAGCCTTGATCCTAACTGTCCTAGTACCCTACTAAGATCCCTGAAAAAACTATATTAAAAAAAACCCCAAATCAAATTCAACAAATTGAAAATATAGAGAAAGTCATGGCTGAGAAAACTGAAGCAAATATATCTAAACTACAAGTGCCCTTCAGTTTTGAAGGGGAAATCGCCAAAATTAAGATCACCATGCCTCTCACTAGACTTATTGCTCAAAGCTCATACAAATCTCAAGTGCTAAAGGTCCTAAACATAGGAAATGATGCAGATAATTTACACTTAGCTTATGATACCCCTGAGGTGTTGTTTGGACCAAAAATAGAAGGAAAATATCAAGAGGGAACCACTCTTCCCTTTTACATTAATCTGAATATACATGACCAAATCCTACATAATGCCATGCTAGATTCTGGGGCCTCTCACAATCTCATGCCGATGGTAGTTATGGAAAGATTAGGCTTAGAAATAACAAAACCTTATAAATACTTATTTTTGTTTGATTCAAGCATAGTCAAGTGTCTAGGCCTGATAAAATATCTTTGTGTCAGTTTGGCACAAATACCTGCAAAACTCCTGGTCATGGACATAATGCTAGCAGACATTCCTCCCAAGTACGGAATTCTTGTAGCTAGATCTTGGGGCGCCAAACTTTAAGGAAATATTCAATTAGATATGTCTTATGCCACCATTCCTGTGTTTAACCAAACAAGAATACTGTATCGGGAATCACACATGAAATATATGGTTAGCAGCCAAGAAATGCCAGATAACATCCCTATGTATTCCATACATTCAGACCTAATTTCCTTCATTTTACATACTGATGAAGACATTGATAAACATGTAGGAGAAATTGAAACAAATCTAGGCACACCGCATCAGACACCCCAGATTCTGTATGATGAACTAGATACTCAAAGCTATCATGACCCTGAACAATTGTGTCTTGAAGAAAGGGAATTTGATTTTCTAGAAATAGAGATAAAACAGAAAACAAAAAACATTCTACACCCTAGAGCAAGTTTCTCAAACCAAGGAAAAACATCAAAAGTACAATTAGAAACTTTTTTCAAAATAGAAACACTGAAAGGCTTACATAATACAAAACTCTTTGGGAATCAAAATTAGGGAAGCCTTATGTTCTTGCCATATCTAAATGCTTCACCATCCCAAGACTTTATCTCTCCAAGTAAAAATTTGACTATTGCAATTACTTCTATGGATCCGGGAAAAATGTCTGATGAATTTAATATGGAGGAATGGGATAACAACAGTCCTAAAAAAACTAAGTTGATTGAACTAGCTAAAATTCTGTCATTACACCAGAAATTAAGAACTGTTAGAAAATGAAAAATTGTTCAAGATACTAATACATGTCGAGAAAATAGTTTGAAAACCATGACACTGCCATCATTTCAAGAAGTAACCCTTACAAAATGAAATGCAAAAATCTTGATCAAACATTAACAATTAAAGACAAATCAAATGGACATAGGATATGTGTAGATTTCAGGAACACAGATAAACCTCCCCAGAACAGCACTTATATCCTTCCTAAAACAAATCATACCATACAAAATCTAGGAGTTTCTAATCATATGTCTTTGCAAGGTTATTCTTTAGGATATCATCAGCTAATTTTGCTTCAAAGAAAACAGCTTAAAGATTTTTTCAAATACACTAAAGCAGTCCCAAATTCAAACCCAGTGTTGCAAAACTGCAAGACACTGAAGACGTGTTTCGGAAGGCCATGTTTCCAGTACTGAAGTTATTCACTATGATGTACCTTGATGATGTCATCATCTATTTTAAAAATGACAAAGAGTATCTGTATTACCTAAAGAAGATGTACAACAAGGAAGGAGTGGAAATCAAAATTTTAGAGAAAAGCAGTAAGCAGATACAGAGTTTTTCAGAGACTCTTGCAAGAACCCTTATGTTGTGCTTGAAAGGGAAAATTTTCCAAACTTTTCTTTTCAAGAGCTGACTGGACCAAGAGCATCAGGAGATCCCTTTGAAGAAAAAATGCTCAAGTTCCACCATTTTCAAGATTTCTAGTTTCAAAAACATTTTCACTCATTGTACATATCACTATTTGAAGAAATAAATCAAAAACTGAAAATACAAAAATAGTAGAAAAGTAGAAAAGAGAGTAGTTTTAAAAATAGTAGAAAAGCCCCATGTTCAAAAAATAGTCATGCTGAAAGTGCGCAAATCTAAATGCCACTACTAGTGCTCAAAAGTTATATTGTTTAGTTATCTAGCTTAATCATAACTGGACATGTTTTAAATTGATTGTTGATAAGTTATTAAAATAAGTGATAGTCAAATTGTGTAAGCTTGACTTATCAATGAAAGTAGATTAGGAAAATATATTAGTTCCACATGCTCAAAACAGAACCAAAGAGGAAAACAGGGATGAAAAACAAACTATGTATCCTAGCCCTGATTTTTCTAAATCTCATTTTGTGCGAAAATAATATTTGTGTGCAACTTTTCTTTTATGCCACAAACACATGACAAACCAGACTGTCTAATCCTGATTTGATCATTTTTCAATTTCATGTTTTAGTTCAATGAATGAAATCCTGTCAAAAAACTTAATCTTAACAGTCGATCTAGCATAGGTAGAGAATCAAAGGACTTCATCAATTTAATCTGAACTCCTAGAAGATATAAGTTTAGAAGTAGATAGTGTTTTCACTTTCAAAAAAATGTCATGTCAAAGGGTTGCTAGTCCAAGTGCACCTAAAGAAGAAAAAAAGTTATGAAATATTGCTGGGTAGGTAGAGATGACTTTGATGCTAATCATGTTGTAAGATTTCAGAAATAGCATCAAGAAAGAGAGAAATTTGCACCAATGGATAAGGCACTAGTCTTCACAAGCCAGAGATCTACAATTCTGGACACCTTCCAAAAAGGAGCTGCCCTCCCCAAATGGAGCCACTATTAGTCATCAGTATTTTTGCATGTTTTGATGACTAGATTCCTGCGCTGAGTTTTCTAGAAGCTAATCTCACAATTGTCAATTTGTCATCTAGAAAACACCTCAAACATTTTTTTGTCTTCCTACCCCTCTCTTTCATACTGTGATGAAAGTGGTTTTCAGTTTAGAGTCCCGGTTTAAAACAGCAAACCTCCCCTGTCTATAGATGTCATAAGCCTAATACCTCTACTTTCAAAATCCCCTGTTTCCACATGGCTCCCTTTCAAACATTAGACAAAGTTTTCTACCCCTTTCTCACTATTTATTTTGTCATATAATGACCTAACTATGTTCAAGAAATCCTTTAGAAATTTTGACAAAGCCTTTAGGTCTAGGTGGTGGAGTTTGGGGAAAATACCTTGAGAAAACTATCTCCAAGTCAAAAACCCCGTTTTCAATATCAGTTAGCCATCATTTCTTCTTATTTGTCAAAACAAAGCCCTTGTCTATCCCTAGTTCATACATCATCAAAAGGTCATTGTGTTTTGTTTCAAGCAGAGCTTAGAAAGTTTCAAAACCAAGAAGAAACAGAGAAAGAAGTTTTCCTGTCTGAAGAAAGATAATCAGATCAAGCATGACCCTCATGAAACACCAAGAAATCTCTCCAAAGATCAAAAAACATCTATATACATCTCTATAGGGGTGAATACATTGATAATAGTAACAAAGTATGAGCAAAAGATACACTTGAGGAAATATTTCAATACTGAGCAGTTTACCATCAGAAATCATATAGCACAGATGATGAAAAGAGGAGGCCTGCTGGTTCCAAATCCAAGAATTCCAAAGGACAAAGGTCCTCCATCAAGAAAAAAGGACACAAAGGATTAGGTAATGTCTATCTTCAGCACTCCATAACTTAGTCCAAAGGCATCTTTGCATAATCTCTCCAAAAGGTGACCTAGCCCTACAAATCACTCTTTTTTAGGTAAAAGGGATAGTCTTTGACATGAAGAGCTTTAAAGAAAATTAGGAATCATAGTGAAGGTGTAAGAAGGAAATTTGCTTCTTATACCTTACCATACAGTAGGCTCTGAAAGGCATTCAAAGACAAATTCACTGCACCTTATGAAAACACTGTCAAGGGAAAAAAGAGCTATTTCAAAGATGCATAGCAGTGAGCGCTCACCATTTACAAAGCACATTATTTACTCCTGAAGTTTCACAATGATTTAATGCAAAAGGGATATACAATACTGACAGGTCCTCATAAATCAAAGGGCATTATGATTCAATTATTTCATCAAGGATAAATGCCAAATATTCACTTTTGTCTTCTATTTTGTATTTTTCAAACAAATAGACAGGGGTCACAGTGTTGAAATGAATGAATTTTTATAGTCTGAAGGCCTCCTTCATCATAAGAAGAGGGCTCATAAGTATTTTTTAGTAACCTAAAGTAGTTACAGTTGCATAAGACCTCCTTCATGACAATTAGATGGTCAGAACCCAGTCAAATAACCTCTTTCACATCATAAGCAGAACATTGACATACTGTTGTTGAAAGACCTCAATTATGATGTTTGTAAAAGCCTCCTCCAAAGGATAAATCTGAGGCTAGAGTTTGATGAAGAAACCTCATTAAAATGGTAAAAGATAATTTCACACAAGGGGTTTATTCAAAAGGGACATTTTTCATTAGATAAGACCATTATATTCTATCTAATTACCCCCTCCAAAAGGAAAGAAGAGAGAAAGTGCCTGGGGTTACAGTTCATATGGATCAACTCATTCAAAAGAAATCAAAGATAACAAATAGTCTACAGTCTAAGTTTCCCCCTACAAGTTTATATGAGAGAGATAACTATAGGGAATTTTTTTTCTATAAGTCACCCATTCAAAGAAGATAGTTGAAAGGACCTCCTTCACTAATAAGCAGAGGGTCAACAATGTTTTTAAGTAACCTCAGTGGTTGTTTTGTGCTACCTCCTCCAAAATATAAACCGAGAACATTTATTATAAACAAAATCACATTATTCTTGTCTAAATTTTAAAAGTGATATGGTGCAAAAAAAGGCATATGTTACAGGTAAGATGTCACATAGCAAAAAGGTCAATTTGTTGAAGATATTCATGAGTCAAATCAAGGATTATAGTTTACTAATTTTTCCTTTTTCAAATGAAAAAAGAAGACACAGTGCCAGATGAAGATGAGTTTTCTTTGTTTTAAGGACATCCTTAAAGGATAACTAGCAGAGGATCAAAACACAGTTTAAGATGCCTCCTACAATAATGAGCAGAAGTCCTAGTTTTTGGTAAAAGATAGCCTCTTTCAAAAAATATTAACACAATCATCACAAAAGGTTTTTTCTTCCAAAATGAAAAAGGGTGCCCACCTTTGTTTTTCAAAAAAAACACAAAGGAAAGAATGTAAAATCACCAAAGGGAGGGAAAAAACATTCAAAGGAATTTTCAAAGAGCTATAAAAATATTTCAAAGTGGATTTTTTTCATTCTATTTTGCAACTGACGGAGGAGAGAATTATTTTTTGAACCCTGGGCAAGTTATTACGCAAATTTTTAAAGACGCGACACGCCTGTAGCAGGACGCGACGCGCCTGTAGCGTCCCTCTAAAGGCTTTTGCACATGGCGCGACACGCCTGTAGGATAGCGCGACGCGCGCGTTTACTCCGACCAACCTGCTCCACCCAACGTTCAAAAGGTGCCTGGATCGACATATAGCGCCCACAATAGCGTGCAGGTGCTACGTGCATGTGCACAGGAGCGTAGCACCTCTCAAGAGGCCTCCAAATTGCCATAAATCGTATTTTTGCACAACGAATTCATCTCCAAAAGCAACTGAGACTTATTTTAATAGGTTTTTCTGTTTTCTCTGCCTAAGTTTTTGATTTAAAGAGAGTTTGAAATCAAATTGTAAGGAAGAAGAAAAATAGTGATTTCAAAGGGAAAACATAGTTGTTTTCAAAAGTACCATGTCTTCTTGAAAACAAAGAAAAGCAATGATTAAAGGAGAAAGGACTTATTATTAGCTTGAAAAGGCCTTCTTTGTTGAGTGAGAAGCCAAACATAGTTTTTAAAGAGAAAAGCATTGTTTGAAGAAGAAAGACTTAGTTTAATCAAGGATTTGCTTTGATAAGACAAGTGAAGGAAATCTGAGCAAAACATGTCTCCAAGGAAAGCCAACAAAGGAGGGTATCATAATAGATTTGAACCTATAACTGTGAAAGAGTTAAATGATTCCCCTTCAGTCCTTTTCAACTTTCATGAGGTAGGGTGCCTTGATTTTTGCCAAAAGGTCCAAGAAGTTACCAATCACCCTCCCTTGACACAATTGTTTTCCTTGAGGTTGCAAGGAAAACATGTTCACATAGCAGGCCTTGATTTTGTTCTCACACCTCGATCTGTGTCAAAGGCAACCAAGATCCCCTATCTTGGTGAGAAATGGTTCAAACAAGCCTATTTTGACCTAGACCACTACAAGACCTTCTTGAAACCAGCTTACCAAAATGAATTCAAGGCTATCTTCCCCTTTTCTCATCTTTTGAACATTTATGCGCCCCTTATGAAAACCATCATGAAATATTTCACATGTGAGGGGAGATATTCTCGAGTTTATTCCTATCATGTCAGACTTCTGATGCATTTCACTCGGACTCAGCTGCTGAATCTCCCTTTCTTCCTCTGCAAGTGCATAGACAAGATGTCCTCCTTTGTCCAAAAGAAACCTCCTGCTCAGTAAAAAGCTAGTCGTTTTCATCATTCTCTCATCAAAATCATCATCCTTCGCCAGCTTGAAAAGAAAGGAGTTTCTTGGGAGACTTTCATTTCTCATCCGAATTTTACTACTGCCTCTTCATCTCATGACCCATCTCATATGTCCTCCTCACCCTCCACTCACTATGTCTCCCCTTCATCTAGTCAATCTACCCCTCAAAAGCAAACATCGCCCATGATTGGCAGTGAAAAAGAAGTCTTATGAAAGCTAGCATGAAGGTAGTGATGATGAGGAACATAGTGATACTCAGCAAAGTAGTGAGCATGAACCAAGTGAAAATAAAAAAATCAGTGAGGAAGGAGGTAATAATGATGAAGAACAAAGCAACCCTCAGCAGAGCAGTGAACATGAGCACAGGGACAACCCACATACAACTAGTGGTGATGAAGAACAAACTGAAGAGAAGAAGGTTAGTGATGACGAGGAACAAAGGGAAGAGGTTAAAAGCATTGATGAGAAACAAAGTGACAGTCAGCATGAAAGCAATCAAAGAGATAGTAAGCATAGTGACAATCAACAGCACAGTGATCATGAAGACAGTCCTCAAGGGAAAAATGAGGAAAGTAATGAAGGTGACAGCAAACAAGAAGGCAGTCCACAGACAGGAAGTGAAGATAGTCAAGCAGCGAAAGGAGATGATAAAACTGACAGCCCTAAAGAACATACTCTAAATAGCACTGATGAGGTTAAAGGTAACACACAAGAAGAACTTCAATACAGTGATGGTAAGGTTGGCAGCCTATAACAATTTCAAAACAGTGAGGAGGGTAAACAAGGTAGCCCTCAACAAATTCAAAACACTGAGGAGGGTAAAAAAGGTAGCCCAAAATAAGACAGTAAAAACATAGAGCATGAAGCGAGTTCTCAAAAGCATGTGCTGGCTGCCTCTCCTAGGTAAGAGGCCATGACTCTTTCTCCAAAAGTGGTGAAGCCTAAGACGACTAAATCTACAAAGAAGAAGAATATTCAAGCTATAACTACAAATGTTACTAGAGCACTCCAGAGTAGAGGCAAACTGCCTAAGAAGATTATTGCTGAATTTCCAAAGAGAACAAGAGCAAAGAAGTCTATCCAAAGCAAGGGCAAAGAAAAATTTGAATAGCAGGAGAGCAGCCGTGAACAAGAAAGAGAGTTTGACATAAACCAAGTCCACAGTGATGACGAAGATGACCAAATCAGAATTATAAACTCCCTTTTGCAAAACAAAGAAGCCCAAATCCAGGACTTAGAAACTGATCTAGAAAGGTTGAAGGACCTCATACACTTTCTACAAATGAAAAATAGACAGATGAGTGGGAAAATGACAATCTATGAGGCTCAGGCATTAAAATACCAAAGGGAAGCATACAAAGCACAAGTCAAACTTGAAGAGTATATGGGAAAATTTGATGATATTAAGGAAGAAGAGCAACCAGCAAGAAAAAGGCCTAGGACTATTGGTCTTAAGAAAGCTTTGGAGATACAAAGAGAAGAAGAAGCAGCCCTTGCTCGATCGTATCCTCTCACACAATTGTTTGCCCAAGAGATAGAAAATGATAAAGAATCATGGCTTGAAAGAGAAAACAAGAATTTGGAGGAAAAATTAGACAAGGAAAACAAAGACTTGGGTTTGCAAAGGAAGATGGCCAGGCATTACAAAAAGTTAAATCAATTTGCCCAAAGGAAACTCAAGATTGCCCAAGAAAAGCTCAAAACTGCCCAGAGGAGGCACCCATTGAAAAAAGGGGAAAAGGAAATATCTAGGCTCGAAATCTTTGCTTCAGCTTCCTTGCATGCTTCTAGAAACCCATAAGGGGTTTGCTCACCAAAATTGAGCAATTTTGGACATGATCTTATTTTTTGTGATTTTTAGGCCTAATTGCACATTTTTCTAGGCGCTGCCATGTTTTCTAGGAGCATCCTCAGCTCATGAAAATTATTTTTTTGGATGTATTAAATTTTTAGGCATCTCCTCACAAATTTTCAGATCAAAAGATGGTGTTTTGGTCTCCCAAAGAGGCAAAAATCAATCGAAATTCACCTTTCTACCTCAAAAATCAGCAGGTGAGACCCTCCTGGATTTTTTCACTCAGTCCACCTTTTGACAAAATTCCATGTATCATATTGAGAAAGCTTAAGTAGTTCCAGAAACTAGACATCTAGGTCTTTCCAGCGAGCCATCACGAGCCTCTTTTCGACATCGGGAAGTCCTTCAAAAGTTCTCTGCAAAACGAGCTTTTTCTGTTGCTATGCTCCTATAGGATATTGCTGAAAGGCGGTTTTCTGAAAGTGGCCATCCAAATGTGCGTTAAGCTATTTTTAACTCCATGTCAAAGATTAAATGTCAATTTTATTACTATTTTAGCTTAAATAGATATTTTTGAATATATTTTGTACCTTGGGCTTTGCAAAGCCTCAAGGACAAAATTAGATATTTGTATTAGGCCAATGGCCTTCTAGTTGCTCTAGGGGGTTTCTTCCTCTTTGGCCTATATAATCCAAGAGGATTCATTGTAACCATAGGTATAACTTGGTGTTATAGAGATAAATACATATTATTATGATCTTTGAAGAAATACTTGTCTTATGAAGTGGATGATCTCTTGCTTGACTTTGATGGTGGAGGAGAATTGTATGTAAGATTCTGTGGCTTGGTGAATGGTATTATGTTCCTTATATGTTATGTTTTCTTATTTTATCATATATTTTTTCATGCTTCTTTCTTGTTGTACTTAAATAAAGAATAAGTTTGAGATATGCCCATGGAGGCACCTCAAATTTCTTGATTCATTGCAGCTTAAATGTTTTCATCTTTCTTGGTTATGTCAAAGAATTCTTAATTGCTCTTTGGTACCCTAAGAACTTGTTATCAGTTTCATTAATGGTTATTATGTATGCTGTCTAGTATGATTCATGGTATTCCCTGCTCACTCATAGCTAATCAAAACTCCATTTCTAAAATATCTCTCTCAATTATTGGTTGTTTTAGTTAAGTCAAAGAGGTTTTGTTTCGATCTTGCCCTTTTTCCATGCTTTGTAGTCTTATTTCAAAGTTCCTGATAGGTCAAGATATGATGTTTAGGAGCTCCCTCTTCATAGATTGATTTGTTTGTTTATCTTATTTGTTTTCCCAAAAGTCTGAAGGTGATTTTCCCAAAGTTAGAGGGTATTATACTTCTATGTATCACTGGCTTGTTTATTTTATTCATCTATAAGTTTGAGTTTCGTTCATAGAGATTAATGGTCAGCCCTAAATCATGAATTCTTTCTTCTTAACTATTTATGCTTAAAATATATTTTTTTGTCATAAAATTAATGTTCATCTCATTTCACTTACATCCAAACAATCCATTTATCTCGACCAAATCGGCCCTGCAGTAATACCTTGTCCATCATTGAGACAGTCTCGACCTTTTCGACCCCATAGCCCAGTTGATCTGACAAACCTTTTATCTATTTATCCTTTGATCATTTCCCCTCAAAAACCCAAAACAAACTAAAACTTACTTAACAACTAGCCTAAAATCAAATATACAGAAGCAAACAAGTTTACATCCTTTGCATAATAGAGAGAGCCATCTCTGAGTCCAGGAAGGCTAGGTCCTAGGGCTCCAAAGCTTGGTCTGATCTTACCCTGTCACTTGGTCTACCAATCTGCCAAATCACGGGACCATAACAGGAGGATAGTGTTACAACAAAGATGAGAGATAAAAAACAATAATCTCAGACACATCAATAGAATGCTATCATTGCCAAGTATAAATTGAAATTTCAAGGGTGTCATAAATGAGCATATTGAATTAAATGGAAATTACCAGGTTCCTTAGATTATGTATTATAATTACAATGTAGCGAGTTTAATTTTATTTTATAAATTTAAAAATAAATAATAATGGTAAAAATTATTGTAACTTCTCTATTATCATTGTAACTATTTTACCAGATTCGATATCCATTACTGTAATTTCTTTGTGATTGTTATAACTATTTGACAATATTAGGATCACTCTACCGTGAATATTATAGGAAATAAAAATAAATGCAGATAATATGTGCATATGAAACAAATTCACATCCTAAACTTCCACTATTAGTTCCCATTCATATTCTACATATCTTCCAGATTGTTTATATAATGGTTAGTTTATTAATCAAGAAAATTTTTTGATGGGTGAAGGGTGGAATACTTTAATGATGTTATTTTTTCCAGAAAGATAGATGGTAAACCTAAAAATCGGTGATGTGCAATCACCATGGAAAGGAAACCATGAAGAGGTTAAAATCTATTTGGGATTGAAAATACTAAAAATATATTTAAGCTATAATACAATAAGTTCTCCTTCCTATATCGAGAGATGCATAGGCAACAAAAGACTACTAAAATGACCGTTTAGAGAAATTGAAATTTTTGAGAAGTTAAGATTTTTTTTATCTTGTGTTAGCCAAGTATGGGGCTTGAATGTGGTTGAATGTTCATTATGCACCTATATTCTCAAAATTAATTGGGAGATCTACAATAGCTGCTTCAGAGCTAGAGAAGAAAATATGGGGAAGAACGATTCCTCAAAGCCAGTTAAATCACCTCTCATTTCAAATTTAAAATTGAAAAATATCCTAAATGAAACAAAACATAGATAGCAACTGACGAGTGAAATAAATTGCAAGAGTTGTTTAACATAGAAAAAACTTTGCCTTGAATTAATATCTCTTATTGATATCCTAATGAGCTTCATCTAAATTACTAAAACCATGCAATTTCCTTGCAATAGAAATGAAAGATAAAAACTAAAAAAAAAAATGATCCAACAACCCTTTAAACTACATGCATAAGCATCTAAAACCAGAATTTCAGTTACTTACTTACAAGAATATATCGGGAAGTAGTTAGTATTTGAAATTATTATGCCCCAATCATTCAAGTTATACCACCAATCAAACCTACCAAGAGGCTTACATATGTGGAAGTAACCAGAAAGATACATAACAAAAAAGATAGGATATTTTCTAAGAAGATGTCCTGAACAAAAGATAAAAACCATTGTACCGCCAGAAGATAATTACAATCCAATACCTATAAGTTCCAATTCATCTCGTGAACAATCAAATACCAATCCATGTTCATTTGATGAAAAAGTTTAGAACAATAGGAATTACTCAAAGTCTAGAAAATTATCAACAGTTCCTTATTCAAAATAAGAAACATCAAAATAATCCATGAAAAACAAAAGCTATTTTAGAGAAAAAAAAGAGAATTAACCATTATTTGAAATTATTATTCCCCATGCATTTTATTTTTACCACTTAGAATACCCAACCTATCAAGAGGCTTAGAAATACGAAAGTTGCATAACACAAAAAGGCTAAGATACTTTCCAGGGGGATGTCCTGAAATAATGGCTAGATAAAAGTAAAATATGCAATATAATTCATTATATAATTTTTCAATACAAAAGAAATTCTATATAAGCTAATGAAAAGGTACCGATAACATATGGAATAATTCTTTCAAAAAATATAGTAAAATGAATACTTGCTTCGCATACCTTTCAATTGGCAATTTTCCTTGCCTAATCATAGTCGATGTAGCTTTAGATATCCAACTCTAGATCCTAGTGCTTACCCCATATAGACAATAATAGAACAATACCAATGTAAAAACTTTACAAGTACTAAAAATATCAAACACACCTAGATATGAAAGAAAGTTGGTACCAAATCCAAATTGAATATGCTTGTTGACAAAAAAATTAGCATAGAAAAATAGCCAAAAAAAATGAATAGTGTAATAAAGAACTATAAAGGAGAATATAATAAATAGATATGTAAGAATATACTTGATGAAAAAACAATAGGAGGTATTTCCCATTTCCTCTTTTGGATGATACTTTTGTAATTGCATCAAACTTGAACAAAAGTAAATATTTCTATACTTCAAAATTCTAGGAATCTAGACTAATTTATTTCATCTGTATGTTCCACGAAGAAAAATATAAATTACTACCTGCATAGACATTTAAGATTCTAAATCATTATCTATCAGAGAGCATTCTCTATTCTGTAACAGAGGGAACCCATTTACATTTATATTTATTGGTAAAACATCTATATAAATATATCATATGGATTCAAATGAAACAAAAAAGTACACCTAATCCAATGATTTTTCTTTATATAAATATGAAATTTTTCTAGTCATCCCTCACTTTCCATCTCAATATCTAATAGAAATAAGTGCAAAGTGACCTATAGGATTTAATGGAACAAAGTATCCAAATTCCCCTTCGAAAACCAACTTGCTCCAAAACTATGTTGGATGGTAGTTGCTTAGGGATTTTAATGTAATGGAGTACCAAAGTGAAAAATTTAAATAGGAGACTCATCTATAAGAATGCATGTTTAGCATCTCTAGGTTGGTTGAGCAAGATTGGAAGAAGTTTATTGTCCATGAAATATACCCGCAAATACTTCAATAACAAATCCAAAAAAGGGACTTTTACGTGTGGAGAAAAGGACCGTAACTATCCATTCCCCCATTTACAAAGTGCTTTGACCATAATTATCCCTTCTCCCATTTACAATGTTCTTCATTGATTCATTACTTCTACATTTAAGGACGTGATTGATAGGTTGGTAGCACGAATAGTTATCATCATAGCAGATTTCAAGAAACTTTGAATTTGCATGGAAATGTTGTTCACATAGTACCTCATCATATCATATTTGTACCATCCACATATTGCTAGCTATTCTCTTAGTTATGACATGACTTGTTGCTGATTTTTTTTCTTCAACCCTTCTTCTTCTATTAGAGTCTACATTCTAATAGGTGGGCTCCATTTTACTTGTCGCAATAATTGGAATGCATAGTACCATAATCACCATGCATAGTGCCATATGTGTGACCCACCTAATGTGTGACACATGCCACTCTATAAACTATTAACCTGTCTTTTAAAATACTAAGCCTTGAACCTGTTAGACCATGTGATACTATTTCCTTTCACCTTAAATACCCTTCCTCCTTTAATACCCAACCTCCTATCTGGTATATGAATTAATCTGAAGCAAAGAAATTCACCACTAGATATACCAAGTGGTGGGTGTTGGGGGGGGGGTGTTTGTTAGTGGATTAGAGATTGAAGTGTGGGACAAAGGTGAGGAAACTACCCATGCTCTACTCTTCCTCCTATATGTCCTGCTGGTGCAACACTACATTATATCACCTACATAGTCCCACCTCACGTGAAACAACAAACTTGCTTAAGATGAGTTGTTAATGTTTGGTTCCTCTGCCTCAATCTGTATCCATATTTCTATGCACAGTATTTATGAATCCAACAACAAGATGCATCATAAAAATGTCCTAGAAGTCCCTCTATTCTGCTACTTTACGTTTAATTTATTTCCGGCAACTCCTTTCCCCTCCCAACAATAAGAACACAAATCTAGATGCATATTGAGTTCCTATTGTTTGGCCAACACCATATCTAGTAGCAGAGACAAGTTTCTTAGGATTCTTATGGAATATACATTATTCAGTCGATATGCTAGCTAACAATGGGTCTCATCTATTAGGGTATGGATTCTCTTTCTGTGAGAGGTCCTTAATTATTTTTCTTTATTATATTAATTACATAACCAATCAAGTAAGGAATGGGATTTTAATAGATAATCTATTTGTGAGTGATTCTTGGTATTGTATTTGTTATTTTATTTTTTAGAGATGGCTTATAGGATTTCTTAAGGAGAAACATTACTACAAGTGTTGTGTATTAGGAAAGGACATCATCAGTAGAGGAAACAAGCTAGGAGGCACAACCATGCATGTACACATGTTGTAAAACTAGGATGGATATAGGTAAAGTTAGGGCCCCATTGAGGGGAAGGTACCAGTCCTTATCCGATAAGGTCTCTCGCACAACTAGAAGGGAAAATGAAAATGGGTAAGTGGGGGATATATATATATATATATATATATATATTAAGGAATTAATTCATTCATTGAAAAAAAAGGATGGGAACCCAGATCTTAGGTGATTCCTCGACCACAAATTTCATAGAACAAAGAAACTACACCCAATAATTTTGAATTCAAATCATCCAATATTTTTTGTTATTGTTTCATTTGTTTTTCATTGGAAGGATAAAAGTTTTTAAATTCATGTAAACATAGTGAATAATGTTGATTCCTGTATGAATTCCCTGCAACCCAGAGTGTGGATAAGATAATAAGAGATGTTGTAAGTATTCAGTCTCCAGATGAGAATTTGGTACCTTTATATTGATGGAGAGAAACTAAGATTGTATGGGCCTACAAAGCATCATGACGATGATAAATCCTTGGCAAAATAAGGAGAAGATGGTCCTTCTTCCAACAAAATTTTAGGGCCTTGATATAATAGGTATCCTTCTAGAAACAACACCCATGAAGGTATGTACACATTCAAATAAAATTTCACTTTATTTTGGTTCAATATAAAAATATTTATATATGTAGGCAATTTTATTGTGGCATTGCTCTTAAACGAGGATGACCATGGAAATAAGCATGAGAATTTTTATGCCCATAACCATATCCTACAATAACAACCATATCTTACACAAATATCAATCGTTTAAGTATACCCATGGGCATAATCATATTCATTATAAAAACTAGTTGTTTACCTTGTTTCCTGAGGAAAGCCTGAAGCATCTCTTCCAACACCAAAAATTGATCCCACTATAGATTGAGTTTCTTATCTTGATCCCACAGAGGAAAAGGTTGGCACAAAGGTAAGATCACCCATAGTAATGGAAGGGGAAGCAAAAAATCCCATCTATTTTCTCACTAGGTAAATCCTATATTTCACAAAGTCCCAATACCGAAATGTGTCAAAGAAACATATGTCACAAATATTGAAAGGAAATTTGAGTTTATTAAACTCAAAGTTTTACAGTAAAGTATTTATATCACATTACAATAGCATTAATATATTGTAAAAAAATGTGTTGATCAAACTTTGTGTATCCTAAGTTTAAAGTAAGGTAATATGGGTCGGTGCCTTGGGAAGAGGCCAAATAATACCTCAAACCTTAAACTTTGGTTTAAATCATGAAAATATTGAAAAAATATTTATATAATTACATGATTCCATGAAACTTTGGTTTAAAATATGAAAAGTGTATTGGTTTTCATGCACAGCTAATGCAGGACTAAAAATGAATTACTATAGTCTCTACTGCCCTGAGGGAAAGGACTAATAAATCATTTCATAAAAGTGTCCTCTCAAATAAACTAGAAATAAATAAATAAAAATTCCATTAATAAGGTCATTTTATTGGAATGATGTTCACTCGAAGTTAGTGAATAGTTAATCAATTGAAAATATAGGTTTATATTTCAAAAAAAAGATTTATTAAAAAAATTGGAAATCATTAACAACAAGAGTTAAAAACATTTTTATAATACAATATTATTTATAAATGAAAAAATTTTATAATGTTTTGTTTAGTATTATTAGTGTGTTGGAGTTTTTAGTGTCCCTTGATTTAGCAGATTGGTAGACCATATGCACAGGGTAACATCAGACCAATCTTTGGAGTCCTAGGATGTTGTGAAACTAGAAGAAAAGAGATATCAACACCTTATAAATAAGCCACTTTGAGTGGGCAACCTCCAATACATTACATAGATGAACAATTCTTGGATGATACAAACGACAAAACCTCCTTTCTATACATAGGAGTCCATGGGGCCACAATGTAACCCTATTTGGGACACAATGTAATCCTAGCTGACCTAAAAATAATAATTTAAGGGCACAATAATAACAATATGGGGGTTACAGGGGTAAAACAATAAAAATAAGGGGCTTACACTAACGAAAATAAGGGACTGTACTAGAAATATAGGGACCTAACATGCTCCTCGCCTTCAAAAAAGTGTTGTCCTCAACGCTTGAGTAGCTTCAGGTGATTTTGTATAAAATTCTCATCCTCCCATGTAGAATCTTCAGTGCATAAGTTCTTCCACTTGATGAGATACTCTGAAATTGATCGATTTCGTAGTTGTCGAGTTCTTGTTTCTGTGACTGTTTTAGGTTCCAATATGGTTTTTCCTTCCTCATAAATCTCTAGAAATATTGTTTGAATTGGAATTTTGTCCCCTTTAACCTTTTTTAAGCATGAAACATGGAAAACTGGATGCACTCACGAAGAAGCAAGAAACTCCAATTTGCATGCCATTGTACCAATCTTTTGCAAAACCTTGTAAGGACCACAGTACTTTGGCGATAAATTATTATCCTTATTCACTTGCTTGAGTGACATTTGTTTGTATGGTTGTAGCCGTAAAAATACCCAGTCACCCACATCAAAAATTCTCTCACTGCGATGTTGATATGCCTGTTGTTTCATTCAATTTTGTGCCAAATTTAGGTTATCCCTTAAGAGTTGGAGAACTTCTTGTTGATGATTGATGTGATCCTCCACTGCTTGAACCCTAGCATTTTCCCTTAAAGAAGATGTGATGGATAGTGGATGATATCCATAAAGTGCCATAAATGGAGTCATTTTTGCTGCAATATGGAAGGAAGTGTTATACCACCATTTAGTGAGACGTAATCACTCGACCCATTGTGCTTGTTTATCAGATACAAAACAATGAAGATATCCTTTCAAACATTTATTCACTATCTATGTTTGACCATCAGATTGAGGATGATAAAATGAGATATGAGCTAGTTGAGTACCTAAACAAGAAAATAATTCCGTCCAAAAATTTCCTGTAAAAATGGGATCTTTGTCACTTACAATAATCTTTGGGTTTCCATGTAGCTTTTGAATTGTTTCCATAAATGCAGTAGCAATTGTACTCACTTTAAAGGGATGAGATAATGCACAAAATTGTACATACTTCGTAAGTCTATCAACTACCACCATGATGACACTCCTTCCTTCAGACTTAGGTAAACCTGTTATAAAATCCATTGAAATATCCTCCCAACATTAACTTGGAATGGATAAAGGTTGTAGAAGACCTGGGGTCTTAATTGTCTCAACTTTATTTTTCTAGAAAACCAAACATTCCGCCACAAAATTTTCAATATCAGATTTAAAGCCATCCCAAAAAAATTCTTTCTTCACCCTGTGGTAAGTTTTTAAAAATCTCGAGTGTCCTCCTAAAGAAGAAGTGGGCAATTCCAAAAGAATCTTTTTTTTTAGTTGGGAATTCTTGCAAATATATAAGCGATATTTGTACCATAAGGAATCATTTTTCCAACTAAATGTATCAAATGTACTAGGATCTTGCTGCAAATTTTGAATGAGAGTCCACACTTCTTCGTCCTTCTTTCATTCATCCCTTGCTTCGGTTATCCAATCTGGTTGGATAATTGAAATGGCACAAAGCAATGCTTCCACCTCTTCATCCTTTCTTGAGAGTGCATCTGCAACAACATTTAGCTTCCCTTTTCTATAGATGAGTTCAAAGTCATAACCCAATATCTTTGTGACCCATTTTTGCTGCTCTTATGAAGATATTCTTTATTCCAAAAAGTGTTTAAGACTATCATGATCAATTTTTAACTTGAAGTGTCTTCCCATTAGGTAAGGTCTCTGTTTCTTTAGTGCATGTAGTATTGCCAACATTTCCTTATCATAAATAGCCTTTTGTAAATACTATCCTTTGATTGAATGACTTCAAAAGCAATGGGTCTTCCTTCTTGCATTAAAACAACACCAATTCCATTTCCTGAGGTATCATATTCCACAATAAAGGTTTTTGTGAAGTCTGGCGTAGCTAAGACTAGTGCTAGGCACATTGCCTCTTTAAGATTTTCAAAGGCCTTAGTTGCTTTAGGAGTCCATGAAAATGCATCTTTCTTCAATAATGTCATTAGAGGTGCTTTTATTCTCCCATAATTCTTTACAAACTTGTGATAATACCCAGTTAGCCCGAGAAAATCCGTGCAACTTCTTTATGGTTGTGGGGACTTTCCATTCCTTAATGGCTTTAATTTTGTTAGGGTCTACCTTAAAACCCTTGTGAGATACAATATGACCCAGATATTCCACCTCTTATACTCCAAAGAAACATTTGGATGTTTTTGCATGTAATTGTTTCTCCTTCAATAGTTTGAGCACCCTGTCAACATGTTGAACATGATCCTTCCAAGACCTACTGTAGATTAGTATATCATCAAAAAATACTAGCACAAATTTTCTAAGGAAGGGTTTGAAAATGGAATTCATCAACCCTGAAAATGTATAAGGTGCATTGGTAAGGCCAAAAGGCATGACCAAAAATTCATAATGACCCTCATGAGTTCGAAATGTTGTTTTCGAAATATCTTCAGTCTTCATTCTAATTTGATGATATCCTAAACGAAGATCCAACTTGGTAAAATAATTTTCTCCATGTAATTCATACAATAATTAATCAATCACAAGGATGGGAAATTTACCTTTAATAGTGAGCTTATTGAGCTCCCTATAATTCAGACCCATGCGCCATGATCCATCCTTCTTGTGCACCAATACTACTAGAGCAGCGAAAGAACTTTGACTAGGTTGGAATTATACCAAATTTAACATTTCTGCAATCATACGTTCAATTTCCTTTTGGACATAAGGATATCTGTAAGGCCTTACAATTACTGGTGAACTTCCTAGATTCAAATGAATAGCATGATCATGATCACGAATAGGTGGGATTCCTTTGGGAGTATCAAACACCTTGGAATGATTGTCCAAGACTTTTTGGACATCTGCAGAAATAGATGAATTTGATGTTGGAACTTCTAGTGAGCATAATTGTGCAATTATGCGTCATTGTTCTTTCTTTAGAAGATTTTTCATGACATTAGAGCTTATTATCTTTCACGGTTTCCCTGCAATACCCCCTAATTCAATTTCCTTTCCTTCTAAAAAAAATTTCAGGAAAAATTCTTGAAATTAAAAGCTACCGTCCCCAAATATTGTAACCATTGTACTCCTAGTACAACATCAGCACCTCCCATAGGAATGGAAAGCATTAGACTATTAAATACATATTCCCCCATGGTTAGCTTGATATTATGGAATTTTCCTGCAGCAATTTATAGTTCCTCCATTTGCAACCATCACTTCAACATTCTGGTGCTGGGTATAGGAAACAATTCAATTCCTTGGCTACCTTAAAATGAATAAAATTATGGGTACTACCCGAATCAATCAACACTATTACCTTTTTCTTTTTGATATGTCCTTCTATCTTGAGAGTTTGAGGAGTGGTAATTCCCGCCAATGCATTACATGATATGGTCAGACTCATTTATTCTTCTTCTAGGGTTTCTTCCTAGTGTATATCCTCTACTTTTGAAGTTTCTTCTTCATTTTCTTCCTCCTATTCACAATCTATGTAAAATAATTTCTTCTCAATGCACTTATGACCTTTAGTGTATTTGCTATCACAACTGTAGCAAAGCCCTTTTTCTCTTTTTTCTTCCAATTGTTGTGGTGTCAAACTTGTAGGTTGTGGAAGCTTAGGAGTAGCAACACTTCCATATTTATAGATGTGAGTGGTAGGATTCCTCGTCGCCATAATTTTACATTAAATTTTTCTTGCCAACTTGAATGCCTTCTCCAATGAATCAGGTTCCCAAAGGTGAACCTCATGTTGCATGTTATCCTTTAAATTCCCTATGAAGACATCAATATTGTGTTCCTCTAGAATATCAATTATCCTTATATTCAATTTTTGGAAGTCCTCAATGTGCTCCACCATTGAATCCTTTTGTTTGAGATTTATCAGTTGACTAAAGAAGGTGTTGCTCTTTGTATCCTCATAATGTGATATCATTTCCTCCATAAAAACTGACCAAGTGACAAGTTTTTTAGAGGAGCAAATCCATCAATACCATACAAATGTATTTTGTTCTAAATGTAAAGTTGCAATGTGTACTTTTTGTGTGTTTTGCACATTATTGAGATCAAAATATTGCTCCATTTGTAGTATCCATGCTACGGGATCCTTTCCATAAAACTTCGTCATATCCATATTTGGAATATGATGGTTCTTCAATCCAACATTAGAGTTTATGAGATCATGATTAACATTTATTTTGTTCTCATCATTATTTTCCTCTACTATCTTTTCACCATTAGGAATCATTTCTTGTATCAACTTTGTCAAACCTTCCAAGTCCGCGTTTAGATCATTCTTCATCTTTTCCATGTTGTCTTTCATTTTTTCTTCCATGTCCTCCATCTTAGCTTCCACACCATCCATATTAGCTTCCACGCCATTAATCTTAGCTTCCACGCCTTTCTTCAAACAATCCATCTTCGCTTCCATGCCTTTCTTCAAAACTTCCATTTCATTTTTGCTGCTCTTTGCGAGAGAGAAATTTGGTGCACTTGCTCTTGTAATTTTGATACATCAGGTTGCAATTCTCCATCTTCATGAGTCATAGTAGAGTATTCTGAGGGCTTAATGGGTGTTGAATTCTTTTTAGGAGGCATTTCAGAACCCAATACTGAAATATATGCTCAATATGCCCTTGGAATCACTTCAAACTATTTTTTTACACAAGAATTGTGCAATTCGGAAAAAAATACACACCTTTTTATTGCTTTTGAGGATTTCGATACTGAAACTGAATTATCTCTGTGATTTTGGATCTTCAATATCTAAAATTTAGCCATGAGGTATCCCTCTAAATCCTCTTTCAAATGCTATAGGTCTAACCTGATTTGAATTCTTCAAGTCAAATTTATGTCCATTATCCCACAATGACCTAATTATGGACTAGTTCAGTAGAGAAAACTTGTACGACCTAACACATGTCACTTTTTCCTCCTTCAGCTCTGAACTTGATAGACAAGAAACTAAAGTCCGTGTACTTGCACCCACTTTTTACAACATTCCAATCTGATGCTCAGAGAGAGAGTTATGAAGATTTTCCCACGATCACCTCTTTGAGATGAAATTTGGGAGCTTGAAAAAGACCTAAATTCCATAGACCATATCTCCGAAAATATTGTGAACCAAGCTCTAAAATTTTGCAATGATGTTCCTTAGGATTTCGAATTCGCACCCTAAATATTTTAGCTTCTGAACCTTCATAGAAAAAAAATTATAGCAAAAATTCCACAATGACCTGTTTGGAGCAGCGAAACCCTAGAATCCAAAGCTCTGATATCAAATGTTGTGAAACCAGCTCAAAAAATAGAAGAAAATAGATATCAACGCCTTAGAAATAAGCCACTTCGAGGGGGAAACCTCCAATACATTACATAAATGAACAATTTTTGGATGATACAAATGAAAAAACCTCCTTTATATATATAGTAGTCCATGGGGCCACAATGTAACCCTAGCTGACCTAACAATAATAATTTAAGGGCACAATAATAACAATATGGGGGTTACAGGGGTACAACAATAATAATAAGGGGGTTACACTAACGACAATAAGGGACTATAATATTAATATAGGTACCTAACATAGAACCTAGTCTTCTTGGACTCAGAGAGGGCTCTCTCTATAATATGCAAAGGATATGAACTTCTTTGCTTTAGATGGTTGATTTTAGGCTAGTTGTTAAGTGTACGGTTTGTTGTTTGTTTTGGTTGGGTAAGATGACTGGGTAGAATAGGTGGAGTGAGAGGTCATCAAATCATTGAGCTATGGAGTCTATGAAAGTCATGGGTATCTCAACAATGAGTCAGAGTGCATGACAGGGAAAATCTAGTGTGGTCAATGGATATTTAACGTTATGTGTGAAATGAAATGGACATTAAGTTGGTGAACAAGGTAGGGCAAAGTGTAGTGAAGTATCCTTTGTCAAATACCCATAAACAAGAATGTCTCAAATACTGATAAGAAAAATATAATAATCATGAGATAGGTAAAACCATTAACTCAAAGATAGTACTTAAACTAATAGACATTCAAGATGAACAACTCAGTGAAACAAAGAAAGCAAGAAAACTTATCTAAATTGAGTGATTTCACCTTCAAGGTTTGAAAACATATAAGATAAAAAAAAAAATTAATCAATGAAGAGGGAACACCTAAACATCAATGATCAAGCTATAGAGAACTTTAAGGAAAAATTCTTAAGCATGGACAAAGGGCATGATCAAAACATGACCTCTTTGGTTAAAATCTAACAAGTAATACTTCAAAGAGAGATTCCAAAACAGAATTTAGATAGCATCAAGTAAGCATGGCTAACCATAAAACATATTTGAAAACTAATTTCTTGAATCATTCATGGAATAAAAAAGATTAGGGGGTCTAAGGAGCAATCAACAATTCCTTATAATGTCCTAGCAGAGGAAAACATCAAGGCAATAGAAGGCAGGAAGGACTAAGGTGCTTCAAACAACATTTCTTAGCCTATAATTTTCTGTTATCTTGCAGCATAGAAGGATGGACACTATGATAAACAAGAAAACATGAAAAAAATATAGACACATCACCATTAACCAAGCTCAGGGATCCTGCAAGCAAGCCTTCATCATCATCGATCAAAGAAAATCATTCACAAGCTCCACAACATAAAATTGCTCTTCAACCTCAAAAAACCATGTATTTCTCTCAAAACTCATCAAATGCCAACATTTACAATGAATCCCTCATTCTCTATTTAACTTAGAAAAGGAGAGAAAAAACCCTAGATAGGGTTGGAAAAATTCAAAATCACCCATAAATGTCATTTATGCCTAAGAGACCATGCAAGGCCCAAGGCACAAAATATCTCATGAAATAAATGCCAAAATAACTTCTTGCACCTAATTTCAGAGTGATTTGCCTCAAAAAACACTAAAATATGGTTTTTCAATAAATGAATTTGTTTTGTTGACTTTTGGCCAAAAGCACACTAAGCAGTCCATAAGCACAACTCCACCTTAGGCAGAAAATATGTCATGTCGCAACCAAGTTTTGGACACCTTCTCAAGGTCAAATTTTTCTCTGTGATGGCTCGTTGGAAAGCCTGATGAGTCTAATTTCTAAAAATACTATTTATTTCCTAATACAGGTCCTATAACCTATTCAAAATGTCAAAATACCAACATTTCTTTGAGCGAAGCACCAAGCCTGAAAAGGAGGCAGAATGGTGAAAATTGAGGTGTTTGTTGACCTTTTGAGGGGTAAAAAATGATCCAATTGCTCTGAAATTTTGTGATCATAGTATATTAGTGATGGGAAGTCCAAATATGTATATTTTTGCCTCTGAGGATGCTTGAGGGAAAAGCGTAGCGCTAGTGTTGTGCACTTATAGGCCTCCAATTCTCAAAAAACCAAAAATTATCCGAATTCCCTCAAAATTGGTGGAGGTCTCCCTCATGGGGTTTGAGAGACTTGTTGATAAGCTTGTGCCAAAACCCCAAGTTTTTCATGACCTTTTGCTTCTTTTAGGGTTTGGATTTCAATGAGGGCCTCTTTGAGTTTTGCCCTTGCAGCTTGATTTCTTTGGGCATAATGCTTGGTCATATTTTTCTGGAGATCAAGGCCACTTTTTACCTTCTTAAAATACTTGTGTTAATTCTTATAATACTAAATGATACGTTGTGCCATTTCAAATTCTCTCTCCAGGTCCTTAATTTTTTCATCTTTACTTTGGAGTAGTATTCTAGTGGCCATATCCTCATCTTCATTATCACTATCAAGGTAAATGAGTTGGGGTTCCTATTTAGTTTTCCTACCTCCCTTACCTTTCTTACCCCTTTTCATATTTTTTTGTCCCTTTTCAAGCTTTTCAGCTAATGTAGATGGCAAGGTCCCTTTCCTTTTGGAGGCAGCAATGTAGTATCCCAAAATGGGGAATTTCTACAACAATAAGAACACCTTAAGATGTTCCAAAGTTGGAGATGCAGTAATGTAAGAACACATAATGGAGTAGCAGCGTTATATAAATGCATAAAACATGATAATATCCAAATAGCCATCATATTGATCTCATAGCAACAAAAGAGCACAAATCCTTGAGGAAACAATCACTCAAGCTCGGTAATGCAAGCCTCAATAGAACATGTACATGAAAATAAAGGACATTGATACATATGGAAAGTCCAAGGCTATGACTGCGCAGTTTATAGGAGGCACTGCTACAAAAACAATGTCAATACATAGATATGGAAATGTATAGCTCAAATAATGTGGGGAGCAAAGCTCTAACCCCTGAAAAACAATATCAATTCAATCCTAGAAGGATTGGCTGAAATATAGAAAATGGAAAAAATGTGGAAGTAGCAGGGCTGAGTAGCAGCTGCAACTCAAGAACTAGATGGAGATGGATGTAGATGATGCACAATATGAACAAACCTCTGCCAATGGATCTTCCAAGTGAAAGGTTGATCCTAGCACTGAAGATCTCACCCTCCAAACAATCTCTGCAACTGTAGGTGCAAGGAAATAGGTTAGCCAAGTGCCAAGATTTGAAATATGCTCCAAGGGCTTCCCAACTGATCACCCAAAGGAAATAAAGCTTCCTCCTCTGAAAGATAATATCAGGAAGTGGTGTTGCGTAACCTCCACTGCAACACCCTGCAACACAACCCAGCTCTAAACAAATACTGCGTTGTAGGTGAAGGAGGATGCTTGGCCTCAAGCCTGGATGTGAAGAAATGAAGTGCAAGCTCCTTCAAGAGGCCTCTCTTGAAATGAGAAGGAATTCCTAAACAGGAATGCCTTGTGCTAAGCAGCACTACAACTCTGCTAAATAGCAGGAGAATGCACAAAGTCTAAACAGACCAAGAAATCAATAATCCATAACATGAATAGAAATGGATGCCTTGCCCTCCTTTTAAGAAAATGGAAGCCCTCTCACCATGGGTACCACTCATTAGGTTTTCCTTCACCAAGGAATCTTCCTCCTATTCATATTGCATTGTCTCTCCAAGTTTTCTCCACCTCCTATCCCAACGCTATTGACTTGGTCAAACTTGACCTTGTCCACATGCAAATGACCTTGTTCACACATGAAGGTGTGAAATCCAGCTCCTATGATGATCCCTATTCACACTATGAGGGATTTTATTCTTATTTTTGAAATGTATGGGCCTCCTCACCCATTTATTCAGCTCCTAAGTGAAAGAAGCAAAAATTAATATTCCAATTAGCTGCATGCTAATTTTGGAATATTACAGTCCTCCCCTCCCAAATGTTGCTTGTCCTCAAGCAACTGCAAGGATAGAACTGATAAGTTGCCTCCCAAGGCATGGATATTTAAATGTATTGGGAAAACATCTTTCCCAAGTGGATCCTCCATCCCCAAGCAATCATCCATACAAAATGAGTCACCTTCCAACATGGAAACTCCAGAAAATTCTCCTCCACCTTTGGCTCCTACAATGTAGGTGGGTTGAAAATCTAATCTTGGTAGAAAAAATAGTCTACCCCACCCTATCCTCCTCTCCACTTAAGATAAGTGTAGAGTGTCTACTGATCTTGGGTTGCAATAATGTTGCCCTCAAGAGGCAAGAAAAACACTAGACCCCCAAGGATCTCTTCTCCAACGTTATGAAACATGTTGGTCCAAATCATCTCAAATGTGATGAGTTGTAAGTCACCATCATATGGAATCCAATTAATCCCATGGCTCACCTCATAAAATAGCAAATGTTTTTTGTGGTGGCCATATTACCTCTCATGCTCCCATTAGAACATGCAATGCAAACAATGTGGGAAAACTCTTCCCCAAGGGACACATCCAACCAATGTGCCACTCTCCCAATCATGCTCCTAATAAAAATAAGAGCAATATCAACATAAGGAACCATAGTGAGAACCATAATTGCTGCCATATGTAGCAAGGGAGAAGGACAATGGTCCCTCAAATGTAACTAACGCAGTTTGACCCTCAATTGCAAAAGAGAGTGAAAAAAAGTGTGGTTTTTCAATCACTTTCTTGCTGTCCCACTCTCCTCATATGTTTGGAGAAAGTAGATTATGTATGGTACAAAGTAATCATGTTCTCCAAAATACATCTCCTCTCCAAGTCCTCCTAGGGAGTGGTCACAATACTGCTCATGGCCTCAAGTAGACCATGAATTCTAGGAAAAGGAATGCTCCTCCTTGGAGTAACATCTTGCACATGTATGGTTAAGGGATCCATATATACATCATACAATTCATTATGCAAAAAAACAATACCCTCACCATATGTCTTGCTCAGGAAAATGGAGTGGCTCAATATGAGTCTCCTCTCATCCTCAAAGAGAAAAGAGGTGGATGTGCTAACTCTTCCAAAGAGTTATGTATCTCCTCCATCTCCACATGATCCATGCATCTCCTCATATGTTGATCATCCAATATCATACAAGTGAAAAGATCCTTGGAATACTCCACCAACAGCTGGGAGTTCCAATATGGATCTATCCTCCATAGTGACAACACTGATGATCTCTCATGAAGGACATCTGTCATATGGCCATCCTCCCCTTTGACATATCCCATGCCAAATATGCAAGTTGGAAGGCTGCTATCCTTCCCCTGCTTCTTCTGCCACAACACAGAATCTGAAATGACAGTGGGTAAAGATGAACTTGAGAGAATGCATCTCTCCTCCTTGAGTCTACCCAAGACTCCCAACGCTATACAATGACGTACCAAGGTCTCCACTCCTCTGAAATCGATGAATGGTGCCTCAAAAGTTGAAGCATCTCTCATCATCTATTGATCTGGTGGTCTCCTTGCAAACACAATGAGACATCATCACTATGAGCAGACCACAGAATGTACAGCCTGTCCCTACTCTGTATCACAATCCAAGCCTCTTAGGTGCATTAACCTCAAGAAATAGATAGGGGTGTGTGCTCCTCATCACATGATGTTGGTCATCCTCCCTATCTTCTCCTTGTATCTCCATAGGTTCACACCCTATCATCAATGGCACATGTGAATTATGAGTTGTGCCTTGATCTCCACATGTGAGATCATAGGGAATTTCTTGCAATGATACAATAATCCCTCTATTTGGAGCAAGAGCTCCCTCTTCCTCTGCATGAGGTTATAGATAAACTCTATACATGATAGTGTTGTTTCCCTCCTCCTCATCAACATGTATGGGCAACCTCCCAAGAATTGGATCCTCTTTTGAAAAAGAGATCCCCATGCCCTCTTGTTCAGGAATATGAGATAAAGGCTTTGCCCTAACAAGGTATGTTGTAAGATGTCAGTCTCCTCCATGGGTTTTTGAAGTGGATATGATTTTACAGTTTTCTCCATCACATGCAAGGGTTTCGTTTGCTTATGTTTGTTTAACTTTTCCACATGTGTTGCAGAAATTTTTCCATCAAACCTTTCCACTAATGCCTTAACAAATCTTTCATAAGAATAATTATTTTCATTTTTCAAAGAGAAAGACTCAAAAATCCACCATGTATAGGCCTTACCTCTAAGATGCAATGCTGCAAATCTGATGGCTTCATCTTCAAAAATTTGGTGCTGCTACAAAATGGTGTCTAGTTATTCCACCCAAGCTCCAGCTGAACATGTAGGTGAACCATCAAAAGTAGATAGAAGAAATATATCCATATTATGCTTCTTTCTTCTCTTCACCTTGACCTTGCAAAACTCTGAAAAAGTAACATGATCTCTAAACTTTTGAGTTTTAGATTCATACTCTTGCAAAAAATCACTAAGAGTTCGCCTCCTAGTCATTCCATATTCTTCCATCTCTCTCATGGAAAATCTAGGCATATGACTATGCTATG
Organism: Pinus albicaulis; assembly: GCA_034641835.2. Lineage (NCBI taxonomy): Eukaryota > Viridiplantae > Streptophyta > Pinopsida > Pinales > Pinaceae > Pinus > Pinus albicaulis. Next base: position 954,461,964 of record CM076584.1, on the reverse strand, counting down.
CATCATTGTGTGTGGCTGCATGCTCACACTCATGATGAGAAATTCTAGATTTTGATTCAGATTCAAACCCTCTTGGAGATTCTATGCACATATCCCTTCTGATCTTCTTGAGATCTCCTTGAATGCTCTGTACAGATTTAGGAAGAAGCTTTGAGAGCCTCTCCTCCTTATTTCCTCCAAAGAATGGAGTCTTCATCTTCTCTTTTCTTGATAGCATGTTGGTTGAGTTCCACAGGCTAAGCCAAGATTATGCTTTTATACCACTGTAGTATCCAAAAATGGGGAATTTCTACAACAATAAGAACACCTTAAGATGTTCCAAAGTTGGAGATGCAGAAATGTAAGAACACATAATGGAGTGGCAGTGTTATATCAATGCATAAAACATGAGAAGATCCAAATAGCCATCATATTGATCTCATAGCAGCAAAAGAGAACAAATCCTTGAGGAAACAATCACTCAAGCTAGGTAATGCAAGCCTCAATAGAACATGTACATGAAAATTAAGGACACTGCTACATATGGAAAGCCCAAGGCTATGACTGCAGAGTTTGTAGGAGGCACTACTACATAAATAATTTCAATACATAGATATGGAAATGTATGGCCAAATAATGTGGGGAGAAAAGCTCTAACCCCTGTAAAACAATATCAAGTCAATCCTATAAGGATTGGCTGAAATATACAAAATGGAAAAAATGCTAGAGTATCAGGGTTGAGTAGAAATTGCAACTCAAGAACTAGATGATATGGCTATATATGATGCACAAGCTGAAAAAACCTCGACCAATGGATCTTCCAAGTGAAAGGATGGTCCTAACACTGAAGATCTGACCCTCCAAACAATCTATGCAACCCACACTGCAAATTATCTCTGAAAATAATGCAATCACTTGGGGATACTGCATTGTAGGTGCAAGAAAATAGTTTGGCCAAGTGCCAAGATCTGAAATATGCTCCAAGGGCTTCCCAACTGATCACCCAAAGGAAAGAAATATTCCTCCTCTGAAAGATAAGCTCAGGAAGTGGTGTTGAGTAACCTCCACTGCAACACCCTACAACACAACCCAGCTCTAAACAGATATTGTGTTGTAGCTGAAGGATGATGCTTGGACTCAATCCTGGATGTGGAGAAATGAAGTGCAAACTCCTTCAAGAGGCCTCTATTGAAAGGAGAAGGAATTCCTAAACAGGAATGTCTTGTGCTAAGCAGCACTGCAACTCTGCTAAACAACAGGAGAATGCACAAAGTCTAAACATACCAAGAAATCAATAATCCATAACATGAATAGAAATGGTTGCCTTGCCCTCCTTTTAAACAAATGGAAGCCCTCTCACCATGGGTCCCACTCATTAGGGTTTCGTTCACCAAGGAATCTTCCTCCCATTCATACTACGTTGTCTCTCCAGGTGTTCTCCACCTCCTATCCCAACGCTGTTGACTTGGTCAAACTTGACCTTGTCCACATGCAAATGACCCTATTCACACATGAGGGTGTGAAATCCAGCTCCTATTATGATCCCTTTTCACACTATGAGGGATTTTATTCTTATTTTTGAAATTTATGGGCCTCCTCACCCATTTATTCAGCTCCTAAATGAATTCAGCAAAAATTAATATTCCAATTAGCTGCATGCTAATTTTGGAATATTACAAGCAAACACTAGCCTTGGCCCTCTTTGATAGGTTAATGCAAGAGGTGTGATGGTTGTCTTTTTGGTGTTCTCGTCATGGTTATTATCCTCAATTTGACAATCATCCTCTGCACTTTCCTTACTTTCATTTTGTTCATCATTAGGACTTCTTTCATCTTTGTTTTCTATATTGGCACTATTTTCATTGTCACTAAGGGGTTGATTGTTGTCATGACTGTCATGACTATTTTTTTTTTTTCCTTCTCATCACTAAGACTGTCTTCATTTTGGTCACTGCTGCCTTAAATTTTGGCATCTTCCTCACTGGCATCCTCTTTTTCCTTGTCATTTTCTTTCATGTCTTCATTATCTGTCATAGCGTCATCATCATTTCCTGTCTCTGCCTCCCTAATTTCCTCTTTATTTTCTGCCTCTGTATCCTCTGTTTTATTGTTTATCTCCCCTCCATCAATGCTCATTTCATTTCCACTTTCAACCTCCTCATTTTCTTCAACATCCTCTTCCATATTAGCATTGTCTTGTTCATTTTCTTGTTCACTATTTCCACCTCTATCACTGTCATGCTCACTGTCCCTTTCTTCATCATCTTTTTCTTCTTCATGATGGCTTGAACCACCATAATTTATTAGATTGTCTCCTCTGTCCTCTTGTTCATTTGCTTCATTTCTATCATCCTCTTCCATTTATATGTCTTCTTTCTCTTGCCGATTTAAGTCATCACCACCTTTTTCATCATCATCACTTTTCCCTATTTCCATATCTTCTACCCCTCGTAAGCTCAATTTATCATTTCCTTCATCTTCAACTTGGGCTGAATCATTGGAACCATTACCCTCACTTCCATTTATTTTTACATTACTGCCACTGTCATCCTCTTCATTTGACGCATCAAGAGAAGGGGAAGAAGCGAGGTTTCCTTGAGGTGAGAGCACTTGTGTGGATGAGGAGGGTAATTTTGGTTGATGAGGAGGTTGTGGGATTGTGAAGACTTCATAGGCTATGAACACATCCCAAGGTATGCCTTTCTGTTCCAACTGATGTAATACCACCATCTAGATTAAGGAATGGTGAAATAAAATTTGCATTTGTTGGGAGTGATTCCTCCTCCGGACAATAGAAGACATCTTCTCAGTGATCCTATAGAGGTAGTCTTAGGGTCCCATGATTTGGCTAATTGGCAAGCCAAGTGATGGGGTAACATCAAAACAATCTTTGGAGCCCAAGGACCTAGCCTTCCTGGACTCAGAGAGGGCTCTCTCTATTTGTGTAAGGGATATCTGTGTGTTTGCTTCTTGTGTTTTTGATTTTAGGCTAGTTATGAAGTAGGTTTTTGGTTTTTTTTTTAGGTTTATGAGGGATGAAATGATCAAAGACTAAGATAGGTAAAAATATTCCAGATCAACTGGGCTATGGGGTCGAAAAGGTCAAGAAATATTTCAAATGGTAATACAAGGTTGTTGAAGGGCCAATTTGATCGAGGTAAAATGGATCTTTGGGTAAAATGGAGCGGGATGGACACTAAATTTGTGAAGAAAAAAGGATTTAAAACATAAATAGTTCAATATTTGACATAAATATGGTAGGGCTAACAATTAATCATGAGAAATGTAACTATAAACTGATCAATGCATATAAATAAACATTCAGGCAATACATAGAGATATATGACTCTCTAACTTTAGGAAATTGCTATCAAACTTTGGGGAAATACAATTAATACAAACAAAAAACTCAAATCACTATGAGGAAATTCCTAGGCATAGTATTTCAAGCTATTGGGCACTTTGAAGCAAGATTGCATAGTTTTAGGCAAAGGGCAAGATTAATACAAGACCTCCTTGATTCAACAAATGACAATCAAACAATCAAAGAAAGGTTTCAGAGGTGGAGCTATGACTAGCCATGAGTAAGTAGGGCATACCGTGAATCATACTTAGCATGCATAAAACCATAAATGAAACAAGCAAACAATTTCTTCAATTATCAAATAGCAATCAAGGATTCTTTGATATGACTAAGAAGGAAGAACATAGAAGCTATAAAGAAACAGGAAATTTGAGGTGCCTCCAAGGGCATGTCTCAAATCCATTCTCTACTGTCTTATAGCAAGCAAGAACATGGTATATGAATGAAAACTAAGAAACATAACAGAGAGGGACACTATACCATTTTACCAAGTCAAGGAATCCAACAAAAGTCCTCCTTCATCATCCAAAAACATTCAGGAAACTATCCAATGCATGAGACAAGTGTTTCTTCCAAGCTTGTATAATCATATATTGCTCTATATCATCAAGTTCAGCCTCATTTACAATGAAATCCTTTGGAATATATAGTCCAAAGTGAGGAAAACCTCCTAGTGCAACTAGCAAGCTCATTAGCCCATCAAAAATATCTGATTTTGTCCTTGAGGATTTGCAAAGCCCAAGGCACAAAATATCTATGAAAATATCTAAAAAATGCTAAAAAAGGAATTATATTGAATTTTTATGACTGATAATGTCCCAAAATAGCTTAACGCACATTTGGAGAGGCCACTTCAGAAAACTGCCTTTTTTGGCCAAAAAGCACTAAGGGCACACCAGCAGAAAATTTCCTATCTTTCGAATGACTTTTGAGGGCCTTCCCGATGTCTAAACAAGGCTTTTGATGGCTCGTTGGAAAGATTTGGATGTCTACCTTCTGGAAAAACTTGAATTTTCCCAATCTGATGCCCAAAAGTCTGCCAAATACTAAACGGAGTGAAAAAACCCCAAAAAAATAGGCCTTGCTGATATATGGGCAAAGTGTCGAAAAAGTGAGTGTTTTTTGCATCTTTGGGAGACCAAATCATCTTCAATTGATCTGAAAATTGCTGAGTAGATGCCCCTAAAATTATGGAATCCAATGATACCATTTTCATCTTTTGAGGATGTCTCAAACAGACATGGTGATACCTATGATTTTTAGCAAAAAGTCCAAAAATGACAAAAAATCAAAAGTTGAATTTCACCCAATATTGGCGAGCAAGTCCCTCAAGGCTTTTCAGAAACATGTCTAGAATCTCGGGCCAAAATTCCAAGCCTAGAGGTGTCTTTCTCCTTTTTTCTCACCGGGTGCCCTCTTTGGGCAGTTTTGAGCTTTTCTTGGTTTTCTTCCTTGTTGTTTGGCATTTTAGCTTTGGTGAAGAAGTCATGGCCCCTTGCCTAGGAGAGGAAACTAGCACATGCTTTGGAGAGTGCCCTTCATGATCCATGTTTTTTATTTGCTTGCCCTCATCATTGCTTGCTTGAGGGCTGCCTTGTTTGTCTTTATCACTGCCTTCTTCATGACTGTCATGCTTTTTCCCTTCATTTTTTTGTGCTTCATCACCCTCATGCTTATTGTTGTGTTGGCTGCCATAATGTTCCTTTTCATCACTGCCTCACTTCCCAACACTTTGCTCTTCGTTATCACTACTATGTTTAGACTCTTTTCCTTGTTCCTCATCATCACTAAAGTCATCTCTTCAGTATTGTGTTTGAGCCAAGAGGCCTTTAACAAGACATGTTTGTGGTTTTTGATGGGAAGTATCCTTGTGTTTTTGGCACCACAAACCTCTTTCCCTCAATCACTATTTTTATCCTTGTTATCCACAGCAAGAATATCCCTTTCAATTTGACAAAATATTCATCCTCTATTCACTGTCTCTCTATGTTTTTGGCACCACAAACCTGTTTCCCTCAATCACTATTTTTATCCTTGTTATCCACAGCAAGAAGATCCCTCTCAATTTGACAAAAAATTCATCCTCTATTCACTGTCTCTCTGTTTTTTTGGCACCACAAACCTCTTTCCCTCAATCACTATTTTTATCCTTGTTATCCACAACAAGAAGATCTCTTTCAATTTGATAAATATTCATCCTCTATTCACTGTCTCTCTGTGTTTATTTGAAACAAAAAGGGACTCATTTGAAGTCATTGTTTTCTTTGATCATGACAAACATGGTATGTTAAAACAAACCAAGATATGTTTCTTCTTTTCACTATCTCTAAACAACCTTTCAAACTTTCAACAAGGACATTACACTTCTATCACTATTTCTTCTTTGGTTTAGTAAACAAGGTGTTCTTTGAAACCACTGCCATGATGACTCTTTAAACTTGTTTGAAAGTCTTTTACAAAACTCTATTTTTGCCTCTATCAATTGTGTGTAACCTTAGCTGTCTCATAGCGCAAAAGGATTTTCAAATTTGCACATTAGCCCTTTTCCTTTTCATTGTTTCAATAAACAATATTTTTACAAATAGATCATCAATAACTATGATGATTTTACCTTTTAATCCCTCTTTTTCCTTTGATTTAGATGATCATGGCGCTTTTTGAAATCAATGTTTAAAAGACTCTTTTCAACTAACAAAAATCTTCATCTTCTAACCACTGCTTCTTCTCTAATCTATTAAACAAATTTCTTTCAACACCACTGTTTTATGTATTTTACACCTTCAATTTTGAAATGATGATTGTCCATGTTTTAATCACTTCTTTCTTTGTCGTTTAAGCAACAAAGGGACTGGTTTAAAACACTTTTTTCAAATGCTCCTTCAAACTAATCATGATGCCCTTCACAAAATTTCCTTTTCTCTTTGTAATTCATTGTGTTCTTGGATTCTAACAAACAAGCATTTGTTAAATGAAAACAAAAATCGCTTTTTATTGCTGTGTTTGGGCAAATATCTTGAATAAGATGTGTTTGTGGTTCTTTGTTGAAAAAAAATCTTTTTTGTGTTGGCACAAAAACCTCCCTTCAAGCACTGCCCCTTTGCTATTCACTATTTTAAAAAGGTAAAAAGGAAATATTTCAAGCTGATACAACATCCTCTAAAATCACTGTGCTAACCTTTGATAACCATAGCAAGAACACCTTTTTGATTCGGCAAACAAAGTGTGTTTTGGAAACTATTGTTGAAATACTCCTTTAACCAATAAATAAAAACCTTAATGAGGGAAATCTGAGGAATGTTTGAAAGCATAATCCTATGTTGACTGTGGAAAATTTCATATAAATCTATAAGAGAACTCTTGGCTGCATAGGCACACCGCGCTCTTTAGAAAAATACACTGCTAATACCTACAGGCGCGCCGCACAATTTTCCAGGCACATCGTGCACTTTTACAGCAGGTTTTAGAGGCCTTCCCAGTGTCAAAATTGGGCATGTTATGGCTCGTTGGAAAGATATAAAAGTATAATTTCCAATTATTCTTGATTTTTTTCATTTGGTGTCCATTTGGTTGTTCAAAAATTTATTTTTCCAACACTGGTCAAAAATGGTGAATCCTAGTGCAAAAATGCATAGTGCTGATTGCAGGCCACTTTTTGATGCATCCCTGTGTCGGAATTGGGCTTGAGATGGCTCTTTGGAAATATATGGAAGTATAATTTCCAAATATTCTTTATTGGTTTCATTTGGTGTCAATTTGAGTGTTCAAAAATTTATTGTCCCAACACTGGTCAAAAATGGAGAATGTTGGTGCAGAAATACATAGTGTTGTTTGCAGGCTAATTTTGGATGCCTTCCTGTTGTCGGAATTTGGCCCGAGATGGATAGTTGGAAATATATGGAGGTATAATTTCCAAATATTCTTGATTTTTTTCATTTGGTATCCATTTGGTCGTTCAAAAGTTGATTGTCCCAACACTGGTCGAAATTGTGAATCCTGGTGTAGAAATTCTCCCGTGATATCTGTATTTTTTACATTTCTCACAAACCATGATACCTGTGTAGAAACTGAAGGAGGTTTTTCTTATTGAACCTATTAGGGACAAAAACCTCTCTCACTTTTGTCAATTTCATCTCTTTTTGTTCAGAAACGCATTCTAAAACAAACTGCCTGGGTGCTCCTTAACCTCTGTCTTTTGCAACCTTTGTCATATTGAATGGAATGTTTCTTCAACTAATACCATGAAAGGTATAAAATATTCCATCTATATCTATAGATTGAGCAATGTAATATGAAAAAACCCTCACATTATAACAGCAACACAACGTTTTTGTTTTCATGACTGCACTTTAATCAGCAGAAACACCATTAATAGGTACCATAGAATCAGTGTCAATAGGAATGATTCTTTCATATATAGTGCACATACTATATGTGCCCATTGTACTTATCAGTGAATAAGGATCCACAGCAAGGGATTTGTAAAATTTTCTCTGGGCACTATTTACCAAAACTCCACAGAGGCTTATGTGTGCCAACTACACAAATTTCAATCTTAAGAACCTGCCCTTCTTCAAACAATATATCCTCTGACTGTGATAATTTCAGAGATTCCTGATGACCCCCAGCTTTGATATCTGATTCTTGGCTATTGGTAGCTTTTAAGAATAACACCAAACTTCAACATTTGTGCAGACTCATTTTAATGCCAACATCCTGTTCCTCATTATATTTTGTTATGGGTCCATCTTGTAAAAAAGTAGAACCCAATATGCAAATCCATTGTTTGTGAGGTGATGAGGGTTTTTTCGTATGTGTCATTTCTATGTATCTTTCACCAAGGAGAATTATCTTTTAAACTACTGATGCAGCATCTTGAACTTGTTGGGTGAAGCCCTACTGTTTCATGTAATGGAGAAGGTCTCTCAAAAACTGATTTGACCTTTTGTTGGTAGGGTGTCCTTTAAGCCCATCTAAACCATATCTTCATAACTTTTCTCCTTTGTTAGCTTCGGCCCAGAATTTATTTTTCCAATATTGAGATAGAAGTTTTGAAACATATTGATGCTCAAACTCTGTATTTCATTTTAAAGCCCCTTTTAAAGTAAAATTCACCCCCTCAGCACCATATTACTTTGAAACTCTATAAAAGACCCATCATCTGAAAGAAACTCATAAAAACAGTGTTATTGTAGCCCTTTGAAATCATTGGTAAAAACACTATTTTATGAAATGAAAAGTTACTAAAAATTGTGTTTTTCTTCATTTTCTTTACAAGGGAGATTATCATACAAACCACTACTGTTGCAGTATTTTTCAATGACCCTTTAGACTTATCATGAAGCCTTCTCCTTATCTGCTGATGAAGGTCTTCTTTGACTGAAAATAAAACATGTTTTATCACCCACCCTTTTTTACCAATTGAATGAGCTGAAAGTATCCTTTGATGCTTGCCTTTCATTCATCACTTTGGAGGGAGAATTTTTTATAAACCATAAGGGATCTATTTTAAGAGGAAAATTCTCTTTTCACACAAAACTTCTGAGTGAATGTTTGTTCATATCAGTCTTGCAAAGTCACTTGACACAGAGCTTAGTCTACTAATTTCATCATTCAGATGAGGCTGCTCTTAAATTAAAAACTATGACCTCTGATTTATCCTTTGAAGAAAAAATTTTGAAACATAATGATAGAGACCTTTAACACCAGCATGCCATCCTTTTTCCTGTGATATGAAATAGGCTTTCAACCTATGAACTCTCATTGACTCACCACTAATTTTCTACCTTTTCTTTTCAATAGAAAACTTATTCAAACAATTTGAAACCCTGCTGATGCACCCACTGTTCATCTTCGGAGGAGGTAGCACATAAAATCTCTGAAGTCATTTAAAAACATATTGGCCCTCTACTTTTAAATGAAGGAGGTCTTATTGATCCTATTCCTAACCCTCTGCTCTTTATTGGAGGATTTCATTATCATGTTTCTCAACCATCTGCTCTTATACTGGTGGAGGTTAACACAGTTATGACATTTCATCCACTTGCTCTTTGAAGGAGGTCTTCACAGTCATGACATTTCATCCATTTTCTAAATTGTGTCATCTTTCTTTGTCACACATGTCTCTACTTGGTATATCAGAATAGGTAATAAAGTGAAATCTTGACAATCTGCTATATGAGGAATATTTTGAGATATGTATCCTTTGTCAAATATCTTTGTGAACCTTTTAAACTAGAAACCACATGACATGTATTTGTAGATTATTTGCTTACTAATCATCATTTACTAACCTTTTTTACTGTGTTTGTAGAGGTACATTGGATTTTCTCTTTGACTAGTGTTTTTATCCCAGGCTCAAGGCAACATAAGAAGCAGACGTTGTCTTCTTATGTTCAATTTGATGATGTCTTCTGGAATACTCGTACATTTCTGCTTCTGAGAGAGACACTGAAACACTGTATATCAATCATTATATCAGTTTGGCTTTTGAAACATGTACTTCTGCTTTCTTTTCATTGCAAATCTCCATTTGCTTACTGATGGCAAATCTCTTCAACATGAGAAACTTATTTGGATTTGTCTCTTTGTTCTTGTCTAGATACAGTTTTTCATTTGATTTGCACCCTGCAGAGATGCAAAAAATATGACTTTGAACCCTTGAAAGCTCCTTTAGCGTCTTATGGAGATTTTTCCCAATCTTAAGCATATTCTTTTAGACTGTGCACATGCTCATCTCTTTCTGTATTAGATCTTTGTATAATTTCTTCCGGACTGAGACAACAAGACCTCTTAGTGGCGCGACCTAGGGGTATAACAAGGTTTGTTTTTTTAGATTAAGTGCTAATTCAGGCTGGTTGGTATTGAACAAAGAATTCTGGCTCAGGTTATTTTGGTCGAGGAAGGGATTCTCTAAAGCACCACTACCTAACTTAGGGGCAACTGTCATTGATTATGATTATGTTTGACAAGAAGATCAAGGATAGGAAGGGAGACACTTTTTAAAATATTGGACAGTGAGTTTCATGAGAACCAAGGGGAAAATGATAGTAGACAAGCAAGACCAAGACAACTATAGACAAGGATATTTTGTTGAAACAATACATGAATTTGAAAACTAAATATTAATCTGATCATAGGCTGAGAGGAAGGGCTAGGAAAGCAAAAAAAAATTTGGGGGTCTTCTAGATGACAAATTGACATATGAAGATAAACTTCTAGAAAATTCAGCTAGGAATCTAGTCATCAACAACAGGTGAAAAATATTGATGACTAACAGTGGCTCCATTTGGGGAGGGCAGCTCCTTTTTAGGAGGTGTCCAGAATTGCAGATCTTTGGCTTATGAATACCAGTGCCTTATCCATTGGCACAAATTTCATTCTTTCTTGATTCCATTTCTGAAAATTGACAGCATGATTAGCCTCAAAAACATCTCTACCTACCCAGCTATATTTCCTAACATTTTTCTTCTTTACGTGCATTTTGACTAGCAACCTTTTGACATGATATTTTTCAGAATAGAAACTATCTAATGCTACACTTATATCTTCTGGGAGTCCAAATTAAAATGATGAACTCCTTTGATTCTCTACCTATGCTAGATCGACTGTCAAGATTAAGCTGTTTGACAGGATTTTATTCACTATACTAGAACATGAAATTGAAAAATGACCAAATCAGGATTAGACAGTCTAATTTGTCATGTATTTGTGGCATAAAAGACAAGCTGCACACAAATATTATTTTGCATGAAATTGGATTTAGAAAAATCAAGGCTAGGATACATAGTTTTTTTTTCATCTTTATTTTCCTCTTTGGTTCTGTTTTCAGCATGTGGAACCAGTATCTTTTCCTAATCTACTTCTTTTGACAAGTCAAGCTTACACAATTTGACTATATTTTCTTTCACTAACTTATCAGCAATCAATTTAAAACATGTTCAGTTATGATTAGGCTAGATAACTGAACAAGAAATATTTCGAGCACTAGTAGTGGCATTTAGACTTGCTCACTTTCAACATGACTATTTTTGGGTATGGGGCTGTACCATTACTTTAGAAACTACCCTCTTTTTCTACTTTTCACTTTTTTGTATTTTCTAATTTTTTTCTTTTTCTTCAAACAATCTGGAACTGAAAAGATGCTCACAAGGCTGAGCTTATTTTCCACTGTTGTCTATCTATCCTAATCTAATCTATACACAATAGAAATTTTTTTGGTGAACTCTCTTTTCCAATGTAACCAGTCAAGTAGATGATTTCATGGGTGACTCTGGTTTAGTTCTTTCATGGTGCTGAAGAAATGAAAAGGCCAATTCCATTTGGCTTGTTTTTGAACAGTAGTGCTTAATTTTTTCTCATACCTTGTAGCAAACTGTTCATGGTAGAACCCACTACTCCTTCAGATTTCTCAAGGAAAACAACAGATGGATCTTGGAATAATACCTGATCTAGAGGATTTGATATATAGGCTTCATTCAGGACTACTCTTTCTTCCACTTGGCTATATTTGGGACTCCCATGGGAAAGAAACTCTTCCCCTTGCTCATGATCACTTGGACTGTCATACTCATCATATATTGCAGTGTAGTCTTCTTTCCAAGCTGATGAGTTCTGATTAAGTGAACTGAAAATTGTGTGAAGGTCATCATGTTGATGAGCAGGGATACACTTTCGCAATAAATCTTCTTGAAAGGATAGTGTGACAACTCTCATGTGCTTATCAACCTTTATTTCTTCATCTGTAATTTGTAATTCAATGTAACTTGGTGGCTGCAAATCTGGAGTTAAGGAAGATTCCATGTCCAAAATGATTTCCTTAACCATTTCAGGAAAACGCTTCTCATTTACCACATGCTCAAGAATTTCATCATCTTCCTCAACCTCATCATCAAAGCTAAAAGACTGTTGATTTCCAATTATGTGAATGTTATTTCTGATGGACTGAAGTGAATTAGAGCAAAAATTCAGAGACTCTTCACTTACTTCTAAACTCTCAAGGCTCTCCTCATCAGTGTCATAGGTGACCTGTATTGGCTGCTTACTTTTTTCAACCTGATGATAATGAACTTCATCCCACAAATCAATTGTTGATTTCTCTGCAAGGTTAGTTTTTGTTTGGATATCATAATCATCAACATATTGATCAAAAGAATCATTAATATAAGTAATGTCATCAGCCATGCATATTGGACTATGAGATTTCTTTTCTTCAAATTGATTTACAAAGCTATTTTTTGACTCATGGTATGCAAGATTAACAGGAGAAATATCAGAAAATTTTTGGTTATATGAAGTTTTAGAGGTTGTCTGCATGTTTATAAGTTGATCTATTTCCTCTTCAGTTAGAAAAGGAGGCATTTTCATTTCTCTTCAGATATAACTACAATAATCCTTTTTCTCTTTGGAAATATGATTTGAAGGATGAACGTATTTTTGGGCTTCACCTATGAGATATGATGAATCATCACTTATGCCTTTAGAAAGATCTTGAAGGTTCTCTTTCATTTCTCGCTTTTTTTCATCTCAACCAATTCTTTGTGATGTTGAGGATAGTTAGCATGTAATTCATGAGTTTTTTCTGATAGATTTTCAGGAGGCCAATTTTCTTTTATGAACTCAAATGACTCCCAGCATAAAGGCAGAGATCCTACAGGTTTTGATTTATCTTCTATTTCGGATCTGAATTCATCCTCACTCAACTCTTCTTGATATTTGGGATAATAAACATGGGATTCATGAGTTTCCTCTGATGGATTCTTAGGAGGCCAATTTTCTTTTATGAACTCAAATGACTCCCAGCATAAAGGTAGAGATCCTACAGGTTTTGATTTATCTTCTATCTCAGAGTTGAATTCCTCTTCAATCAACTTTCCTTGATTTAGGTGAGAGTTAACTTGAGCAGGGGTTTCCTGAATAACTACTAAGAGATCTTTAGGATGCAAATTTTCTTTCAAAGTCTGGAATGATTTAAAGAATAAGGGTAGGGAACCTAAAGGTTTTGATTCTTCTTCCATTTTAGAATTTTTTATTTCAAAATGGCTGATAGTTTCTTTAGTGCATTCCTCTATGTTTTTATTTGCAACTTTCTCATTAGGCACATTTTGTTTATAACTCTTGTCTTGTAATAGTTGACTGTGTTCATCCTGAGGAAGAAGTGTAGGTTGGTTTGAATAAGAAATGTTAACCTTAACTTTGTGTCTTTCTCTTTTCTTGTCAAGTAGATGCTCTAGTTTGCTAAAATCATATACCAGTTTTTTCAACTTTTCCTCTGAAGATATTAGTCTCTCTTGATTTTCTTTGTCTTTCTCTATTATTCTTAGTTGTGCCTCCCTATTTAGTATGTTGAATTCTACATAAACTTCTATCCTTTGCATTTCTTCTAGGGTCAAAGGATCTTTATTTCTTATCCGGAAAACCATCTCTGGGTCAAAAGAATCTTGGTAGTGCAAGAGAGCACATCTAAGGGGTGGCTTTATGTTAGCAGGAATTGCATGGTATACTTTATTGAACTTGGCTGAAAAGATTTGTATTGTCTCTCCTGGTTGTATTTTTAACTGATTTTATTCCTTTATGATGAGAACTTTATTACCCATGACCACCCACCTATCTAGGAAGATTTGACTGAACTGATGAAAATTGGTAATGCTTGCAGCTGGAAGGTCTTTAAACCAACTCTTAATTTTTCCTTGTAATGATAAGGAAAACATTATAATATGCACATCATCTTCTTCTATTTCATAAAGGTCAAGTAAATTCTCAAGATTTTGGATGTGCTCTTCAATGGTGACTTTGGAGCTTTCTCCATCAAATCTGGGTAATTTATTTTGAATATTTGTAGGGAGGACTCGGAAGATGGGAGGTAAAACCAGAGGCTTGTACCTTTCTGGGACCTTTGTGGATATAGGTAGTGTAAAAAGAGATTTATGATTGTTTGAGGTTTCAGCCAGAGTGGGAAAGGTAGCATGAGGCTCATGTTTTGCTAGGTTTTCCATAGGTGAATCTGGGGTCAGCATAGGTGTATAAGCCTACTCATGGTCTGAAATTTGAGGCTTAGCTTTTCGAGGTTTGAGATTTTTCTAATGATCAATGTAGATCTCATCAGTGTATTCTTGATCAAGCTCAAAGTAGTATAGAAAATAGTTATAGATAAAGACAATAATTTCTTGAATCCAACTAAAGCCTGAGTGCTTTTTATTTCTAGGATGATTGGTCATGTCTTAGGTTCTTCCTCCAGTGGAGTCTTTAGGTATATTAAGAGTTATGGAGTCACCAGGTGGATGTTTTTGTTGTTTTTAGAGATATGTGTATGGTCCACCGCCCTATAGTGATAAAAAGCCAATCTAGGGATGTTTTGGGCTTTTCTGAGTTTTTATGAAGCCCTAAAGTTTGTAAGAGTTTTCTAAAGTTGGGTCATCATTTTTCTAGGATGGTGAGACAACTTGATTCTACTTTTTGATAATACTTCTAAGATAAGGGATCTCTAGAGTCCTAAGGTGTACTTAGATTGTCACTAACTCAGAGTCCTACCGTGATCTCCATTATGTTAGGGTCCCGTGATTTGGCTAATTGGCAAGCCAAGTGACAGGGTAACATCAAACCAATCTTTGGAGCCCAAGGACCTAGCCTTCCTGGACTCAGAGAGGGCTCTCTCTATTTGTGTAAGGGATATATGTGTGTTTGCTTCTTGTGTTTCTGATTTTAGGCTAGTTATGAAGTAGGTTTTTGTTTTTGTTTTTAGGTTTGTGAGGGATGAACTGATAAAATATTAAGATAGGTAAAAATATGTCAGATAAACTGGGCTATGGGGTCGAAAAGGTAAAGAAAGCTTTCGGATGGTGATACAAGGTTGTTGAAGGGCCGATTTGATCGAGGTAAAATGGATCTTTGGGTAAAATGGAGTGGGATGGACACTAAATTTGTGAAGAACAAAGGATTTGAAACATAAATAGTTCAATAGCCGACATAAACATGGTAACGCTAACCATTAATCATGAGAAATGTAACTATAAACTGATCAATGCATAGAAATAAACATTCAGGAAATACATAGAGATATATGACTCTCTAACTTTAGGAAATTTCTATCAGACTTTGGGGAAATACAATTAAGACAAACAAACAACTAAAATCACTATGAGGAAATGCCTAAGCGTAGTATTTCAAGCTATTGGGAACTTTGAAGCAAGATTGCATAGTTTTAGGCAAAGGGAAAGATCAGTACAAGACCTCCTTGGTTCAACAAATGACAATCAAACAATCAAAGAAACGTTTCAGAGGTGGAGTTATGACTATCCATGAGTAAGCAGGGCATACCATGAATCATACTTAGCATGCATAAAACCATAAATGAAACAAGCAAACAATTTCTTCAGTTATCAAAGAGCAATCAAGGATTCTTTGATATGACTAAGAAGGAAAAAAACATAGAAGCTATAAAGAAACAAGAAATTTGAGGTGCCTCCAAGGGCATGTCTCAAATCCATTCTCTATTGTCTTATAGCAAGCAAGAACATGGTATATGAATGAAAACTAAGAAGCATAACAGAGAGGGACACTAGACCATTTTACCAAGTCAAGGAATCCAACAACAGTCCTCCTTCATCATCCAAAAACATTCAAGAAACTATCCAATGCATGAGACAAGTGTTTCTTCCAAACTTGTATAACCATATATTGCTCTATATCATCAAGTTCAGCCTCATTTACAATGAAAGCCTT
Organism: Pinus albicaulis; assembly: GCA_034641835.2. Lineage (NCBI taxonomy): Eukaryota > Viridiplantae > Streptophyta > Pinopsida > Pinales > Pinaceae > Pinus > Pinus albicaulis. The sequence continues at coordinate 954,445,904 of CM076584.1, read as the reverse complement.
TGGAATATATAGGCCAAAGTGAGGAAAACCTCCTAGTGCAACTAGCAAGCTCATTAGCCCATCAAAATATCTGATTTTGTCCTTGAAGCTTTGCAAAGCCCAAGGCACAAAATATCTATGAAAATATCTAAAAAATGCTAAAAAGGGAATTATATTGACTTTTTATGACTGATAATGTCCCAAAATAGCTTAATGCACATTTTGAGAGGCCACTTCAGAAAACTGCCTTTTTTGGCCAAAAAGCACTAAGGGCGCACCAGCAGAAAATTTCTTGTCTTTCAGATGACTTTTGAGGGCCTTCCCGATGTCTAAACGAGGCCTTTTATGGCTCGTTGGAAATATTTGGATGTCTACCTTCTGAAACAACTTGAATTTTCCAAATCTGATGCCCAAAAGTCTGCCAAATACTAAACTGAGTGAAAAAACCCCAAAAAAAATAGGCCTTGCTGATATGTGGGCAAAGTGTCGAAAAAGTGAGTGTTTTTTGCATCTTTGGGAGACCAAATCATCTTCAAATGATCTGAAAATCGCTGAGTAGATGCCCCTGAAATTATGGAATCCAATGATACCATTTTCATCTTTTGAGGATGTCTCAAACAGAAATGGCGATGCCCATGATTTTTAGCAAAAAGCCCAAAAATGACAAAAAATCAAAACTTGTTGAATTTCACCCAATTTTGGTGAGAAATTCCCTCAAGGATTTTTAGAAACATTTCTAGAAGCTCGGGCTAAAATTCCATGCCTAGAAGTGTCTTTCTCCTTTTTTCTCACCGGGTGCCCTCTTTGGGCAGTTTTGAGCTTTTCTTGGTTTTCTTCCTTGTCGTTTGGCATTTTAGATTTGGTAAAGAAGTCATGGCCCCTTGCCTAGGAGAGGTAGCTATCACATGCTTTGGATACTGCCCTTCATGATCCATGTTTTGTATTTGCTTGCCCTCATCATTGCTTGCTTGAGGGCTACCTTGTTTGTCTTTGTCACTACCTTCTTCATGACTGTCATGCTCTTTCCCTTCACTCTTTTGTGATCACCCTCATGCTTATTGCTGTGTTGGCTGCCATAATGTTCCTTTTCATCACTACCTCACTACCCATCACTTTGCTCTTCATTATCACTACTATGTTTAGACTCTTTTCCTTGTTCCTCATCATCACTAAAGTCATCTTTAGTATTGTGTTTGAGCCAAGAGGCCTTTAACAAGACATGTTTGTGGTTTTTGAAGGGAAGTATCCTTGTGTTTTTGGCACCACAAATCTCTTTCCCTCTATCACTATTTTTATCCTTGTTATCCACAGCAAGAAGATCCCTTTCAATTTGACAAAATCTTCATCCTCTATTTACTGTCTCTCTGTGTTTTTGGCACCACAAACCTCTTTCCCTCAATCACTATTTTTATCCCTATTATCCACAGCAAGAAGATCCCTTTCAATTTGACAAAATCTTCATCCTCTATTCACTGTCTCTCTGTGTTTATTTGAAACAAAAAGGGACTCATTTGAAGTCATTGTTTTCTTTGATCATGACAAACATGGTATGTTAAAACAAAATAAGATATGTTTCTTCCTTTCACTATCTCTAAACAACCTTTCAAACTTTCAACAAGGACATTACCCTTCTATCACTGTTTCTTCTTTGGTTTAGTAAACAAGGTGTTCTTTGAAACCACTGCCAAGATGACTCTTTATACTGGTTTGAAAGTCTTTTACAAAACTCTGTTTTTGCCTCTATCAACTGTGTGTAACCTTAGCTGTCTCATAGCACAAAAGGATTTTCAAATTTGCACATTAGCCCTTTTCCTTTTCACTGTTTCAACAAACAATATTTTTGCAAACAGATCATCAATAACTAAGATGATTTTACCTTTCAATCCTTGTTTTTCCTTTGATTTAGAGGATCATGGCACTTTTTTAAATCAATGTTTAAGAGACTATTTTCAACTGACAAAAATCTTCATCTTCTAACCACTGCTTATTCTCTAATCTATTAAACAAATTGCTTTCAACACCACTGTTTTATGTATTGCACACCTTCAATTTTGAAATGATGATTGTCCATGTTTTAATCACTACTTTCTTTGTGGTTTAAGCAACAAAGGGATTGGTTTAAAACACTTTTTTCAAATGCTCCTTCAAACTAATCATGATGCCCTTCACAAAATTTCCTTTTCTCTTTGTAATTCACTGTGTTCTTGGATGCTAACAAACAAGAATTTTTTAAATGAAAACAAAAATAACTTTTTATTGCTATGTTTGGGAAAAATATCTTGAATAAGATGTGTTTGTGGTTCTCTGTTGAAAAAGAATATTTTTTGTGTTGGCACAAACACCTCCCTTAAAGCACTGCCCCTTTGCTATTCACTGTTTTCAAAAGGTAAAAAAGACATCTTTCAAGCTGATACAACATCCTCTAAAATCATTGTGTTAACCTTTGATAACCATAGTAAGAACACCTTTTTTATTCAGCAAACAAAGTGTGTTTTGGAAACTGTTGTTGAAATACTCCTTTAACCAATAAATAAAAACCTTAATGAGGGAAATGTGAGGAATGTTTGAAAGAATAATCCTATGTTGACTGTGGAAAATTTCATATAAATCTGTAAGAGAACTCTTGGCTGCATAGGCACGCCACGCTCTTTAGAAAAATACACTGTTAATACCTACAGGTGCACCACGCAATTTTCCAGGCACCTCACGCACTTTTGCAGCCGGTTTTAGATGCCTTCTCGGTGTCGGAATTGGGCCCGAGATGGCTTGTTGGAAAGATATGGAAGTCTAATTTCCAAGTATGATTTATTTTTTTCATTTGGTTTCCATTTTGTTCTTCCAAAATTGATTTTTCCAACACTGGTAAAAAATGGTGAATCCTGGTGCAGAAATGCATATTGTTGTTTGCAGGCCACTTTTGGATGCCTTCCCGATGTCGGAATTGTGCCTGAGATGGCTCGTTGGAAAGATATGGATGTCTAATTTCCAAATATTCTTGATTGGTTTCATTTGGTGTCCATTTTCGTGTTCAAATTGACTGTCCCAACACTTGTCAAAATTGGTGAATGCTGGTGCAGAAATACATAGTATTGTTTGCAGGCTACTTTTGGATGCCTTCCTGTTGTCAGAATTTGGCCCGAGATGGCTCGTTGGAAATATATGGAGGTATAATTTCCCAATATTCTTGAGGTTTTTCATTTGGTATCAATGTTTCTGTTCAAAATTTGACTGTCCCAACATTGGTCGAAATGGTGAATCTTGGTGCAGAAATTCTCCCGTGACATCTGTATTTTTTACATTTCTCACAAACCAAGATAACTGTGTAGAAACTGAAGGATATTTTCTTCTTGAACAAATGAGGAAAAAAAACCTCCCTCACTTTTGTCAATTTCATCTTTGTTTGGTCAGAAACACATTTTGAAACAAACTGCTTGGGTGCTCCTTAACCTCTGTCTTTTGCAACCTTTGTCATATTGAATGGAATGTTTCTTCAACTGATACCATTCAAGGTATAAAATATTCCATCTATATATATATATATATATATATATATATATATATATTGAGCAATGTCATATGAGCAAACCCTCACATTATAACAGCAAAACAATCTTTTTGTTTTCTTGACTGCACTTTAATCATCAGAAACACCATTAATAGGTACCATAGAATCAGTTTCAACAGGAATGATTCTTTTGTATATAGTGCACATACTATATGTGCCCATTGTATTTATCAGTGAATAAGGATCCACAAAAAGGGCTTTGTAAAATTTTCTCTAGGACTATTTACCAAAACTACACAGGGGCTTATGTGTGCCAACTACACAAAATTCAATCTTAAGAACCTGCCCATCTTCAAACAATATATCCTCTGACTATGATAATTGCAGATATTCCTGATGACCCCCAGCTTTGATATCCGATTCTTGGTTGTTGGTAGATTTTAAGAATAGCACCAAACTTCAACATTTGTGCAGACTTGTTTTAATGCTAACATCCTGTTCCTCATTATATTTTGTTATGGGTCCATCTTGTAAAAAAGTAGAACCCAATATGCAAATCCACTATTTGTGAGGTGATGAGGGTTTTTTCATATGTGTCATTTCTATTTATCTTTCACCAAGGAGATTTATCTTTTAAACTACTGATGCAACATCTTGACCTTGTTGGGTGAAGCCCTACTATTTCATGTAATGGAGAAGGTCTCTTAAAAATTGATTTGACCTTCTGTTGGTAGGGTGTCATTTAAGCCCATTTGAACCGTATCTTCATAACTTTTCTCCTTTGTTAGCTTCGGCCTAGAATTTATTTTTCCAATATTGAGATAGAAGTTTTGAAACATATTGATGCTCAAACTCTGTATTTTATTTGAAAGCCCCTTTTAATGTAAAATTCACCCCCTCAGCACCATATTACTTTGAAAATATATAAAAGACCCATCATCTGAAAGAAATTCATAAAAACAGTGCTATTGCAGCCCTTTGAAATCATTGGTAAAAACATTGTTTTACGAAATGAAAAGTTACTAAAAACTATGTTTTTCTTCATTTTTTTTACAAGGGAGATTATCATACAAACCACTACTATTGTAGCCTTTTTAAATGACCCTTTAGACTTATCATGAGGCCTTCTCCTTAGCTGTTGATGGAGGTCTTCTTTGACTAAAAATAAAACATGTTTTATCACCCACCATTTTTTACCATTTGAATGAGCTGAAAGTATCCTTTGATGCTTGCCTTTCATTCATCACTTTGGAGGGAGAATTTTTTATAAACCATAAGGGATCTATTTTAAGAGGAAAATTCTCTTTTCACACAAAACTTCTGAGTGAATTTTTGTTCATATCAGTCTTGAAAAGTCACTTGACACAGAGCTTAGTCTACTAATTTCATCATTTAGATGAGGCTGCTCTTAAATTAAAAACTATGACTTCTGATTTATCCTTTGAAGAAAAAAAATTTAAACATAATGATAGATATCTTTAACACCAGCATGCCATCCTTTTTCCTGTGATATGAAATAGTCTTTCAACCTATGAACTCTCATTGACTCACCACTGATTTTCAACCTTGTCTTTTCAATAGAAAACTTATTCAAACACAATTTGAAACCTTGTTGATGCACCCACTGTTCATATTTGGCGGAGGTAGCACACAACAACTCTGAAGTCATTTAAAAACATATTGGCCCTATGATTTTAAATGAAGGAAGTCTTATTGATCCTGTTCCTAACCCTTTGCTCTTTATTGGAGGAGGTCATTATCATGTTTCCCGACCATCTGCTCTTATACTGGAGGAGGTTAACATAGTTATGACATTTCATCCACTTGCTCTTTGAAGGAGGTCTTCACAGTCATGACATTTCATCCATTCACTAAACTGTGTCATATTTCTTTGCCACACATGTCTCTGCTTGGTATATCAGAATAGGTAATAAAGTGAAATCTTGACAATCTACTATATGAGGCATATTTTGAGATATGTATCCTTTGTCAAATATCTTTGTGAAGCTTTTAAACCAGAAACCACATGACATGTATTTGTATATTATTTTCTTTCTAGTCATCATTTACTAACTTTTTTTACTATGTTTGCAGAGGTACATTGGATTTTCTCTTTGACTAGTGTTTTTATCCCAGGCTCAAGGCAACATAAGAAGCAGTTGTCTTCTTATGTTCAGTTTGATGATGTCTTCTAGAATACTCGTACATTTTTGCTTCTGAGAGAGACACTGAAACACTGTAGATCAATCATTATATCAGTTTGGCTTTTGAAACATGTACTTCTGCTTTATTTTCATTGCAACTCTCCATCTGCTTACTGATGGCAAATCTCTTCAACAGGAGAAACTTATTTGGATTTGTCTCTTTGTTCTTTTCTGGATACAGTTTGTCATTTGATTTGCACCCTGCACATATGCAAAAAATATGACTTTGAACCCTTGAAATCTCCTTTAGCGTCTTATGGATATTTTTCCCAATCTTAAGCATATTCTTTTATATTGTGCACATGCTCATCTCTTTCTGTATTAGATCTTTGTAGAATTTCTTCCGGACTGAGACAACAAGACCTCTTAGTGGCACGACGTAGGGGTCTAACAAGGTTTGTTTTTGTAGATTAAGCACTAATTCAGGCTGGTTGGTATTGAACAAAGAATTCTGGCTCAGGCTATTTTTGTCGAGGAAGGGATTCTCTAAAGCACCACCACCTAACTTAGGGGCAACTTTCATTGATTCTGATTGTGTTTGACAAGAATATAAAGGATAGGAAGGGAGACACTTTTTCAAATATTGGACAGTGAGTTTCATGAGAACCAAGGGGAAAATGCTAGTAGACAAGCAAGACCAAGAAAGCTATAGACAGGGATATTTTGCTGAAACAAGACATGAATTTGAAAACTGAAGATTACTTTGATCATAGGCTGACAGGAAGGGCTAGGAAAGAAAAAAAAAATTTGGAGGTTTTCTAGATGACAAATTGACATATGGAGATCAGCTTCTAGAAAACTCAACTAGGAATCTAGTCATCAACAACAAGTGAAAAATACTGATGACTAACAGGTAGTAGGGCAAGTTGAGCATCTTAACCCTTGTGAAATGCATGAGGAGTCTGACATGGTAGGAGTAGAGCCTAGATTATCTCCCCTCACAAGTGAAGTACTTCATGATAACTATCATCAAGGGAGAAAATCTATGTTTGAGGTGTGAGAAAGGGATGATAGTCTTGTAGCCCATTCTGTACCTAGTTTTGACAAATGGAGCATAAGAGTTTTTGTCCAATTTGGCTTTCTTAAACCACAGTTCACCAACAGCAGGGATACCTGTAGCATCAGAGATGGTATCTGCTAAGATCTCAAAATCTATCCCTGCAAGGCTTGATTGTTTGTTGTGAATGTTGAGAATTTGAATCCTTGTAAGCTCTGGGTAGCTTTTCACTTGTTTGACTCTCTTAAATAATTGGAATCACCCTGCATTTTGGAAACATGAGATGATCTTGGGAGATGAGGTGATGTGTACTGTGCTCTGGGGTTCAAATCTATTCACTTTCCCTCCCTTATGATTTGGTCTCATAGGCCCTTGGCCTCTTTCACTATTGCTACTTACTTCATCTCTTGACATGGTGATAGGAGATGTTTGTGGACAAACTATGGTTTGGAGGAGAAAAATGAAGAAGGTGGTGATGGCAACCTTTACAGATGAGTGATATGGAGGCTAGGTTTTTAGGACTACTTGCTTTGGATTTTAAGGGGGCTTCTCTTGAAAATGAATTGTAACCACACTAGCTTACTCTCCCTCAAATGACACTTAACTTGTTCAAGGTGGCCAAAAATAGAGTTGCAATATGCATTTGATACCTAGGGTTTCCACGCCTAGGGTTTAATTACTCATAGCCACCAAAGAGACTTAAAATTATTTGAGAGGAGGAGAAAGAAGGGTGTACCTACCAATTTATCTTCTTTACTGGCCTTGGAGGAAAATTTGGAGGGTGAATTTAAGCCTTAGGGAAAATTCTTTGTTTGTTCGAGGGTCTTCGCCTTAGCATAGTACCCTGCCCGAGCAGTCGGGTCGGCATGTGGGCACAACACTGGTAGTTGTGCATGTGGATTAGCGCAACGCCAGCATTCAGAAGGCTATCGGGTTCCTAGGCATGTTGGGCCTCTGGTGTGAGTGCATCGTTGAGCACTTGCAGGCCTGCCAGGCCTTTGGGCGCAGCACCGGCGAAGGTAAATGGGTTGTTGTGCTCGTGTGGGTGCAGCACTGGCAGGTCGGGCCTCTGTGCTGATCGCAACGTTAACGTTCAAGCCTGTTGTTCGAGTCTTGGGTGTGTCGGTCAGGTCTGAGCGCAGCGCCACTAATTCGCGCAACGCCACCCCGGATTAGCATAGCACAAATTTAATTTGAACAGGGAAATGCCCAATAAGTGCAGCGCCACCTATTCGCGTAGCGCCAGTGACTTGGCCCAATTTTCTCAGAAAACTCAGAACTTCTCTTAAAGGATTTTCTCTTTTGAAAAGTGACAAGTGAGCTTAAAAAATGACAAATGAGGAGCCTTTATACCTTTTGAACAATAAATCAAATTCAGAAAACCCAATTTTGCTAAGTTTTTTTTTGTCACTTGATAATTTTCACTGATATCGCTTTGGCTTTTTCTGCAAGTGATTTTGAACTTGTCAAAGTGATTTTTCTTCCTTTGGTGGGGGTCTGCTAAAGAGATGAAGAGGTTCCTTTAAATTGGGAGTGTTGGCACTGCTAAACCTTTTTTGCTTGTACTAATAAACTGAAACCACTATTTTTATCCTTTTTGGCATTCTTGAGTGTAAGTGACCTGAAACATGTCTTTTTACCTTCTGCTAATTTTGACAGTGACATTTTCATTTGGACAAAGATTGGAAAATCATACCATACTCTGTCTTCCCTTGGCCACCTTTGATTTCTGTAGGTGCCTGTGACACATTTTCTTTTGGTCTTTTTGTCATTGTTTGTATTTTGGAAAATTTAGTTACTCAATAGTGAACTCGTGCTCAACTTGATTTCTCTTTTTGACACTTGACCTTATGATTTCCTTCCTTTGACCATTTTGAGGGAATTTGACTGCAAATGGAGGCTTGACCTCCTTGACACTAATACTCTTTACATTTTCTCCTTTTGAAGCATTATTGTATTGGAAAACCATGGATTTCACCTTTTGCCTACTATCATCGTGGAGACCCACAGTCTTCATTTCACCTTCTTTCCTACCTTCCCAAACTTTAGGTTTTGGGGATGTTAGAGACAAATAATTAGTGTTGTCTTCTAAGTTCTCTATAGCCCTTTCAAGTTCATTCATTTATGTTCAGTTCACCTCAACTTTCTCCCTTATTCATTTATAATTTCTAAAAAATCTTCAATGTGCTTGGTTGTGTTGATGTGTCTTCTGTCCTTGTGGCATTTTCATTGGCTCCTTGGTTGACAACATTGTCTTGCCAATCTATCATGAAAACCCTGATTCTCTTTTAACATAGGCCTACTGCCTCTCCTTTGTTGTGGTTTTCCTTAGTGATGAGCTGACCTCTTACCTTACCTCTTTTTATGTATGGGCATCTCAATCTTTCCTGTAGAAATGTCAACAAAGGAAGTTGTCCCTTGCATAATTTTTGCTTGACCAATGAGGCCTTTCTTAAAGGACTTTTGGTCTACCTTTGGCAATCATGTGCTAACCCCTTTCATTTGATTTCGTCTTTTTGGCACATGTAAAACAATGATTTAGAAAACCAAAACAAACCTACAACTTATGAAAACCCTAAATGACCTAGTGAGGGGCTTTTTGGACTTGGATTTTGGCTGAAAACTTGACTTGGGGTCTTTAGGTGTAAAACAGAGCTTTTGATAAACCATATGCATTGTAGACCTTAAAACTAATGATTTTAATCTATCTAAAGAGCTTAGAAAGGTATCTTGAGACCACCAATGCTTGAGGCATCTGGGAGACACAAGAATGAGTGGGTTGGTTGGTGATCCTAGGTGGCAAGTGGAGGGATTAGGCAAGCCAAAAAAGAGTGCTAAGGTCAGGGGTGGAAAAACATAGTGAAAATGAGTGGCATGAACCCATGATGAGTCTTCTCGGGATGATAGGCTGACCTTGACATGATAGGATGGTAAAATAGTGAAAAAATTATCCTAAGGATAATGAAGGTAATGAGATTTCTAGAACTCACAATATTTATGAATTTTGTTTCTAGAAATCTAGGATAATCATTTAGTCATCTACAAAGGAAAAAATTACTGATGACTAACAGGAGTTTTGTTAAATTTGAGTTTAGTCTTTTGAAGATGTTGATGAACATCACTTTCTCTTTCTAAACTATCAACACAAGAGTCATATTTTATATGTATATTATTATTGTCTTTTTTATTTATTTTTCTGCAATTTATATTCTTTAAATATTGTTCCTCTTGGTTAGGGGTACTACAAGATGTATCAAATATTTTTCATGTGCTAGCAAGTTTCTAAGTTTAGAGATTTATTTTTCTTAGAATAGAGGAATCTCTCAACATATTTAAACTCAAAGATATATTACTTAGTAGGTGAAATTGCAGTTCAAAAGCACAAACATATGTAATACAAATGGAGTCACTTATTTGGAGATCCATGTACACATTTATTGGTACCTAGGAACTATTATTTGTGTATGTATTTAATATTCCATTTACCTTTGAGAATATTTAAATCACTCTAAGTGCACATAACCCCTCTTCCATATTTTTTTCATAGCACAATGAGAACAAATCTCAAGGAGACTACTCTAATGTACCAAGGAATCAGGTATTATCACTAAGGGTATAGTCTATCCTCCTTATCTAGAATTCTTGTGAAATATTTGGTTTCATATTATTATTAGAAATAATTAATGTATTGGAGAGTTACATCCATGGTTATAGTTCTTAACACTCATTTTATCATAGTCACTTGCAACCATAGCCTGTATAGAGTGGGCAGTGGAAAACAAATATAGTCCTTTAGAATATCAAGACCTAAACACTAATATCATTACAATAAACTTGTATATGATTATAATATTACTATTTTTTTAAAAATAAGCCCTGGAACCATCCTATACCGTTGTGGGAGACTTACCTCAAATATCCTTGCATAATGTTGATGGCATTGCTATAACTCTCAAGTAGCATTTTTTTATCAACCCAACCATACTATTGTGGGAAACCTATGTTAATGGACACTTAGCATGAAGTTGATTGCATTGGTATAATTCCTTGTTAACCCTAAATGGAAACTATGTCTCTAGATATAAAACACAAACCTCTCTAATTGACTCATTACACAATAGGTCACTAATATTTATTACTTGGAATTCATGTTTCTTCAAAAGCAAACATGCAAGAAAAACTCTAATATTCTAGCTAAAATAATATATAAACAAACAAATTTCTAGAAACTGTAGGTGGAGTTGACCAGTGATGAATCATATATAGGATGAGGGGCATCACATTAATTCACTATTTTTGGATAATAGAAACAATATGTGTTATGAAACCAACTCCAAAAATAGAATAAAAGAGAGATCAACGCCTTAGAAATAAGCCACTTCGAGGGGGAAACCTCCTTTACATTACATAAATGAAAAATTCTTGGATGATACAAATGACAAAACTGCCTTATATATATAGGATTCCATGGGGTCACAATATAATCCTAGCCTACCTTACAATAATAATTTAAGGGCACAATAATAACAATATTGGGTTTACAGGGTTACAACAATAACAATAAGGGGGCTACACAAACGACAATAATGGACTACACTAGTAATATAAGGACCTAATATGCCCCTGTCCTTCAAAAAAGTGTTGTCCTCAATGCTTGAGTAGCTTTGGATGCTTCTGTATAAAATTCACATCCTTCGATGTAGAATCTTCAATGGGTACGTTATTCCACTTGATGAGGTACTCTGAAATTGATCAATTTCGTAGCTGGTGACTTCTTATTTCCATGACTGCTTCAGGTTCCAATATGATTTTTCCTTCCTCATCAAGTTCTGGAAATATTTTCTGAACTAGAAGTTTGTCACATATAACCTTCTTTAAGCATGAAACATGGAAAACTGGATTCACTCACGAAGAAGAATGAAGCTCCAATTTGTATGCCATAGTAACAATCTTTTGCAACACCTTGTAAGGAACATAGTACTTTGGCGATAATTTATTATCCTTCTTATCTTGCTTGAGTGACATTTGTTTGTATGGTTGTAGACGTAAAAAAACCTAGTCTCCTACATCAAAACTTATCTTGTTGTGATGTTGATCCGCATGTTGTTTCATTCGATTTTGTGCAAAATTTAGGTTAGCCTTTAAGATTTGGAGAATAGCTTGTTGTTGGTGCTCGATGTGATCCTCCACTGCTTGAACCTTAGATTTTTATCTTCAAGATGATGTGATGGAAGGTGGATGATATCCATAAAATGCCATAAATGGGGTCATTTTTGCTGCAGTATGGAAGGAATTTTTCTACCACCATTCAGTTGGAGGTAACCACTTGACCCATTGTCTTTTCTTATCAGATACAAAACAACGAATATATCCTTCCAAAAATTTGTTCACTATCTTAGTTTGACCATATGATTGAGGATGATAATATGAGCTATAAGCTATTTTAGTACCCAAACAAGAAAATAATTCCATCCAACTATACTTTCTTTAAAAATTCTTAAAAAGATATAAGTGATCTTTGTACCATAAAGAACCATTTTTCCAACTAAATGTATCAGATGTACTAGGATCTTGCTGCAACTTTTGAATGAGTGTCCATACATCTTTTTCCTTCTTCCATTCATCTCTTGCTTCGGTTATCCAATCTGGTTGGATAATAGAAATGGCACAAAGCAATGGTTCCACCTCTTCATTCTTTCTTGAGAGTGCATCTGCAACAACATTAAGCTTTCCTTTTTTGTAGATTATTTCAAAGTCATAACCCAACATCTTTGTGACCCATTTTTGTTGCTCTTCTGAAGATATTCTTTGTTCCAAAAAGTGTTTAAGACTATCATAATCATTTTTTACCTTGAAGTGTCTTCCCATTAGGTAAGTTCGCCATTTCTTTAGTGCATGCAGTATTGCTAACATTTCCTTCTCATAAATAGGTTTCTGTAAATACTTTCCTTTTATTGGATGACTTTCAAAAGCAATGGGTCTTCCTTCCTGCATTAAAACTGCACCAATTCCATTTCCTGAGGCATCACATTCCACAATAAAGGTTTTTGTGAAGTCTGGCGTAGCTAAGACCGGTGCTAGGCACATTGGCTCTTTAAGATGTTCAAAGGCCTTAGTTGCTTCAGGAGTCCATGAAAATGCATCTTTCTTCAATAATGTTGTTAGAGGTGCTGCTATTCTCCCATAATTCTTAACAAACTTGCGATAATACCCTGTTAATCCGAGAAATCCTCGCAACTGCTTTATGGTTGTGGGGACTTTCCATTCCTTAATGGCTTTAATTTTGTTAGGGTCTACCTTAACACCCTCGTGAGATACAATATGACCCAGATATTCCACCTCTTGTACTCCAAAGAAACATTTGGAGGTTTTTGCATATAATTGTTTCTTCTCCAATAGTTTGAGCACCCTGTCAACATGTTGAACATGATCCTTCCAAGACCTGTTGTAGATTAGTATATCATCAAAAAATACTAGCACAAATTTTCTAAGGAAGGGTTTGAAAATGGAATTCATCAACCCTTGAAATGTAGAAGGTGCATTGGTAAGGCCAAAAGGCATGACCAAAAATTCATAATGACCCTCATGAGTTTGAAATATTTTTTTTGGAATATCTTCAGTCTTCATTCTAATTTGATGATATCCTGAATGAAGATCCAACTTGGTAAAATAAATTGCTCCATGTAATTCATCCAATAATTTGTCAATCACAGGAATGGGAAATTTATCTTTAATGGTGAGCTTATTGAGCTCCCTATAATCCAGACACATTCGCCATGATCCATCCTTCTTGTGTACCAATACTACAGGAGCAGAGAAAAAACTTTGACTAGGTTGAATTATACCCGCCTCTAACATTTCTGCAATCATACGTTCAATTTCTCTCTTTTGGAAGTAAGGATATCTATAAGGCCTGATGTTTGGAGGAATACTTCCTGGAATCAAATGAATAGCATGATCATGATCACGAATAGGTGGGAGTCCTTTGGGAGTTTCAAACACCTTGGAATGATTGTCCAAGACTTGTTGGAGATCTGCAGAAATAGATGATTTTGATGTTGAAACTTCTAGTGAGCATAATTGTGTAATTACGCCTCGTTGTTATTTCTTTAGAAGCTTTTTCATGACATTAGAGCTTAATATCTTTCCTGGCTTCCCTGTAATACCCCGTAATTCGACTTCCTTTCCTTCTGAAAAAAATTTCAAGAAAAGTTCTTGAAAATTAAAAGCTACCGTCCCCAAAGATTGTAACCATTGTACTCCTAGTACAACATCAACAACTCCCATTTGAAACATTCACTTGACATTATGGTGTTGGGTATAGGAAGCAATTCAATTCCTTGGCTACCTTACAATGAATAAAATTATGGGTACTACCCGAATCAATTACCACTAATACCTTTTTCTTCTTGATATGTCCTTCTATCTTGAGAGTTTGAGGAGTGATAATTCCTTCCAATGCATTACATGATATGGCTGGGCTCATTTACTCTTTATCTAGGGTTGGTTCTTGGTGTATATCCTCTTCTTTTGAAGTTTATTTTTCATTTTCTTCCTCCTCTTCACAATCTATGTAAAATATTTTCTTCTCAGCACACTTATGAACTTTAGTGTATTTTATATCACAACTGTAGCAAAACCCTTTTTCTCTTTTTTCTTCCAATTGTTGTAGGAGTAGCAACACTTAAATATTTATAGATGTGATTGGCAATTTTCCTTGATGCCATAATTTTACATTCAATTTTTCTTTCCAACCTGAATGCCTTCTCCAATAAATCATGTTCACAAACTCGAACCTCATGTTGGATGTTATCCTTTAAATTCCCTATGAAGACATCAATCATGTGTTCCTCTGCAATATCAACTACCCTTATATTCAATTTTTGTAAGTCCTCAATGTGCTCCACCACTGAACCCTTTTGTTTGAGGTTTATCAATTGGCTAAATAAGGTGTTTCCCTTTGTATCCTCATAATGTGCTATCATTTCTTCCATAAAAATTGACCAAGTGACAATTGTTTTACAGGAGAAAAGCCAGTGATACCAGACAAATGTATTTCATTTCTTTCATTTTTTCATCAATCTTAGCTTCCATGCTGGCTTCCATGACATCCATCTTAGCTTCCATGCCATTCTTCAAACCATCCATCTTATATTCCACGCCTTTCTTAAAACCATTCATCTTAGCTTCTACACCTTTCTTCATAACTTCCATTTCATTTTTTGTTGCTCTTTTCAAGAGAGAAATTTGGTGCACTTTCTCTTGTAATTTTGATATGTCATGTTGCACTTCTTCCTTTCATGAGTCATAGTAGAGCCTTCTGAAGGCTTAATGGGTGTTGAATTATTTTTAGGTTTCACTTTAGAACCCAATAATGATATATATGTTTCAATATTCCCTTGGAATCACTTCAAACTTATTTTTCAAATACGACTTATGCAATTCGAGAAACAAAATACACACCTTTTTCTTGATTTTAAGGAGCTCGATATTGAAACTGATGTATCTCTGAATTTTTTGATCTTTAATATCTAAAATTAGGTCTTGTAGTAGCCCTAGAAAGTGTCTTTCAAATTCCTTAGGTCTGACCTGATTAGGATGCTTCAAAACAAATTTATGCACAATCTCCCACAATGACCTAATTATGGACTGGTTCAGTAAAGTGAACTTCCACGACATGCCACATGTCACTGTTTCTTCCTTTGGCTCTGAAATTGATATACAGAAAGCTAAAGTCTATGCAATGTCGGCCACTTTTCACAGAATTCCAATCAGATGCTCAGAGAGAGAGGTATGACAATTTTACCAAGGTCACATATTTTAGATGAAATTCAGGATCCTGCAAAAACCCCAACTTCCACAGATCATATCTCCAAACATATTGTGAAGCAATATCTGAAATTTTTACACGCACTTCCTCAAGATTTCAACTTCGCGTGATACAAATTTCAGCTTCTGAAACTTTGTATAAAAAAAATCTATAGCGAAAATTCCACGATGACATGTTTGGAGTAGTGAAACCCTAGAATCCAAAGCTATGATACCAAATGTTATGAAACCATCTCCAAAAATAGAAGAAAATATAGATCAACACCTTATAAATAAGACACTTTGAGCGGGAAACCTCCTTTACATTACATAAATGAACAATTCTTGGATGATACAAATGATAAAACTCCTTCTATATATAGGAGCCCATGGGGTCACAATATAATCCTAACCGACCTAACAGCAATAATGTAAGGGCGCAATAATAAAAATATATGGGTTACAAGGGTACACAAATAATAATAACGGGTCTACACTAACAACAATAATGGACTACACTAGTAATATAGGGACCTAACAATATGTGACATAAATTTCCTGATGTATATATGAACATGATGGTTTTAACCAAACATAATGGGTTATATATATGGAACACTAATTATCTCCATCATATTACTCATTACTTGAGGAAGCATTGGTTGGGTGTGATATAAATGGACTAAGAATGTTGTTAATGGTAGATTAAGAAGTACTATGGGGGTTACATTACCTATAACTACTTTTTAAAATTATTTATGCTTTGTTTGAATCAAGCATTCATTTTTTGGGGAAAATGACTTAATTGCACCAAATAAACATAGTCAAAGACTTGTTGATCCAAATTATATGCGTTATAACCAATATCCATACTTATGTTGGAAACAATGTTAATACTAAGAGGGGGATGAATAAGTATTAAGGCTAATTTAAAATTTTATGCCAATTCAATTTTACTCACTCAAACTTGGCATCCATTATATGAAATCAACCATTAAAAAACCATAACAACACCCATATCAACCAACACAAGCATGCACATCATGAGGAGAAAACACATGAGACATGAAGGTTTAACATGGAAAACCTTCCGGGAAAAAACCACCAAATCTTGTTGTTGCTATTGAAGTAAAAATGAGAGAACGTACTCTATTACATCAATTTATTTGTGAGCCACAACTCACAGGAAGCACTAACTCCCTTTTATTATTTACTAGTACCTACTAGCAGGAAGAACCAACTCCCTCCTTTTGTACACACCTGGTCAACTTACCAAAAGCACCATGATAAGCACCAAATTCATGGATTTGTTGTAAGGACCAACTTGCAGCTTCTTGGATTTATGCAAGGGCCAACTTGCAGGAGGGACCAACCCCCAATATTTCTTCAGACACCCACTAAAAATGGAAGCACCAACTTCCTGTATGCAAGCTCCAACCCATACTCACTAAGGAAACATATTTTAATTTTACACGGCAGCCATTCTTCCCAATATTAGCCTTTTTCTCCTCAACCCTTGTTCTACACAACATTCCCTCACAACAGTCACTCATCACAGCCCACACAATAGTCACTCATCAAAACCCACACAACACTCTGTCCACACCACAACATCATGCTATTCCCTGACCTATTCTATCAATAATATTCTATCAATAACATAGATTGAACACTCGACCTTCTTCTTCTGCACATGTACTTTAGACCTCTTCTCACAAAAAAACAAAGGATATCTCGAGGTGTCTTTCATATGCATAGGAAGTCTCAGAATTTTCCTTGAAACACAAGCTCACTTAGCCTTTCTCTACAACACTAATGGAATTTTCCTCTCCTCAGTAGCGCGCACACACCCACAGATCTCTCCAGACAGGTCACTGGAAACAATGTTGTTTCCCCGCAATTTCTCAAAGGCAATCCTGATTTTTTTTCTTCTGCCACACACTAGTTGATGCTTCCTCAGTTTTCCTCCACACTTCCTAGGTGTACTCAATTCTTTTCTTCCCATACTACATTCACTTTGATTCTTAGACATAGAAGCTGAGTTAATTCAAGGAATGGGCACATGATTGTTCTTTCATACTGAGAATTAAATCTCAGTATACCTGCAAACTCAAGGTGTTCTTCCATTAAACTTTGCTTGCACACAATATTGTATTCCCTCTATTTTCTCAACTGCAATCTTGGCTTTTCTTTCAAAAAAACACAGTGATCAATGTTGTCTCTTTCATTCATCATTTTCCATTCACATTGCATGAGTATACTTCTTCACTTAACACTACTTACTATCATTGTGTCTGTTACATAGCCACTACAACCTCATTAACCACTAGGAATGGATTGTGTTTTATCACCCATTGTTGATGAATTGAACATGAGGATGGGCACCTAAGTGATACCATGCTGAGACATAAATCCATAGTCAACCTGCACACTCTAACAAGTCTCTTGTTATTTCTGTGAATAAATCTCTTGTCCCTAAGGATATAATCTTCATTCAATTCCTTGTAGCATGAAAGAAATATCAGTGATGTCTTGTCTCAGCTCATGACAGAATCCACTATTTAATCTTGTGCAATTGCGGTCCTATGTTTTCTTCAAGCTAGGAGTTTCTGCAGTTTCCATTATTCCAGTGACCAACTCTTTTGTGTGCATAAAAACCAAATTCAATTAACCATTTTTATCAGCTCCGATGGATCCAACGGTACACAATGACACAAAAACAGTTGTATCTTAACAAAGTAAGTGATCCTCAAAACGGTTTTGACAAGATCCTCTAGCACGTAAATCAATGGATCCAATTAATTATGAGGGCATCCAGGTTGATTTCAAATACCACCTGTGGTGTCGGGGTGGTCTCCAAAACCACTAGTCCCACTAGAAATCATGAAATTATGATATTTTGATATTGGAATTTAGCCCCTTTTGCTTTGCCTCTATTGTTTTTCCACCATAGCGCGGGGTGTTGTGACCAATGGTATAGCATGTAGGTGCTAAGCCCTTCATGATACTATTGGGGGCCTATATCCTTGTGTTCTTACTCTATGCCCTTTGTTCTATGGGCACCATGACCAACCTCCAACAACATCGAAAGCTACATGTATCAAAAATTTCTTAAAATGAAATTACATAGGAATTATGAAATCTTTGACGTTCGATATTCCCACCTCCGAGATGACATCATGCTCTTGTCATCAACCCCACGTGGCATCTCCATAGAGATGACATGTGTCACCTATATTTTCGCCATTAGACCACTCAATAAGGTTGAATATGACTGCCATTTGTCTACCATACAACCATGTCATGTTGACGTCATCTGCCACCTTCAGCTCTTGAGGGCCAATCAACTGCTACCATGTGTCCTTTCTGAGCAGAGATAAAGGGCCCCTCGATCCTTGGTTTTTCAAATGATATATTTTTTAAATCCCTGCTTCTTGCAACCCTGAGTGATTTTAAAATACTTAATTAATAAAAATCTATGAGGATCTGAGGTTCTGAAATTTCTAGGCTCCGATATTTCAGCCTTGCAATGTCCCAATATTCAGACCCTTTAAGGCCTCGAGACTACAACCCTATGAAGTTCCAAAGTTCTGAAATATGGGGTTCCAACTTTCATCCTACTTTCGATATTCTAACCTTCCTACACCCTGATATTTCTACCCTCTAATGTCCCAAGAATCTGACCCTCCTAAGTTCTGAAATTCTGAAATTCAGTGTTCTAATATTCGGCTTACTTTCTTGGTTCCAAAATTCGGGTTGTTCCTAAGGACTTCTAGATCCTTACTTCAGCTATCAATAAATTTTGATCCTCAGATCCATTTATGGACTTCCACACACCATTGGAAATATTTTTCAAAGCACTTTCCAGTGGAGAAGATCTGATGTATCCCATTTTCTACTTGAAACATGGTTGTAAACTCTATTCCATACTTTGCACCTTGACACTTCTTCTTGTGCCTGGAATCTTGGACTCCCCAGCTAGCACAATCATCTTTCTCTGGATTTTCCAATAGCCATTTTACTATGATTATTCTATATAATGCACTGCAACAACCATGGGACTCCCTTAAATCTTGATACACCAAGAACATCAATGCTAGCATTTGTTGCCATCATAGATAGCCTGGTGGACATCAATTATGTCTTGCTTAACATCATGCTATCACATACATCCATGCTAATCTGGTTGACATCAATACCAACACACTTGTTAACTGTTATGAAATGCCAAATTCCCAACTTGATCTCCCAGTATGACTATTGACATTAATGCCAACACATTTACTTCAACCATCCAAAAAAACAATGCCAGTTGTCCAACAACCTACTTTTTTTCTCATGGGTCTATGGAGAAGAAACCTACACATGTTATCTCTATTCACTATTCTTCCTCCACACACATATTCTTTGCATTTGGTGCTTAGCCAAATTATAATGTGAAAAATTATTTCATTCATATGTTCCCTTACACCATTAGGTTTCCACACATTTTACCTCTGCACGTCCTTCACTCCCACACATTTCAACCTTCTACACACGCATTCCTCCACATACATTGATTCTCATACATGAATGTTCTCTACATGTGACACATCAAGAGACCACCTCACTGAATTTACTTTAGTAATTTAAGTAAAACAATCATTTTATCATATCAAGGCTAGTTAATAATCCCTTTAAGGAAGTTGGATCCTTGAGGTTACATAAGTTCCTGAATTGGTACAATGTGAATCACTCTTCAAGTGCTTGACATTGTACTACACAAATTACTCCAATCACCTTATGCAGATAGAAGCCACACACATTAACTTCCCATGAATTTTTTACATGGCCCAATGAGAGTTATATGAAAGAAAGTAACATCCTATTTATTGTACCAAAGGAGAAGGATTTAACAACTAATCTCCACTAAAGATTTATTGATCTCTCATATATCTCTAAATAGGTTGAACAAATCATTAGGGGAATTTTGAGGTCTAAAATGGGCCTCCTAAGGAAAATGTACAGTCAAAATTCACTTTATGAGAACCAAACACATTTAGTGGATGACATCATCCCTAATGGTTGAGGTGGCATTGCTTGAGTTAAAGGCACTTACTTGTCACATTCTCAATGGTGGATAAAAACTCATGATTAACCATGGTAGTGCTCTAACTACTTTTAAAGTCATAAAGTAAAGTACTCATAATAAATGTCATTTCACACTTTTTGAATAAAATAATATTATTGTCATTTCATATTTCTTGAAAGAAACAATGTTTATTATATTATATTATATTTATATAGTATATTAATTACATGTTATTATACAATTTAAATAATATAAATTTCAATTAATAGCATATTTAATATAATTAAGAATTTATAAATTTATATTTATATTTTATTTTAAGTTATTTAAGTACAAAGGACAAATGCATTATTTGTTCAACGATAATGACTTTTTCTTGAAAAGCCCATTCTTATTTATAGTCACATCAATACAATTTTTTTATTAATTTTATTTTGGTACAACTTTTGAATTGAATTTAACTATGGTTACATGGATTGTGGTGCAAAAAGTGAATTGCAAATTCATAAATATTATTTTATTGGTTTAGCTATTATTTTATTATTTCCTTAGGAAGCTCATTTTAGACCTCAAAATTCCCCTAATGGGTGGCCGAAATTCAAAAGGAGGTGTTTTGTGGGGATATAGTTAATTTATTTTCCCACCTCAACAAGAGATTTCATTATTGCATAACATGCACTTGGTATTTGAATATATCCCCAGAAAAAAGTCAAAACAACAAAATTTGGACCATGGGACTAGTGAATGTTGCATGTTTGGCTTCAAAGAAATGGTTTATCTCTCTACTAGACATTATGACCTGGAGAATAAGAATATCAAGCTTGGCATTGATAAGAGTCCAATTCCTTTGAATCACATGGTATTTGGAAAACCACTTAAGTTTCTAGAGCCCACCAGGCAACTCAAATTATCTAATGTCAACACTTTTCTTAACTCTTAGGGTGGCGATATAAATATTATCCCAAAATTTCTGCTACACTTGACACCAACCCACCCAGTGTTTATTTTATTGATTTTTCTATATTTGTAGAGGTATAGAAATATTTCTCTTGGTTATTTTCACAACTAATGTGATGAGAAACAACACTAACAATTCCTAAGGTTAGTTTTGTATATATTATATTAATATTTCAAGAGAAATGTCATCTTCAACTAGGCTAAGGTCATCTTGAATGATATTTCCTTTTAGTTAGTGAATTTGTTCAAGAATCAGTTTTTTTTCAAAACTTCTTATCTAGTAATGGATCATGTTGATTGGGTTAGAGAAGTAACAATTATACTTTCCTACGTGCTAATTCTAGCAAAGGGACCGATAAGATAGCCACTTCACAAATTATTAATATTCCTAAAACTGGATTTAGGAAAATTAAAAATTAATAAAGTCAACATATGATTTAATCTCAACCCTTCAGGAAGATCTAATCTCAGCCATTTAGAGTGACGGTGGTCGCAAGTAAAATTATAAGAGGGAAGTAGGTGTAAAAGTGGGAAATTCGATTTGGCATAAGCAATATGTGTTAGCTCAACAAGAGAGAAACTAGGGTTACAATAATAAATAGAAGATAAATGACCAAGAGGGAGAGAAAGAGAGGGTCGAATAGTCTCTAACTCATACCAACATCAGTGTGACCATACAAAAACAAGAGTGTGCAGAGAGAATATTATCCCATGCATATGTATAGTGTTGAACCCTTCGTTAAACTGAGAGGGGGGGGGTGAATCAGTTTAACACATATATGGACTTTTTAAAACTCTTCCCTTAAAACTTATTTACACCTTCATTTCATGATCAACTTAATATGTGAGAAATCTTAATTTGTGAGCAGCAAGTCAAGCAGATTTGCTAATGTAACAACAGTCTTAATATGTGAGAAACAAGTATTAATCAGATTAGATAAACCACATCAACACATAGACATCATGCACAAAGACACCAGATATAAGTGGAAACCCATAAAGGGAGAAAACCACATCTTATTATTGTTGTGATGCAAATGCAAGCTCCAAATCCCTCTCACCACTGATTTTCTGTAGGCTCTAACCCACAGGAGGCTCCTACCTCAATTCTACAAGCTACAACCTGCAAGGAAGCTCCAACTCCCATCAATTTTCTACAGGAACCAACCTACAGGAGGCTCCAACCTCAGTCAGCTACAACTGACATTTTATCAAGCTCCAACTTGATGTGGAAGCACCAACTCCCATCTATTTTCTGCAGGCTACAACCTACAGGAGGCTTCTACCTCAGTCAGCTACAACTGACATCTATCAAGCTACAAGTTGATATGGAAGCTCCAACTTCTTTACTCTTTCAAAAGAGAAGCACTTGTTGATTTACCCTGGATATCAGCTCTATTCTGTACCTTCTCTTCAGCTGTTCATCAATCCTCATATCTGTCCTGTATCATCTCTGCATCTTCTCAAATTCACTATCATCTCCTCCTTCTTCTCTGCCTCATTACTTCATTTCTGCATTCTCTAACTTTTCACAACATCTTGTTCTACTCCTCCTTCTTCTTATCTTCTCTGCCTCAATTCTGCATTCTCCAACCTCTCTCTCTCTAACCTATTGCAGCTTTCTTATTTTCTTCAACTCTCTTCAATTCTGCTGCACACTCTCTTCTTCTCTCACTCTGTTTTTGTAACCTTCTCCCCTTGGATATTACCCTGTTTTTTACAAAATAGCTTCATGGCTGTTTGTATTCTACTGGGAATTCGAAATGGACAGCCATGTCTCTTTACCTTCTACCTTCTCATCTCTTTTATCCACTCATTTAGAAAATATAACTGTAGGTACCAATTTAACATTACAGTGGGATATTTGTTCTCTTCCGAAGACTTGCCAACGCATCACAACAATATAAATCAAT